>JADLZL010002786.1:0-96394 GCA_015844335.1 Chrysopogon serrulatus
GTACACACTAGTCTAGGGTTTTAACCGACAATTTCCACGAGTTTTTGCATATTCCATATTTTTCGGGGATTGTTCCGTAAAAGCATAAAAAGAGGGATTAGAGTGCATAATTATCATGAAATTTATCCACGTCGGTAAACATCGTCATCGCTCGGGGAAACGCCTAGAAGACACCCGGCGGCGGAACCCGCCGGAATACTGGTGGGGCCGGCCGCCCCCCTCGCCGGCCGCCTCTAGGTCAAGCGGCGACGCCCCTTATGGAGTCTTTCTCCCACGCCTCCTTGGAAGTCAAGCAAAGCATCCCTATGTCGATTTAAGGTCGGTTTGATCCGACGGTGCACACAACATGAAGACGCGTATCGATGACGTGGCGGTTTCTTGCCCCCTACTCCACCTCGGCCTATATAATGACGCCTCAAGGCCCCTTCAAGAGGCATTCTACATCCCGGTGCTTCATATTCTCTACATAATTAGGGTTAGGGTCCCTCTAGTTGATCTAGTTCTAGTTCATCTAGTTGTAGCAATTAAGAGAGACTAGTTCTTTTAGATCTAGTTTTGTTTAGATTAGTAAGAGAGATAGAGTAGAGGAGTAGAGTTCTGGAGGAGTTTTGGCCTGTTGGTGCTTCTTTGTGGCTGTATTCTTCTGGATTCAGCTCCCTCGCCCGGAGCTGCGTTCTGAGGTACTTTTGTATTCATCGTTCCGATTCAAGTAAGCAGTTGTTCTTATTTATTCTTAAGTTCACATCTCATATTGAGTGCTTTGGTCTTGGTCATTACTTGATTGAAGTAGTAATTTATAGTGTAGACGTGGTGTCTGGGTTATGATTGCTTGTGGATGTCCCCTGATTAGGCGGATAGTGTTCCTCTGTAGTCCACTTCCCGTTGATAGGACTGATAGGCTTTTAGGTTCTTGGTAGGAGATTACTCTGTTTCTTCTCTTATTCGGGATACTTACCCAGTTAGAACAATATTATACCAAGCTTACCGGTTGTCAGAACTAAAGTTCAATAGCTATTTTCTCTTTCTTAATTTTATCTAGCCTAATTATAGGGTTAAGTCTATAGACTTTATCATCATCACAACTGTTCCCTGCGGATACGATATTTAAAACCTCTAGGTAAAATGTGACATTGGTACGATATCTGTGCACTTGCGGATAATCTTACTTAAATCTTATTTAAAGGAGTGCAGTTAATTTATACCAACAATGTCCGGCATGAGTTTATGACGCACCCATTTGGACAAGCATGTATCTGCTCATACGGCATCTTAAGTGCACGAAGTAATTTCTTGCACTCGTACATACTTTTTGGCAAAATGTGACCTTCCGAAAGCATACTCCCAAAAACTGTTAACATATCATCGAAAGTGTCTCGACTGAGGCTTGCGCGGGCCTTTAAGGCCATTATGTGTCCAAAGGCATCCAGCTGAGAAACACGTGTCCTATCGTGAAGTGGTTTCCGTGCCGCAGCCAACATGTCATAATATGCCTTTGTGGTTGCCTCTGGCTCCTCTTCTCCACATCCTTCGCCAAAGTGTGCTTCATGATAATTATGTAACATGTCTCCTACACCGCCATCATCATCATCATCATCATAATCCCTAACACATGGCCTCACAACCTCCTCTCTCGCACGATCGGCTTCGCCATGGTAGGTCCACCGTGTGTAGTCCTCCACAAAGCCATACTTGCCAATATGTTGACCCATGACCAGCTTTGTTTGCTTCCTCGTGTTCTGACATCTACTACAAGGACACCAAGTGACAAGCCCTTTTTTTAACCCTGGCAAATGCTACTTCCAAAAAAGCATCAGTCTTCTCAATCCATTCATCGGTGAACGAAGTCAGACCTGAGCGTCCGGTGTACATCCACTCACGGTCATCCATCTAACATATATATTTGCGAGTAATGTGACCATCAATTGCATGCATAGGATGTTCCTAGCATCTAATAGGTTAGGATAGGTCCTAATCCCACCCGAGGATACGTAGATGGGGGCAGTTTCCATGCTCTACTCCGATCGGAGGCAAAATTTCGGCAGCACCTCCCCGCTGTTATCTAAATACACATCCTGGCAGGGACTGTGTGTATTCGGAGAACAACACAGAGGTGATGCAGAAACTTTGTCTCGAATCGGAGCAGAACATGGAAGCTAACCCCATCTATGCATACCCAGGCTGTCCAAAAAACGTGGATAATCCGAAAGAGATAGGGTTAGAGATATGCAAATCATTGCATAACTCTAATCCTAGCTCTTTCGAATGGGAGACGCCTAACTGGGTTTGCCGACGTAGTACCATGATACGGAAAGATGAGTGATACCTTAGGTGGCGGTGGAGTCAGGCTAGCGGGCCGTGGGCGCTGCCGATGCATTGGTGAGGCGACGCAAAGGTGTGCAGCACTCCGCAGCGGCGAGGAACACGATCGGGGTACTCCTTTGCGCGCGGAAAAAAAAAAAGTACACTACTATCAATTGAAAAGTTTGACAAAGACCCCCCGCACGGTGGTGTATCCAAAACCCGCAAGAAACAACGGGTGCGATGGCCAACATCTCATATGAAAAATAACGGCACGATGGCCGTCAACATACATCACCATAACGCCGCAACCACCACCAACAAAACCACACAACCACCACAAACCACACCCGCCGCCTCACCACCACGCAGTAAGAAGGGGGTGACGACATACCTTTCCGTCAGGCTTCGGGAATGGGTCCGACGGCCGGGGTAGGGCAGCGCTGGGGTTGGGGTGGGTCAACGGTGTACGCCTCTGCTCCTCTCCTCTCCATGTGTGGGCGAGAGCCGGCGGCGGGCGGGCTGCCACACCTTCTCCTCCTCTAATCTACCGGCGTCAACAACCCGGGCGGCCGAAAGGTGCAAGCAACGGCGACGGGCAGCCGGGGCAGCGCCCGATGGCGATGGCGCAGGCGGGGGCCGAGGGCGCTGGCCAGACGGGCGTAGCCGCCGGGCCGACATGGCGCGGGCTAGACACGGCAAGGGCGACAGGGCAGATAGCGGCCGGTCCGGCAGCCGTGGGGGCGCCCAGCAAGGGCAAACGGCCGCCGCAGCTCAGCCAAAGGTAGCGGGCGCGCCGGGCGGCTCAAGGTCCGTGGCAACAACGGATGGCGCAGACTCTGGGTGCTGCTCAACGCGGCGCGGGCGCCAAAGCAACGGCGACAGGGCAGCCGCAGTAGAACGGCGACGGGCGCTGACGCAGCAGCCGAGTCCTCGGCGGACGGCGCCACGCGCGACGCTGGCGCCGGGCGCGGGCACAGAGGCTCTGCGACAGCGCCAGCACGCCGCCAGCCGCGGAGGAGGCGGTGTAGCCGCTGCGCGGCAACCGAGGCTCGGCGACCACGCAGCCGCCGACGCGCGGGTGGTGCGGGCGCTGGGCAGCCGAGGCACGGGCGCGGAGGACGGCGGACGACGGGCGGGCGCGGGCCGAACGCCAGACGATGGCGGCGGCGCTGGCGAGTGCGGGCGGCAGCAAAGAGGACAGCTGCGCTTGTTTCACTTTGACCGGTGTGCGGGTGCGGGACGAATAGAAGTGTTTGGAATGACTAAGTGAAGTAGGTAGCTGTTTGCCGAGGGCCAGATCGCCAGCTCTCGGCAAACTTATGTCGAATTTTTTTCAGTATTTGAGTGGCTGCAAAATTTTCAAACAAATTTGCCGAGAGCCAAGGTTGAGGGCTCTCGGCAAACACTAAATTTTTTGCCGTGGGCTGACCACTACTACCAAAATGCTTTTGCGTGGTGGTAGGGTTTTATTAACCGTGGCGTTTGGACAGGAAGACCGCCACCGTTAATATGTGCTCAGCCAGCCCCGCCCCACGCCGAGCAACCGCCACGGTTAAGTATTAACCGTGGCGGTTAATGCGTATTTACCGTGGCGGTTGCTATAAACCAACCGCCACTCTTAATCTATTTACCGTGGCGTTTGGCCTAACATAACCGCCACGGTAAATGCCCATTAACTGTGGCGTTTTTCTCTAATTCAACCGTCACGGTAAATCCGCCCTACTTAAACAGACCAGCCTGCTTCGTCCTCCCCACGACGTCCTCCTCTTTTGCCATTAGAAGAGGGGGAGGTTTTGATCTAAATTGTCATGAATTCTTCTTAAACTTAAATTTTGGACTTAGATTTGGAGGAGAAATGGACTCAAGAGAGGTTTTTCTTGTTTCTTCCCCTTTTCCCCCACTTTTCTTGGTACTTTTCTATATGTTGGTTCTCTCTAGATCTAGATCTAGCTAGTTATGGAGGAAAGAGAAAATATCTCATCCTTTTATTAATATTGCTTCTCACTTGTGTTTTGCAGTATCTTCTTTGTAGATTCTCATGAATCCCATATAAATTTCAACTTATTGCATTGGATTTGGATTTGGAGTGGGAGGAGAGCACACTAAAGAGAGGTTTTCCACTTTGTCCCATCCTTTTTCCCTCTGTTATACTTTTTGATATGTCGGGTGCTCAATGTCTAGATCTAGTCATGAAGGAGGTACAAAATATGTAATGTTTTTAAAAATATTGCTTTTTATATGTTTTTTCTGTTGTCTTTTTCATTGCGAAGGTTGGTATGGAGCGGTCAAAATGGATGTATGAGACTTCGAGGCTAGAAATGAGCTTCTTTGATGAGGTGAAAAAGTTCATCGCCGTGGCTAAGAAACATCGTCTCGGTTTGAAGCGGGGAGAGCACCATATGTCCGTGCAGCAAATGTTGAAGAACACAAAAAGGCCATCCGCAGGTGTGTGGTGCGTCTCACCTCATGAGGTTTGGTTTTGTTAAAGAGTACACGGTGTGGACTTTCCACGGCGAAAATACTGCTGCTAATGTCGGTCCATCGTCTAGAGGAAACTCGTCGACTACTACTCATGCCAACTATGGAGGACAAGAATCTTCATCTGGCGCCAGTGGTGGCGGCGGAGTTGCTGGCGTCACCGAGGAGAATACTAATGATCATCGCGATTACATCACGATTGCTGATCTGTTCGCCCAAGACATGGCTGATGATGGTGGTGGTGGTGGTGGTGGGGACAATATCGATAGTGGTGATCATGTGAAGACCGAAGAGGATATAGATTTATTTGAGACTATAGTTAACCGCTTCGACGAGGATGACATTTTATTTGGTAACGCGAAGTGGTTGGAGAATTTTAGAGACATGAAGCAAGCGGCAGTTGATCCGTTGTACAAGGACTGTCCGAAGGAGTGGACGGCGTTGCGTTTCAACCTCCAGATGCTCATGTTGAAGGCTCGTTATGGGTGGTCTGACACTAGCTTCAACGAGCTGCTGCGTGTCCTTGGTGACGTGCTCCCAAAGGGTAACAAGGTGCAAGCCAACACGTACCGGGCGAAGAAGCTGATCCGGCCAGTGGCACTGAATGTTAAGAAGTTTGATGCCTGTCCTAACCACTGTATCCTGTATCGGGGCCAGTACGAGACCTTGCAAAGTTGTCCACACTGTGGCGCGAGTCGATACAAGAAGAATGCCGGTTGTCGCGTGGATGTGAACGATGAGGGACCCTTAGCTGGACCGAAGAAGAAAGTGGCTAAGAAGAGCAGTGCGAAGCTAATCTCGACTCAGGTGGAGGAGGAGGAAGAGGGTTACATGCAGAGAAGGAGTCCCGCATTGTCGATGTGGTACCTACCGGTGACCGATCGCTTGCGTGCTCTATTTGGGAACCCAGAGGATGCCAAGCTAATGTCGTGGCATGCATCTAAGACACGATTGAAGGGCGATGGCAAGCTGCGACACCCTTCTGATGGCCAACAGTGGAAGCGTTTCGATGCCATGTTCCCAAAAGAGTTCGGTGACGAGGCGAGGAACGTCAGGTTCGCGCTGAGCACTGATGGGATGAATCCGTTCGGTGACCTTAGCAGCACCCATAGCACTTGGCCGGTCATCCTCACCATATACAACCTACCTCCCTACCTATGTCAAAAACGTAGATATCTTTTGCTAACCTGTCTTATTTCTAGTCCGAAGCAGCCAGGCAATGATATAGATGTTTTCCTAGAGCCGCTGATGGAGGAAATGAAGATACTATGGGACATAGGGGTAACGATGATGGATGCGTCTGTAAAGAAGCCATTCACTCTGAAAGCCATATTTTAGCGTTTGATTGATTTATGTTACAACTAACTACTACTAGGCCGTATTTTAATGGAATTTATGTTCTCTAGCCTATTAGTACTAGTTGTTGATTTTAGTTCTTCCCAGCTATTGTTCAATTAAGTCATCATGTACTATGTCTACTGATTTTAGCGTCCAGCTATTATACTATCTTGGAGGGATGGATGCATATATTTACAGATTGATTTTCAGCTATGGGCTCGATGCCCATCTAAATTACTATAACTGGTGTTCATGTGATTCACCCACATTGCCACACATCTCATTGTTTCTAGGAAAAAGATACTAGTGGCAGTGCATTAGGTGCTAAGCATTGGGTATTCTATAAACTGAAGCAGAGCATATTTGCTTCAGACAGTGTCATCCTGGAACTTGTGGTGTGTAGCCTAAACTTTTGAGATGCCCGTGCTCACTCTGTCTCTAGTGTCCAGTGTTTATCTATGTACATATGAGATTTAATTTGGCAGCTTGCAAATAGTTAGAGCTTGTTCTTTTGTTTCTTCTCTTTTCCTATTGTACTTTGATGGGCTGCAACTAGCAATGAGGTCACGACTACCTAACTCACTAAAATTATCAATTGTTCTAGGCTATTTTAGGTGTAAACAAGCATATGACAATCACTGAAATCAGTACTTAGATGACACCTACGAAACATGGACTTTTAGAAATTCAACTAAAATTTTGGAAATGTTTGTGTGAGCATTAATTTCGACTTATATGCTACTGCATGGTGCTTTTTCAGATTGTGCTAGCAGAAAATTACAACCAAGTTGAATCTGCCACAGTTGGCGTCTTGCAGGTTGGATTAATTTGTGAGTTCGATTGTCTTCTCCAACCCTAGCGCTGTCTTCTCCAACCCCCGCTGTGAGTTTGATTGTGTGCTGCCTGTGATGCCAATGTCAATTTAGATTAGTTTGTGAGCAAGTGCCACTACCTGTGATGTCAATTTGGATTAGTTTCTGAGCAAATGCCACTGCCTGTGATGTCAATTTGGATTAGTTTCTAAGCAAATGCCATATATTTGAAACAATTCTACACTAAACTTCATGCTTAGATACATTGCAACTTGCACCTATTAATTAACCACGTGCCTGAATGCACTGTTATTCCATGAGATGCAGGCACATCATTGCTGGTTGGCTGCTGTTTTTGTAGTCGAGTTGGGTAGCAGTGGTAGAGCTTGGGCGCTTACTCTTATTTTCAATTTTCAATTAAACTGAGTGATAAATACCTAGGCTTGATTCCACTTATCCATCGGTAGATTTTTTTTTTCTAATGATTTTTATGCAATGTAGTTATTCTGATCTCTTAAAAAAAAATTATTGCTACTACTTTTTGATATTTACTGGAAGTATGGAATCCATCAATCCATAGTGTGGCCTGCCTTTTTTTATATGCAGTGCAGCCCAGTCCACCATTCATTTAAGCTATCTTTAGCACCTGCTTCAATGGAAGCCTCTAAAATGCAGCTAATCACTCTCTTCCATATCCCATATAAGTACTACTTTTGTATGGCATTTGCAATGATGAAGCTTTTGAACTTGTAAAAATTTGCTGAGGCAGTGGCATATGCAATGATGTGAAGTCTTTTATGCTGAGGCAGTGGCTGTGATGATTGAATGCCCCCCTAACTACTTGTAATGCAGCTGCTAAACTAGGATGGCTTGTATAGCATATACAAGCAACCAGTTTAGAAGTGATGTGATGACAATGGGGCAAATCTGAGCCAACTATGTACTTTTAATCAACAAGCTTGTACTTTTATTCGATTTTTGTACTTTTGTTCATCAATTTTGTACTTTTGTTCTATTATTTGCTACTTATGGCTGCTGACTACTACTGCTACTACTCTGTATACTACTACTACTGTCCTATACTACTACTGCCCTGTACTACTCTCTACTCTACTACTACTGCCCTGTACTACTCTACTACTACTTATGGCTGCTGACTACTACTGCCCTGTACTACTCTACTACCACTTCTATCTGAATGGAAGAAGGCTACAACAGGGGTGGATTAGTGTTTCATGATGGTCCGTTGTCTTGCTGGTCAGATACTACTACTACTTGTCTACTACTATTCTACCCTCTCTGGTATCTATAATACTGTGAACTACTACTACTACTACTTAACTACTCTATACACTGAATTGGCTTATATACTGCTGGCTAGCTGGCTACACTATTCTAGTACTATTACTGCCCTGTACTACTCTCTACTCTACTACTATTTCTATACTACTACTGGTACACTACTTCTCTACTGTACTACTACTACTTGTTGCTGCCTACTACTAGTCTGCTACTAAGTGGCTGCTGCACTTGCGGCTATGATGATTGAATGCCCCCTAACTACTTGTAATTCAGCTACTAAACTTGGATGGCTTGTATAGAATATAAAGGCAACCAGTTTAGAAGCGATGTGATGACAATGGGGCAAATCTGAGCCAGCTATGTACTTTTAATCAACAAGCTTGTACTTTTATTCGATTTATGTACTTTTGTTCTATTATTTGCGCATATAACTCTCTTCTTCTTAGCTTCCAATGGCGGAGAACCCAAAGCCTACAGATGAATGGCGAGACCCTACCCCCGATAACAGTAGTGATGATGAATCATCATCATCCTCAAGCGAGTCATCGTCGACCACTGAATACGAGAGTGAGCCCCTAACACCGAGGCCGCCGAAGAAAGTTCGTTTAGAGGAGGAAAATGATCCGGACTACGATCCAGCGGAGGAATTAGGACGTTCGGAACATCCTGAGGATGATACTAAAACAACAAGGCTCGAGGTATGTGTAGGAAGTAATTAACACAACGTTGCCATTATAGGCGGTTAATTAATGCGTTTTGTCCTCCATAGATACCGGTGGTGCCTCTTCGTTTGGATTTCGAAGATGAGGAAGGGGAGAGGACGGAGGACCAACCCACATGCACTTCTTCGAGCGCTACACTTGGTGGCACGAAAAGGCATAGGGGCCAACATGGGAGGCACGTGGTGCGGGATGAGGTTCATGTCATACACCAGGTGGGGTCAGATGGACAGCCCTTGGAGCCAAAGACCATCCTCGGCACCTTCAGCAACCAATGTGCATGCATAGTCAAGTGGAAGGTGCCAATTACATATGAAAATTGGAAGAAGGTCCCAAAAGAGCTCAAGAACATGGTGTGGGAAGAGATGTTGAAGCGGTTCACATATCCAGATGGTAATGATGTAGCCAAGTGCAAGGCGCATGTGTTGTGTCTTGCAGGCAGATGCCTTCGCAACTTCAAGTCTAGGCTGAACAAGAATTATGTGCAGAAAGGGGAGTCACCCTTGGGTGTATACAACTTCATCACGGGTGAAGACTGGGACCGCTTCGTGCAACAGAAACAGACTGATGCTGCAAAGGCAAAGGGCGAGAAGTTCACTGAGCTCAATAAGAGGAACAAGATACCCCACCACTTGGGCATGACAGGGTATGCCGCTAAGAAGCCGATATGGCGGCAGCAAGAAAGGGAGGCAATTGAGGCCGGGCAGTCAATCCCATATGAGGGCTGCGATGAGAGGGCAAGGGACTTCCTCTATGCCCGCCAACCGAAAAAATTACATGAAGGAAAGACCAAGTTAAACAATCCAGAGGCCGAGGAGGCGGAGAAGAAGATAATGGCGATCGCTCGGGCAGAGCAGACTGGGTCATTTGAACCTCGCCGAGAGAAGGACATGTTGTCCGAGGCGTTGGGAAATCCTCGAGCACCACGGCCGTGGCCCGTCCGTGGCATGTCCTCGAGGAAGAGCTGGAAGTCCGTGTCGCCTTGGCAACTGATGTGAGTTTGCCAAGGCCGAGGCAGCGCATAAGGAAAGGCTCGTGCAGCAAGGCCGTGAGGAAGCGATAAAGGACATCGTTATGGGTACAATTAAAGATGCCTTCACGAGCAGTGACCCCAAGATGTATGAGCTGAGGGCACAATTGTTTCGTCAGGCTGGCGTGGATCTCCCACATGTTGAACCTCCCAAGCATCCGGCCGATGAGATCAATGAACCAACGTTGTGTGCGCTACTGATGCCCTACGGCGCCAGATGCTGACTAACAAGAAGGAAGTGGCGCAGGGAGTGATATTTCCTGACAGAGACAAAACCATGTACGGCAGCATCCAGATCCCACCAAACTATATCGTGGTGCATGTCGCATGGATCAACCCCGAGCATGGTGATGATGAACTTGATTTTCCGGCACTAAATGGGAGCAGGTTCCTCAGAACTTGTATCAGTGAGCCTGTGCTGTGGGATAAGAGCGATATTATCATGGAAACGAAGACGCCATCATCGTCACAGCCCACGACTATATATGTACAACGGGCCGGCCGGTGCCGCCCGTGGGCCCGCGCGGGCCGTGCCGGCCCGGGCCGGCCGGGGGCGGGCAGCGCCGGGCCACGGGTCGCCGGGCCGGGCCGTGCCTCCACCGTGTGCCGGGCCACGCCCTCGGCCCATGGCCCGGTCCGTGGGCCATTTTACCGACCACGGGCCGGTCGGGCCACCTTTCATCGGGCCGGGCCACAACCCGGTGCCAAGTTTCAACACAGATTCAACAATCAAACAGATTCAAAGTTTCAAACAATCAACAGAACACGATGACAAATATGACAATTTGATTATCAAAATGAGCTGTTTTGTGCAATGTTGCCTCATTAAAAACCTTTCTAGGTAAAACTCACCCTTGTGAGAAACCCTAGAAAGGAAAAAAAAAGAGTGCAGCCAACTCAAGTTTCAAGTCTCAAACATGTCAAACTTCTAGCCCTATTACAATAGCCATCTCGGTGGCACCAAAGAACAAAGCAAGTCTAAGAGCAAAAATGGAAAATGCTATTGCTATCTTCTATCTCTTAGTTCACTTGCAACAAAAGTAGTTCCCGCACATGACAAAAGCCACCTTTTAGTTCATATATCACAATCACATAGCTCAGGTAATGCAATCTTATAGTTCAAATTTTACTTCTCATTGTCCCTAGATCTACGCTAGCCAGCTCTCTCTCTCTCTTTGGTGCCGCCACCGAGCCTCTCCTGCTTTGGTGCCGCCACCGTTGCCTCTGCCGCCGGCCGCCGCCACCGAGACTCCCCGTTCTTTGGTGCCGTTCTTTGCCGGTGACACCAACAGAGATCTCTCCGCTGCCGCTGCGCTACCGGTGCCGGTGTCTTCATGTTCGGGAGTAGGATCACCAATCTCCGTGTTCTTGAAGAGCTCTTCTAGGTCTTTGTCCACAACTGTATCTTTGCGCCTTTCTTCTTGCTTGGTCCCAGTCCTTGATGCAGAGGTCAAGATCTCCACATGCTTTCAGCAAAAGGCGACGCCGTCGGTCTTCAAGTATTCTACCTGTCAAGCTAAAACAAGATTCGGAGGACACAGTAGAAACAGGGACAGCCATGATATCTCGAGCCATAATAGACAGTATTGGATAGGATTGCTTGTGATCACGCCACCAAAGAAGTATGTCAAAGTTCTGGTCACCCCATGGCACAGGGTCACTGTCCAGGTAAGCTGTAAGCTCACTTACAGCACCAGATGAATTAGATGGAGTAGAGGAGGATGAGGAGCTGTCAAAGATCCTCCCCCATCTGTTACCAGAACCAGGTAGAGGAAGCACAGGCCTCTGAGCCCTTGTTGTACCTGGACTTGAACCATACTTCTCCTGATACTTGCAAAACAATCTGGTTAACGCCTCTTTCACATCACCATAGCACAAACTGTAATCAGATCCAGTTGTCTTACCAAGTAGATCTAAGGTTATCAAAAAACCTTTCATCTTACCTCTAGGATCAAGAATGGTTGCAAAAGAATAAAGCAGAGGAATTTTATCCCAATATTTAAGGAATTTCATTTTCATAGGCCTTGCAACATGTTTAAAATGTTCATTATTCTCAGCTGCTTGCAAATGTTCAGCAATGTCAATCATTTGATGCAAAGCAAGTGGAGCAGTAGGATAGTATACACCAGAAAGAATAACAGTGGATTCATAAAATATTTTCAAGAATTTAAACATATGTTCAGCAACATACCAATGATTCAGAGTCAATAACTCAGAGCCATAATTAGAGTTAATGAACACAGTAAACACTTCCTTGTATGGTAACAAATGCTGAAGCATCAAGTAAGTAGAATTCCATCTAATATCTATGTCCAGGCCAAATTTCCTAGGTGTCATACCTCTAGCAACACAGAAACTTTTGAACAATGCAATCCTATTATTAGAAGAATTTAAAAAGTTTATTGCAGTTCTCAAATCATCAAGCCAATCTTTACAGACTGCCAAGCCATCTTTGACAATAAGATTTATTATATGAGTAGCACAGCGCTGATGCACAAGGAAGTACTTTACTTTGTTAGGATCATCACGAGTAGGTGCAGGATAAGAACCCAGATAACCAAACAAAACAGGACCCAACAAATCATAAGCCTTAGAATTAGCAGAAGCATTGTCCAGAGTCACAGCAAAAACTTTATCAACCAAACCAAACTCCTCAACCACATTAGCTATAGAATCAGCAATGTTATCACCAGTATGTTTGCAATCAATCAGCCTAAAACCAACTACCTTTTTTTCAATCTCCCAATCTTTATTAACATAATGGCAAACAACAGAGATATAGTCCTCCTTAGCATTACCAGACCAGATGTCAGATGTCAAAGAAACAGATGATGCAGCAGGCAACACATCTTTCATAAGCATGTCACGTTGTTCATCATACAATTTAGCCATATCTCTAGTCGTGGTCTGCCTAGAAACCGATTTAAAAAGAGGGTTGTGAGCATTCTTAATGTAATCAGTCCAAGCCTGTGTCTCACCTATGCCTAATGGAAGGTCCAGCCTAGCAATCAAGCGGCACAATTCAATGCGAGCAACCATAGGATCATACTTCCAATTAGCTAAACCACTAGCATTCAAAGCAAGCCTAGACTGAACCATATCAGAATGGTTCCTTTTCTGCATACAAGATTTCATGTGACGCCTCAAATGACCAGTACCATTAGCAGATCTAGCCTGATACTTAGCATTACAATGTTTACAGATAGCACCAATGCGAATGGCCGACGGCCCAGTACCCTCCTTTACCTCATCGAAGTACTTCCACACAACAGATTTAAGCTTACCAGGAGCAGTAGCAGCAGGAGTGTCATCGGCGTCGTCGCCATCGACATCGATGACTGCATCGAGATCAATGCCGAAGGCGGCTTCATCCTCATGGAGGTCATTGTCATCCTCCATCTCCAGGTCGTCGTCGGAGCAACGGTCGATGTCATCGCCGTCGACGGTGACCGGACGCCGATCAACTGCGTCCGAGCCCCGCGTTGCGAGACCAGCGCCACGCCCGGACGACCTGGGCGAGGACGAGCCACCCTGAGCCTGACCTTGACCTGCAGATCCAGCACCGTCCCTCGACGTCCGCCTTGGTTTCCCGGCCATGTCCACTCCGGAGGAGGAAGACTTGGCGTCGAGGCACCAACCCGCGAAAAAAGAGAGACGCATAACGGTGAAATTAGACGGGAGGGAGGAACCAAGGAAGAGGAAAGAAGAAAGAGAGAGGGAGGAGCTGACTGCGGGAGGAGCCGGTGCCGGAAATGCAGAGGTCGCCGGAGGAGACAGACAACGGTGAGACGCGACGGGAGGTGTGAGGAAGGAAAGGGATGGATCTTGGAACATCAACTCACATGGCGACGGAGAGAACAGGGTAGGAGAAAGGATAGAGGAGAAAGGAGTAAGGACAGAGTCACAGAGGTCACCGGATCGCCGGGCGAGACGTTGATGCGACGGAGGCACCGGCGGGCGGCGGCGGAGTGAGCGAGGCGAGGCGAAGAGTGGGGATTAGGGTTGGGCACCGAGAGGCGGCCGAGCGGGCGGCCGGGCGAGGGAAGAGTGGGGATTAGGGGTTGGCACCGGGGCGGCCGGCAGCTTTTATACGCGGCAGGCCGGGCCGCTACCGGGCCACCCTCCCCACCGGGCCGTGCCGGCACCGTTCCACGTGCCGAGGCAACGCCCATGGCCCGGTCCGCTATCGGGCCGTGCCGCCCCCGTGGCCCGTCACCAGCGGATCGGGCCGTGCCTGGCACCGGGCCAAAATACCGTGCCGCTGGCCGGGCCGCCGTGCCGCGGGCCAAATGGCCATATATACCCACGACGTCTTCTGTAGGCTTTGACGGCGACAACGACACCTCCGGCGGTGGCAACGATGACGATGCCGCCCCGAACACTCCTCTCGGCTCGAGCAATCCTCAATCCGGTACGGGGGAAGCACCAGCCTTTACAACACCGCCGCCTGCAAGTAACTGGAAGAAACAAGCCAGCAATGTCCTCCCCACCGTCAAAGCCTACGGATGATGAAACAGAAAGAATTGATGGCTACACAAGGGTGGAGATGGCGGCCATCTCCGTGGCCAAGAAGTTTAGCTACTCAACTAAGTGTGACAGGTATGATTCTAAGCGTAGGCATAGTCATATTAGGGAATGCAGAGAGATACTAGGGTACGTTCTCACTGTTGAGTGTCTCAATTTGCAGGCCTAAGTCTCCGGTATCGATATGGGGGTATTCGGATGAATGCCCCTACAACTACGAATGTGGGAAGTTCATGCTAACCAAGGGTGCTCTCTTGGAAGAGCCGTGGGAAGTAAGGAGGTTCCATCTCTGGTATATTGAGGCGGCGAAAGTAGGCCTGAGATCCTTCGTTGTCAAGGTGCCGAAGGAGTACTTTCACTTGGACGAAGATGTTCATGTACCCATCGACTTCAAGGACATGCATTATCTACTGCGGCGCAAGGACCTTGACGTCTCCCAAATCACCATGTTTGCCCTGTAAGTTCATTACGACATCTTTGAAACCTTATTGCACCGGTGAAGGTACTATAGGTTCAAGGAATATGACAATATATGTCATGACTTGTCCGTGCAGGATGCAGGCCCATATATGCCAGATAATGGGGCTAAACGTTGTATATCCCTCTCCGATGCATATCACTGAGAGAATCATCGTGGGTTATGAGGTGCCAGATGATCATCCAGACATGATGAAACTGAAACCAGAAGAGAGGGCCGTAGTAAGGAAAGAAGTTGTCAACAAAACGAGGTATAATGCGGGAATGTACCTGTTTAGATGCATGCAGCATGTTGGCGAAAACGGATGTCTCCTAGCCGCCCACCAGTTCGGGTAAGTCTAAAGCATATGCTTGGAACGTATACGTAGTATAGGATCACCACTTTTTCATGTGTGTGAAGATTTGAAACCTATGTTCTTGCTTGAATGGTGCAGCCGAGGACTCGTGGGCCACTGGGTTACATTCTTAGTCTATCCTCAGGACGGAAGGGCGGTCGTGTTAGATTCTTTGAATACTCCAAAGGAAGGATACTCTGAGTTTGAAAAGGTTCTGAGATAGTAAGTGACTGTACTTATACTTTTTACATTGAATAGCATACATAATCAATTTGGTGTTGACCATGCTTATTTGCGGTGCAGCGCATACAAGAAGTACGTGCAGGCCGGATGCTTCGATCGAAGATCGGTGAAGAAGAAGCTAAAGAATGGCACAAAACTAAAAATCAGGCGTGACTTCCCGGTACGTGTAGCAAAAGTGCTATGTGTTATTATATGTTGTTCATAGCTGTAATTGTTCTATGTTACATTTCTTACAGTGCAGCAAACAACCTCCTGGAAGTATGTTGTGCGGATATTACGTTTGCGAGTACCTCAGAGAGTGCCCCAAGTACAACTCTAGTTGGCGACAGCTGAAGAAAGAGCTCAAAAAGGGGGGATCAATAGAAATAGGACAGAAGAACTTCACCCAAACAGTAGCAGACATATGCAAATTTATCATGCAGGACTGTGTGCATGAAGGGAGAAGATTCTTCAACACAGAGAGCGAGTTGGCATACAACGAGAAGTATGAGAAGATCAGAAACTGGAGCACCATGCTACGCGTCCAGGATTACAAGCTACCGGACATCTTCTTAGGATGTAATAAGGAAAACAATCCTTAGGATTACAAGCTAGCTAGCTATAGGTATCGAGAGCTCAAAACACTTGGGACAAATACTTTGAATTTGAACTAATGTTGGTTCGTCCAGATCGAATTGCAACTTGAATGATGATGTGATATATATATGTCTATGATGTCGTGTGTGATATCTGTTTATGTGCTTTGTCTTTTGCTCAATCTTCAAATTTAAATTTGAATTCAAATTTAGAAAGATTTTTTAAAAAAAACAAAAATTCTTAACCGTGGCGGTCACATTACAGCAAACGCCACGGTTAACAGGAATTAACCATGGCGGTTGCTATAATGTGACCGCCACGGTTAATAGGAATTAACCGTGGCGGTTGCTACAACCTGAACGCCACGGTTAATAGATTAACCGTGGCCACGGTTAATAGATTAACCGCGGGCGGTCACTGCAACCGCCACGGTTAATCTTGATTAACCGTGACCTTCCGTTCGTGGCGGTTGACAGAACCGCCACGGTTAATGTTATTTGACCGCCACTATTAAAGTTACTGTACTAGTGGACCTAAGGCTCTTGGCAAATTATTTTGTATTTTGATTCTTTTCAAAAAAAGGGCCTGCCATTCCAAACCTTTGCTGAGAGCTAAGGTGCTGGCTCTCGGCAAATATTTAATTTTTTTCTTTTTCGTGCCAAAATTTTTTGTGGAGCTTCATGGTCATAAAATGGTGCCACATGTACCAAATTGAAGTAATTTGAAGACTTTTGCTAATTTTCTTCTATTGTTTTCATTTCAATACGTTTATCTGAAAAATACGGATTTGAACTACGAGTGCATCGAATAATGCAATTCTATTCATAAAAAATTTACTTTCATGTTACTTAGTCTAATTGGTGGCTGTGTCTATGAGCAGACCCCAACTCTCGCACGTCATCTCCACGAAACATGACGTCGACCTTGGAGGCAAATTGTTTTTAAATTATATAAAATGCAAACGATGTCTGAAAATCACAAAACTTGGCGAGGTGTCACGGTATCACATCTGTAGCCTGTCGTGAAAAATTCGAAATATTTTGAATACGGCGTGACGTCTCATGCCTACAAACCTACTCTCTCCAACTTGAAGTCCTTATATCACATGCGATGAAGAGTGGGTTTGTGAGCATGAGGTATGACGCCGTGTTTAAAACGTTCTCAAAATTTAACCACATGCTAGACATATGATATCGTGACACCTCGTCAAGTTTCATGATTTTCAGACTCCGCTTATGTTTTATATATTTTTAAAACAATTTGCCTCTAATGTCAACGTTATGTTTTCGTGAACGTAAGGTGAGAAAGTTAGGGTGAACTCAGGGACACAGCCTCAAATTATACTAACTAACACGAATATAAATTTTCCATGAATAGAATGGCATGATTTGATGCACTCGCAGTTCTAATCCGCATTTTCTAGAAAATTCAATACAATGAAAATAAAAGAGGAAAAATAGCTAAAATTCTTAAAGTTGCTCCATCTTTCAACATGTTGTCCCTATTTATGCAGGAAGTATATAGAAAATTTTTGGGATCAAAAAGGAAAAAAAATGAAAGCTTTGCCGAGGGTCAGAAAATTGCCCTCGGCAAACAGGTCCTTTGCCGAGAGCCTTATTATTGGCTCTCGGCAAAGAAAACGGCAAGCAATGGCTGTTAGCGGCCGTCAAGCCTTTGCCGAGAGTGTTTCTTTGCCGTGTGTATCGCTCTCGGTATAGATATGTTTGCCGAGGGTTATTCTTTGCCGTGTGTACGGCTCTCGGCAAAGGTAGATGTTTACCGAAGGTAGCTCTTTGCTGAGAGCGGCACTCGGTAAAGCGCAGGTTTGCCGAGAGTTCTTTGGTTTGCTCTCGGCAAAAGTTGTGGCACTCGGCATACTATGCGATTCCGGTAGTGAGTGGAAACGGGCTCCAGAGACTTGAGCTTCCCGTATGGGGCAAAACAAAGTGTGGAAGAATTTTTTTTCTTAAAAATGGTGGCAGGATTAATCAGGAACATGATGCACTGTAAAGCCCATGCTCATCACATAGACTGTCAGTTAAGATAAAAAGTTTGCAGCCAGGGATAGGACTTCAGTCCATGTCAGTTGTTTTTGTTTCAATATGTTCTATCAGTCAATCTGCAACAATATGCACTGCACATGTAAGTGGCTGCTAAAAGTTTTCTCACCTAATCTTTGCACTACAAGTAGTTAACTATTACGTTGCTAATAAACGCTCTTGCTCCAAGCTACGTGAGTACTAAGATATATCGATTGGCCTGTCTTTTTGTCCTTGAAGGACAGCCGGTACGTACGGTAGCCAGGTATACTCAACTAGGTAGTTTCAGATTCTGCACTCAAATGCTCCTGATAGTGGAGATAATCACCCAATAAAGCTTAATAGAGTTGATTGATACAGATTACATATGTAGTCTGATAATGATAACTATATCACCTCAACATTTATAGCAATAGAACCAGGAGGGATTAGGTTGTGGGCGCACAAGGACCGCCGTGCTAGACAGATTACAGAAGTTTAGCGAACTATATATGCAGTTGAGTAGACTAATATCTTTTGTAAATGGTTATTAAAAACATTCTACTGTATTAGGTCAGGGCGGCTGCTGGCTCCGGGCTCCCTAAGCTAGTTCCGCCACTGTGCCGGAAATCCAGAAAGGCCGCTTGGGAAAAGCCAGGCTCTGTAGTAGTGTCTAGGGTGTGTCAAATTAGAGGCAACAGGTCCATTTCTTGAACACGGAACCTAATAATCTCTTATCATGTTTCACCTCAATTATCGAGATTTGTTTCATTTTCACATATATGCACATGAAAATTTTCGTGTTCTCATGAGTTTCTGCAAAAGATGTTGCGTCTCAGCTTTTACAACAATAACGTGCCGCTATAGATGCACTGTGAATATGTATAGTTTTAAATTTTTTGTTTTACTGTTTGGTATTTTTTTGGCGGGTTTTCATGCTCCAACTGTAAGAGTGATTTGCACCGGTTAACACAATTGACTTGAGTAGCACCTTCCAGGCGGCCAGACAATGCAAGCACGCATTAGATTTTATCAAGCTTTCAAAAGATTTAATATGGATACGGCAAGTCCAGACCGAGCATGACTTAATTATTAATTGATAGCAAAGTGGAACGCGTACACACAATTTCAAGGGAACGTTGACAGCCATTAGGGGCGCCATCGCACTTCCAAACAACACAAATTTTGCGCTAGTTTAAAAAATTCATTTCTTTTGCAAGGATAGATTAGCACGTCGCTATTCTGGCTGTCAGCAACGGTCTCGTTGCCTGTTTCCTGCTTGTAGTAGATGGCTGAGCTGATAACTGATAAGCAAAAAGAGAGATGTGTCAGTGTAGTGCTTCCTCAGTGGCATACATGTGTCAGTGTGACCCTTCCCTGGATCAGATTGCAGTTGAGATCCATTTGGCATATTGGCAGGAGATCCCACTGTGCCTGCCTTGTCGCACTTTGCCTGATTAGTTTTAGCTGATCTTGCTTCTTACACTCTTAAATGCTCTATCAACATAGCGGAGCTTGTGGTCAGAAATTATCTTCTCTAATCAGGAGTATTTGGGTTGTTCGGTTATCCTGGAATTGGGCAAGGAACTATTCCACCAGATCAGTTGTTATAGAAATTAGTCAATCATTTTAGCTAGGAATTGTTTCGATGAATAATGATTCCTAAACATTCGACTCCCAATATTATTTTGGATGGAGGTGAAGCTGTTTTTGTTTTCTTTTAGTTATATTGCTTGAGCTCTGACTCGGAGATGGATCTACACCACACAAGCTCTTGACGAATTTTGCTCGACAGGGTAATTTAGAAGTGACTGGGCTTTCCTTTTGGTTGCTGTCTTCGCTGTCTGAATGCCAGTGGTATGAGACAACGCGTGCTACCAATAATTTGGGCACTAGTTTAATTTTCTTGGTTTGGGATGTAATCACGCATTAACGTATAATCACTTTTTACTGCATGTGTGCTGGCGGGTGTGTGTTGGACATTGCTCTGTTCGTAATGTGATAGCGGAGGTGTGATATGAGATACTCGTTCCAGTTTAAGATCGTAAATAAAAAAAATATATTCAGAACGTATTCGTAAGGTAGCAATTTAACTAGCGACTTGAGTACAGGTTATGGAGGATAATAACACTAAAAAGTACTCATGGATTTAATTTGGATAGGTCCAATCAACAAATCACAAGGCCAATGGTTAGTAATATGAATTAGTCAATTAATACCGCATGGAGACTAAGAGGAGATTGAACAGATTTCATAAGGGTATCAATTGTTGCACTTGTTGTGAACATAAAAGAGAATAAAGATGTGCCACAGGTGCGAACTCTCCTCACTATGACACAGCATGCATGAGCTGAGCTAAATGAAAATAGGAGAAACCTACTTACCCCGCTAACTATATTGGCCCTTGTTTGCTTCACTTCTCCCACAGGGAGTCTGGTATTTTGCCTCATTATTATGTGAGAAGGGTTATTTTGAATAATGGATTTGCTGACAATAAAAAAGGTTAACAAAAAAAATAGGTGGATGATGAGATGGCTGTGAGCCAACAAATAATAGGAAAGTCCATATAGCCCCCACCATTGAGGGTTAACTATAAAACCCCTCAACTATTAAACATAATATTATAACCCTTAAATCATCTAATACATTCAAATAACCCCTTGGATATGGTTTCAAGAGCTATTTTACCACCATGGCCCGCCACTTAATTACCCATGCTAGTATGCGGGCCCATCTGAAAGACTGAAAGATGTGCGGGCTAGGATGGATAGTGAAGGCTCATAAACACTCAAGAGGGAGGTGAATTGTGTGCCTAATTATTTCAAAAAAAACCTTAATCCAAGGCTAAAATATTAACTTACCATTTAATAAATAAGGAGTTTAGCAACCTAGAGTCAATCCTATATATCAACTAGCCTAACCTAACCTAGGAAGGTCACACAAAGTCTGCATAAGTGGAAGCAAAAATGAGGCAAGTATAGAGCAAGAGATAGAGAAGGCAAACTTCTAGATATGAGACATTTTATCCCATGGCATAGGTTGCCAAATCATAACCTCTACTCCATGTTCGAGATCGATCAAGTATGCTCCTAACCATGGTATTAGGCTCACCACCAAGGCTGCCCGCCAACCAAGGCAAGTGTAGTAATCCACCAAGGCTCACAACCACCAATAGATTCTTGGTGACCTTGGTGTCAAATTCACTATAGAGTTCCTCCAACAAGGGTTTCCTAATCTCTCTCACACCAAGTCACCACCTCTTCACACCAAGCCCAAAAGGTCGATACTAGAGGGCCACCAAGGCCTTCGCGGGGAGGTCACCAAGAACTCAAGAACTATGGCTCACCAAGATAAAGGGCACAATGACCCACTCGCTCGAATCTTTCGAGCTCTACTAATGACAAACCCTTAGAAAGAGGTTTGGCATGTAATCTCTACATAACAATATTAAAAGCAATAATGTTTCTTTAGTACCTCGGTCCTTCCACCTAATCATAGGTGAACTCAAGCCGCTCTTGGGGCCCATATGTGGCCAAGATTGTGCTAGCAGCATTAAATTTTATAAGCATCTAATAGTGCAGATAATTCAAAGAGCTAGTAACAAATAGGACAAATTTCGATGGCAACCGAGGTTCTTACACCAAGAACTATCAAGATTATGGCACACTCATGTGTTGAGTTGTGTTCAGTCTACTAGCTGAGCCCAATTCTTGATCAGGTTTATTTTGTGGCATAAACAAATTAGGTTACGTAATAAGCCTAGCACCTTGCTCAGATCCAGTTGAGACACGGTTGTCTTTGGTCCTTTTTCTCGAATACGCAAGAGGTTTGCACATCTTTTGTATTAAAATTGAGAAATAGTGAAGGTTACAACGATGCGCCACGGATGTGGCACACCAGGGGACAAAAGTATTACATAATCAGCTCTGCCCTCCCTAGCCAAATTAGAATATGGTATATTACTTGCTAATCATACTACATAGCCAACATCAACGATCAGACATGCCGGCGGCTTGCGCCGCCCGGCCGCTCCGCTCGCGGATCCGAAAAAAGCGAGGGGTTGAGCTGGTCGACGAAGATACTGTTGTAGGCGTTCTTCTCTGTTGTGGTAGGCTTTGTCAGACTGTTGAGCATTCCCATCTGTTGCATGACCAACACTTCACCTTGCTTAGAAGCCGGGACACGTGAAAGTGCTTGACCGGCTATCCTTCTGCTGCAGATTGGTAACTTTGGTTGTGCGTCCATAGCTGGCAAGGGCAGAAGTGGTGATGCCACCTTGCGGAAGATCTTTTTGGTGAAACGCTTCAGCTTCTTGGCAGTAGAGTCTGCAGAGCAAGGAGGGATGGAGTCCATGCCTGTGGTGTCAGCGGTCTCGACATCCACGATGTCGACCTGTCCTCCTCGAGGTGCCTGATGTGTGGTCTCACCCACGCCTTGGGGGAAGGTGATGGGGTCTCGGCACAACTCATCAATGTTGACGTCAGGCAGTGTAGGCGATTCTGGTGTCCATTGAGCGTCCATCGTCGAAGAACGGGTGTCGTCCAGCGGGGGTACCACTTCGTGAGGTGCAGCCTCTAGGCGGGAAGGCACCTTGGTGGTGGTACCCCTAATGGTCAGTACACGACAAGCGAGGCTTCGGGCTCCTCAGCATAGGATTGACCCGCGTTGGGGGGTCCGCACTCATACAAATCTCTAGCAACAGCGGATCTGGCGCGTGGAGATGTGCAGCCGCAACGGTAGTGTCCTTCGATGGCGTACTCCGGTGCCGCCACCGTCGCCATCGGTTCCCACCAGCGGACCCTTCGGCACCCTGCATGGCTCCCACCGCGCCACCGTGGGGAGGGTGCTGGGGTCCGGTAGGACCCTTGCCACATACGGCGTCCTTCGCTGCTTGACTGTTCCTCTTTGGCGTGCTCCGGCGTCACCATCGTCGTCGTCGAACTCCGTCTAGGCTTTTGCGGCACCCTGCACGGTTCCACCCGAGGTCGCTGGGCCACCGTGGGGCATGCCGGGGGGCTGTAGGGTCGCCAACACAAACTGTGCGCTTCATCACTTGTGGCAGGTTGCTGCCACGGATAGGGTGCCGTGTGCGGTCGCCAGCAGTCATCGTCTATGCCACATGCCTGGGGCGCTTGCAGTCTCTGGCGAGGTGGCGGAAGCCATGGCAACGCAGACAACGCCGAGGCAACCGGCAATTCGCAACTCGGTGCGAGTAGGAGAGGCAGTTAAAGCATCTGCCGTGAAGCTAGGCGGGGATCTTCCAAACCTGTGGAGGCTGCTCATGGAAATGATGATGCTCTGTCGTAGTGACAATAGGCCCCGTGGCCTTCTAAGATAGGATCTCATGCCACCCATCGGTGTCGATGGAGGAGACCCTACCACGTCGACCGAGACGTTGGCGGGCAGGGATGCGACCTTCCGTAGGCCGAGCAAGCAAGATGTGCACAAGGGGGTGCATGGCTTGCTGCGCTTCTTTCACCTCTGATCATGCCCCCGATGACCACGGTCAGCACGACCACGCACCGAAGCTGCACCAGGGCGAGTCTGGGTGCTTATGGAGGGCGCTGTGTCCACCTTCGCTAGGTGACGAGTAGCCTCCAGGAAGGATAAGGGGCGGTCATCGCTGGACTCCTCGTTGTCGTCGTCACTGTTTGTCCACCAACGATGTTTGGTGCACCCACCAGACAACGGGTAGAAGAGTGCCGCGGCCGGTGACAGAGAGGAAGGGCTCGAGGTCCACGGTGGTGGTTGCGCCTGAAGGTACGACGTCCTCAGAGGTTCGTCGGCCTCTGGTAGTGGACACTGCTCTCGGGCGGCGGTGCCCGACGCTGTAGGAAGGAAGGAGCCTGCGACACTTGCGAGGATGCCCGTCGGTGGCGGGAAGGGCAGTGACGTGCTGCTAGCAGGTGCCTCCTCATGGGCTTGTGGAGGCGGCTCCTCGAGCTCAGCTTCCATGGCGGTGGCGGCGTTTGCACCCGGCGTCGCAGGAGGGGGCGGTGGAGGAGTTCGCCGGCATCGCAACGGCAGCCGCAGCTGCCGGGCGGCGGTGTGCTCCAGCCAAGGCCGGGCGTCGCGATGAGGGCCCAGGGGGCATCGGCGGCGGCCGTGCTTCCACGTTCGCCCCAATGCCGTGGCGAGGCAGGACCGGGGGAGGATGTGGGAGAGGAAGGGAGGTGGCCGGGGAGGCGGGGCGGCCGCCGGGCGCTAAGGCAGCGGCCGGGCGATCCGGGCGGCGGCGGCAGCTCACCAGCGCCCGCGCGAGGCCATGGTGCGGTGGATCTAAAGAGTGGGGATGTGGAGGAGGAAGGGGCGACTGCGGGGGAGGTGGGGGTGGCCGACGCCGACGGGGGGGGGGGGGCCAGGGGGAGGGGGCTAGGTTAGGGGCGCCTTCCAAGTTTCATTGATGGTTTTTAGACCCGTTTCATTAAAAAACTGGACCGGACCAGTTGTCTTTGGTCCTGTTTGCAAGTCATATAAAGGCTAGGCATGTGATCCTTAGTAATCAGATTATTCTATTTGTTTGCAATCATATTGAATCAACATCTATTTCGATCGATATACCATGTCCATTAGCATGGACTATTGCATGACTAGATAAAGGACTTCAACAATGGGGATTTAGGAATGGAAGAATATACCAAAACTGCCTCTCAACAGACAACGACGAGAGCATGGTGGTCCTCGGCATCTCCACAGTGGTGCTTATCCCCGCTGTTAGTTCACAATCGTCATGGGAAGGACATCCGCCAATGGCGAGGACTTTATTAGCATGGTGATCCCGGAGGGAAATAAGGTGTTGAACCACCTCGTGGCAGATGACGGTGAGGGCACAATGATCCTTGACAAGTCCATGACATCGCTATACCTCGTGCCACACCATGGTAATTGGCACAAGGAGACCGTCATATATATGCTCAGGAGTTCTATCTCATCAGCAGGGTTGCCTAAATATGGTTGTGACAGTCAACCTCCATGTCCATCTAGCCTCGATTCCCTACTGACATATATATGATAAAGTCTTCTTTTCTCCTACTGGATCTCAAGGTTTATATATTTGCCATCAGGCTAGTAATAATCCTAAAAGACATTTAAAACTGGGAGAAGAAAGTATGCAACAGAAAAGGTGTAGAGCTAAGGGGATTGCAGTGGCACACAATGGATCAGTGCTATCTACTCTTCCAGTTCTAAATTATAAGACTTTTACACTATTTTTCCTATAAATCTAGACATAGTGCATATAAGGCTTCATAAAATCTATATATTAAAAAAACAAAACATATTTTTATAATTTGAAACGAAGAGAGCACGGAGTACCTTGGTACCTAGCACGTGCTGCTGGAGCACTCACACTCTATCCATGAAATGTATGGTGGTAGTGCTTGGGATTTAGGTATGCTCCTTTCCATTTCAGTCAGTTTACATAGAAAGGGAGAATGAGCATGTGCTTCCCTGAAGTCGTCCTAACAATAGAAGGGAGAATGATGCTCAAAAAACGAGCCTGCCTGCTCTATAGTCGGCACGTACGCATATACTTTTCTGATGGCCTCTTCAGGCCAAATCACTGCACTCACAAAGCACCGCCGGCCACTACATACATACGTATCACAGAATCGTTGGCTGTGCTGTTGCTTTAGGCTTTAGCAACCAAAAGGATGTAATTGAGTACTGCAAACTGCTAATCAAGATTAATCATGCATATCCTGAGCTTGTGATGCTGATGCTTACCTAAAGCAAGAAAGCTCCACCGCAGCAAGAAGATTAGCACACTAATGACAGTAGGATATAACTAAGGCGTGACCTGAAATTAGCACTCAGCTTCAGAGAGAGTATTTTAACAGCCCAATTACACCCATCCCGATGAGATGGATCCAATGGTAGAGACCGTCGTACTGTGTGTACAGAGGGGCCCAAAAAGGCACGAAACAGATGCACAGGTCAAAGCAGCTTGTGCCGTATAGGGTGGCAAGTATAGTAGTATACTAGTATTATATCTATGTGCACGTGGCAGCCTGTGATTGCAGGAAAGATTATCTGTACGGATGACATGCCACGCATGCATATAGGTATGTACCGTCTCCGTCTACGCATACCGGAATCGGACTGTACTGCAGTACGTCGAGGGTTGCATTTGCATTGCCGAGCAGCTAGTAGTACCACTTGTATTAGTTTAGCACGCTGATGTGCTCAGAAAGTGCATGCTTACGTTTATATATGCAAATTGCAAAGCAGTTGATATCGGTGACATTTTTGGTTTATGATGAAATCGTGGTCTTGTTAAATTTGATTGAATTGCAATGTGGTATGTTCATTTTGCCTTATATAAGGGCAAATATATACCACCCTAACTCCATCTTTTTGTAGTAGAAATTTTGAAGAGCACTCAACTGTTTTTTAGTGACATCCAACATTTGATTTCTCTCCCATCCCATCCAATTCATTCATGACTAAATAAACGTCGTCTGATCCATCTTACTCGAGTAGCAAGGTTATCTCCCCCAACTAACCCTGACAATAGCTTGGGCAAATTATGATTTGGAGGTTTGGAGTCTCAAGGGAGGATTTTGACGGGCTTAGAAAAGAAAGTAAATCAAGTGGCACAAGAAGACTGAACTGCCGATGGGTGTAAAGATGATGTGACGAGGCAAGATGGTCTGGCCTAATAGGGCCAAGGACGTCACCGTGACCGCCGGTAAGACCAGCTTAGCATGGGAGCAGCAGTAGTAGGCAACAGTGGAAGTTGTGGCACGAGGCGGCTCAGCCGGGACACGGAAGGTGGATGCTGCTGCGGGGCCATGCATTGAAGAAGACAATGGCTAGAACCCTCAAGACAGTACAAGCACAGTTGGATCAAGAAGACACGCTTGGCCCCTGCGTCGCTCGTAGGATTGGGACATGAACCTAGCCTTTCCGTACCTTCTCTCCCTATCTCTAGCCGTGCCGCAGCCTGAGCAGGCCGCCGGTATGGCAGCGCGGGTTGCCGGGAGGGTGGTGCCGGGGCACCCCTTCACAGTGGTGTCTGTACAAGGTGGAGCCATCCTCGCGTGTGCTCGCATGGAGCGCAACAGGATTGTCGAATGCCGGCGGTGGCTTGAGCTGGCTCCCCTTGCCCGAATCGGGCTATCTTAGAGCCGGATCTGTCAGTACTACGACAAAAGGCACTGGACGGCAACCATAGCAACAACGAAGGCGGCTCCATATCCCAGGGTGCCGGAATCACCCCTGCTAGGTGCTCCTTCACTGGATCCGACGGTCCTGTGGCTGGATCTAGCAGGGCTTGGGGTGCCCGACCCTCTCAGGTCGTGTTTGGGTACACTCAGATCGAGCTCAGGGATACGGTTACGGCTCCGGTCTAGGGCGCCAGTCCGCCAGAGACAGCACCTGGTGTCGGGGATGCGGGTGTAGGGCGTGCAGGCCGTGGCTTGGTTGGGGCCTGTGCGCTCCCTTTGCAATATCCGATATCTTCCTTGCAGTTGCATTGTGGGCCTAGCTCTGTCAGTAGTTCGGTGCGGGGGCTGCTGGAGGTGTTTTTTTTAGTTGGCGACTGGGGCTTCTTCTGATTCCAACCCTCTTCTTCTAGCTATTTGCCTTCCCCCTTCCTCGGGTTAGTTTTTGTGCCAGAGCTTACTGGGTCCGCTAGTTGCTTGCCTATTCCGTTGGAGGGGGTGGACTCTCAGATGGGTTTCTCCCAATGCTTTTCCTGGCCAGCGTCCCTACGGACGGCGGTCGGGCAGGGCTGCTGTTGAACCATTGCAGTACCTCGTTAGGGTTGGGTCTCCGGAGGAGAAAGCTAGGATGACGATATTTTGTTAGTGCCTAGTGGAATTACTAGTTGGCTCGATTAGATCAAGTTAGAGTAAGCAGTCGCGTGAGTTGTTAGTAGTGTTATTGATAGTTGTCCAAATGTTGTATCAAACTTGGGTAGGATAAGTAGAGCACTCTTTTTAATTGTATGGTTTTTGGACTAAACATTTTTTTATTTCTTCGTCTAATAAAAACTAGTCCATCAGCCCGTGCTCTCGCACGGGTTATAATTTTAAATAATTTTTTATATTAAATTGTATGTTTTCTCTTTGACATAATAGATACTTCATAGTCTATATCAAATTATCATAAACTTATTATTTATATTTTTGGCAAGGACTGATTTATATGTTTTTCATCCTTATTCATATTTTTTTATTTTACATGCACCTCTGTTGCATCACATCTAATGAAGTCTTGAATCCAAATTTTGATTTTTCAAATTTTATTCTTATTGGTGATTATTAATTTTTTGTTCTTTTGTCAAATCTCTCGTGTTTATTGTATGATTTATTAACTTTTCTTTTTTTGTACTTCTTAAAATAAGAATTTTATGTCATAGAATTATGTTGTTAAATACTGTAATAGCAAGCAATTATTTAAACTTGCACAAATCCCTTAAGATAAGTGATAAAGCTTGAAGTGAGACCTTAGGAATAGTAGTGCTAATCTTAAGATAATTTTAATACTAAAGGGTCAGAAAAATATAGTCAGAAGTGGTCTCCCACACTTCTTAAGATGATTGAACTTTCCTATCAAGGAATTATAAATGCAAATATGATTATGCTCTCAACATAATATTTTGTTAAATTATATAAATATTGCCAAAGTAACATTCTAGATAAATTATATGTCATGGTTACCAATATGATTTTAAACAATTTACAATTATCATTATGAGTTGTTACGAAATATCATTTTATTCGATAAAACATAACATATATAATTATTGCTTCTGCATGCTGGCAAGACATGTATGCTTACGTTAATGAATATTTATATACTCTTAATTTTAACAGAAATGGGTAATATAGGAACATATACATTCCCTACGATTATTTAAATAACTTTTTAATAGAAGATGTTGATAATTTTTTTGATGTAGATTTGAAAGAATGTTTAGTTTTTCTAATAATGAGATGTCAACTGGGTTATGTAAATTATCTTTCATAATAGGGGTGCATGGGTAATTAGATTCAAATTTAGGTCTACTGTAGATCATTTTTCTTAATGGCACATGCAAGTAGTTTTAATATAGTCATGGGTCACTTTACTTTGTTTTTCACAATAGCAGATGTTGGTAATTATTTAGAAAATAAAACACAACTAATAGCTATTATTATCATCAAGGGTGATTAGGTTATGCCAAATTTATGGTCAAATGTCCATTATTTTTGTGAGAATTTCTA
The DNA here is from genome assembly GCA_015844335.1 of Chrysopogon serrulatus. Taxonomy (NCBI): domain Eukaryota; kingdom Viridiplantae; phylum Streptophyta; class Magnoliopsida; order Poales; family Poaceae; genus Chrysopogon; species Chrysopogon serrulatus. The sequence goes on from JADLZL010002786.1 coordinate 29,364, forward strand.
GGTCTATCTTTTATTTTCATTCTTATCTCATGACGATTAACGTGGAGACTCTGTTAGGGACCTCTAGATAGAATTATATAGCATTCATACTTTTCCCTAAGGTCATATGTATTTAGTCAAAAATTAATTTTAAGGTATATACACACTTTTTGCATCCCATTTATGTGACTTCATGATTTATATTTTAGCTTTCAACTTTTAATCAAGTTGTGCAACTACTTGTTAAGTAGTAAGTCTTTAACTTTTACTTATTTATTTATTTATTTATTAAAGAGTTTAGGTCCTAGTTGGATTGCACCTTGGCACTAAACTCATTTGAATTTATTATATCACATGATTATATGTGTATAGTATTGTATTGTATATCATAGTGTGTAAAATTAAATTACCAATATGGGAGAGTATATTCAGTAGCCAACTACAGAATAAGTTATTCTAAAACCCACCTGCATTTATAAAAAATTTTATACCAAGTTTCGATAATGTGAATAGAAACTTACAACAGTTATGTTACTATAATACATGGAGATATTTACAGTAGTGATTATATAAACCACTTAGCAAGGAAATACTATAATCTTGTAAATTAGTATAGTAATTATCGTAAGTCAAAGTAGCTACTCTAGCCAACTATAGAGTAGTCGTTCTATTGCCAATATTGATATGATATAATGTTTCAATTAAAATCTATAAATTTATTTAAAGCAACAACTTATGAGGTTGATTATCATGGATTATTAATATATTTTGAAGTGAATTGTCATTAGTGTTGTGTTATTCCTATGTTGTATGTTAATCAAACATTTTTGATGTTTCATAAACTACTATAAAATTATTTATGGTTACATGGTAAAACATATTATGGTTATTTATTTCATAGTTGTGGAAATTTTATCATTTAGAAATATATATGTGTGTGTCCTACTTTGTGGATACTGATTTATTATTTATAATAGCTTATATTTAATGTAGATCTGAGAGATGTTTTTTTTAATTTTTATAATGGTTGAGGTAGATAGAAATACAGAAACAATAGTCCTATAATCCATCTAAGACATACTTTAGTGGACATTATGTGTATTTTCACATTAGCCAACAATAATTCAGGGATCCAAACCCTTTGAATATTATTATGAGCCATCATCCATATTATAATAATCTTTTATGCATAATCTAGATGATATCCAACTGTGATTCAATCAGCTCTTAGAGAACATTAACCTATGAATTAACTCATATATAGATGCAGCATTTTCCTTTTTCCCCGAAAAGTAAATAAGTAAGCTGAATACTTTAACTCCATTGTTTATGTACAGATACATAGGCTGTATTACCTTGATGAGTGAGCCCTTGTACAATCATTTCAAAATCATCAGGTTGATATCGAATATTGCCTGGAAAAGGAAAAATAAGCATTAGATGGTAACAATATAGAAAAACAGTCATTGTCTAGATGAGTTTCTTCGGTCTAACCTAGCTCGCAATTTGGGATTGGTGCATCTTGTTGCCCTCTTAGATGTTGTCAGGCTCGATACATATATACGGATGCAACCTTCAGATCGTCAAGCACCTAAGTTGAAGACAATCAACAACTCGGAGAGACAATGCATGAAACATGATTCATCGAGGCCTCCAGGATGCATGCCACCATGCAGATATTACGCAGATGTATGTTAGTACTACAGTCTTGCAAACTTTGGCCACCGCCCAAGAGATTAATCATCTGGCAGATTTATTTGGAGGACATGTACAGCCGTGTGTGGCCTCCGGCCAGGCTGCTCAGGCACACGCTAGATCTTTATCTTTGCGTCTGTCCATTGCAGTGGCCTCGTCGCCAGTAGTCCGGTACCAATAATCCGCTGCTTGTCAAACTTGAGAAGCACACGAAGTTTACTCTACCGCTATTTGCCAGAATGTTGTGGACGATGCCAATGCCATCCTAGCTTGTATGGCATGTCTCGTGGTGCTCTGGTAGGAGAGAATTGGAGGGCGCCGCCAGGTAGATGCCAGAAGGAGAAAAAGAGGATGCGGGCTAGGATAGATTATAGATGATATTTTTTGAATGAACCAACTGAACAGTGCTACGGCGGATAATAATTTATTAACCAACCAAACATCGCTACTGTTGATCTATTTTATTTGTATATACATCATAAGTTGTTTTTTTTTAATTCTATACGTCATAAGTTGTTGCCGAAGTATCTTTTCTCCTCAACAAATAGAACTAATAAAGGCTATTTTTTCACGTGTATAATGGCATAGGTGAGTAATTTTGTAGAAAACAAAATAATCTAATGGTTATATATGGCTAGAGCGTTTTGATTTGATGGTCGGATGTTTCTGATTAATATGGTACTTTCTAGTATTTATCTATTTTTCTAGAGCCCCTGGTGAGGATTAACGTGGAGGCTTCATTGGAGCTTCTAATTAGTAATAGTAAGATAAGATTGCGATAAAATTTTTGGCTTCCATTGGGAAAAACAGTTGGATTAAAATCCAATAGACAAAAGAAATCGAGTGCCAACAGACCTCGGATAGCTTCTTCTGTAGGTAGCGTAGCCCCCACACCGAGATATTTGACGTCAGCTGGAGATCGAGCATGCAAGGTCTTCCTTCCTCTGCTCCTACTTAAACCTCATGTGAGCCGCCCCTCTGCATCGTCAAACTCAAAGCAGAGAGTTGCAGTGAGAGCAAGGCCGGCACGCTAGTAACTAGGAATTGCCTCAAAGAGAGAGGACCAAGCAGGGAAGGCGAGATCGATCAGCCATGACGCAGCTGGCGCCTCTTCCCAAGGTGGTGATGGGTTCGCTGGCGTTCGGCGTGTTCTGGATGCTGGCGGTGTTCCCTTCGGTGCCGTTCCTTCCCATCGGGCGCACGGCGGGGGCGCTGCTGGGCGCCGTGCTCATGATCGTGTTCCACGTCATCAGCGCCGACGACGCGTACGCCTCCATCGACCTCCCCATCCTGGGCCTGCTCTTCGCCACCATGGTGGTCGGCGGCTACCTCAAGGGCGCCGGCATGTTCAAGCACCTGGGCAAGCTGCTGGCGTGGCGGAGCCAGGGCGGGCGCGACCTGCTGTGCCGCGTCTGCGTGGTCACCGCGCTCGCCAGCGCGCTCTTCACCAACGACACCTGCTGCGTCGTGCTCACCGAGTTCGTGCTGGAGCTCGCCGCCGAGCGCAACCTTCCCGCCAAGCCGTTCCTGCTGGCGCTCGCCACCAGCGCCAACATCGGCTCCAGCGCCACCCCCATCGGCAACCCGCAGAACCTGGTGATCGCCTTCAACAGCAAGATCAGCTTCCTCCACTTCTTCTTCGGCATCCTGCCGGCCATGCTCGCCGGGATGGGCGTCAACACGGTCATGCTGCTCTGCATGTACTGGAAGGACCTCGAGGGCGGCGGCGACGACGAGGTGGGCCGCCGCCGCCGCCGCCACCGGGAAGGAGATGGAGGCCGTCGAGGAGGGGCGGTCGCCGGCCTCGGTGCTCTCGCTCAAGAACAGCCCCGCAGCGACCGCCGCCGCCCAGCACGGCGCCCTGCGTCAGCGCCATAATGGCCACGGCCTCGACGACGCGGATGACGATCCCGACTCGATGATGTCGGAGAACATCCCGACAAAGCACCGGTGGTTCATGCAGTGCTCGGACCACCGGCGGAAGCTGTTCCTCAAGAGCTTCGCGTACGTCGTCACCGTCGGCATGCTCGTGGCGTACATGCTCGGCCTCAACATGTCGTGGACCGCCATTACCACCGCCATCGCGCTCGTCGTCGTTGACTTCCGCGACGCCGAGCCGTGCCTCGACAAGGTACGCTTGGTTTGCTCACGCAACCGGAGGAATGGTACGTGGTGAGCATGCACATGGATCCATCTCATGTAGGGGTGCACGTGTATGGGTGTGTGTGCATACGTTTATTGCAGGTGTCCTACTCGCTGCTGGTCTTCTTCTCGGGGATGTTCGTGACGGTGAGCGGCTTCAACAAGACGGGGCTCCCAGGGGCCATCTGGAACTTCATGGCGCCCTACGCAAAGATCAACCACGTCAGCGGCGTCACCGTGCTCTCACTCATCATCCTGCTCCTCTCCAACCTCGCCTCCAACGTGCCAACTGGTAATAAGGGCTGCAGATCGCATACATATATATAAATTACGCATGCTTTCTTTAGGGCCAAATGCACAAATACGTACTCTACATACTGTATTGGCACAACTGATAAAGGGCACTTGTTATTCAAGCATTAAAAGTGATAAAAAAGCACTCTTTTTTTTTTGTCACGTAATACAACTGACACAGCACCAAAAAGTCCAATTAATAGCTAAGCAAGTGTGCTCACAGTGCAATATATATGACCTAACTTATATAAATACATGTATGACACAAGAAACAACTGAAAGTGTGGAAAAATGGCAAAGGTTCCTAGCTAAGATATTTTATGGTTAAAACATTTCTTTCTTTTTATCGACTACTAACAAGGAGGCGTCAAAGTAGTCAAATATCTACTTATCTAGTAGTAGTTATTTTCAAGTGGTGTCGTGGTGACCACCAGCTCGTTAAGCACTAATGTTACTTCCTTTGACACGATACATATATTATTGATGATATATAAGTTGATAATAACTAGTACGACGTACTAAATATGTCGTTTTGACGTGTACGTGACAGTTTGATAATGAAAGTGTATGGAGTACGTATATGGTCACAATACTAATTAATGCATGATGCAATATATGTTATTATTTACTCGATCTCGATCTTTCAGTGCTGCTGATGGGGGACGAGGTGGCGGCGTCTGCGGCGACCATCTCTGCGTCGGCGGTGACGCGTTCGTGGCTGCTGCTGGCGTGGGTGAGCACGGTGGCGGGCAACCTGTCGCTGCTGGGGTCGGCGGCGAACCTGATCGTGTGCGAGCAGGCGCGCCGGGCGCCGCGCAACGCGCACGACCTCAGCTTCTGGAGCCACGTCGTGTTCGGCGTCCCCTCCACGCTCGTCGTCACCGCCATCGGCATACCGCTCATCGGCAAGATCCCATTCTAAGTCGTTCTGGCTACCTAGATAGCTTAACTACTGAAGTACTACTGTACTGAGAATAGTAGCAAGGTAGCATCGCGATACATACGTGGTCGGTGGTCCATGGAAAAAAGACGACGAGGCTTCAGCAAACAGCAAACACCGTCGTTGGGCCATGGCGACTATGGTGTGGTCGATGGGGCAAGCTAGCTAGGCAATCAATAATTAAGCGCCCCCCCTGCTAGCTACTACAGATCAGACTCTTGCATGCATGAAAGAATGCATGCCTCAACTAGTGTACGATCTGCGTATATGTTTGCTGTGTAGCATTATTTGTCATGTTTGATCTCTGGCCGGGACGACGACTGCCGTAAGTCGATCGTTAACAGGGCAGCGTTGCCAAATGTACGTTAAGAAGGAACATTTGGTCTTATTGATTGCAGCTCTGCTTGTATAAATAGAATCCGGTTGATGATATGTAGTGACCAATAATATGTTCTAGTGGGTATGAGAGAATTAGTATATACTCCAGTATAATAATGCTTTTTCTAGTCTAATATACTAAGCTCGGTGGTATCAGTGATTCATCAGTGCTACTGTCTTTAATTGCTCTCTGATTCTTGCCAGTATGTATGCACATGTTCCACTTTTTGACGAGAAAAAGAAATGCCTGTGTTCTCTTTTGGGAGGAAAAATATTGCATTAGTGGAGATAGCTGAAATCACCATCACACCAACAACGTCGCAACGGCTACCCCCTCCTGTGCAGGCCATTAGCAGCATAAAAAAAAAAAAAAAAAAGGAGATCGGCTTTCTGCTTCTTTAATTCTAACATGTATTTATCACTCATATATATGTCTTCTCTCTCGAGTCTATGTATATGCACTTAGGGTTAATATATCGTATACTGTATTGGAAAGCTAGGGTGCATGAGTACTAACTGATATCTCGAGGGTACAAAAACACCATTGAAAAACATTAAAAAAGAAAGATGGAAAGAAGGCACACATATTTTTCACACAATATATCCTGCTGAAAAGTGAAAAGATATCCTGTCATTTACTCTTGCCTCTTTGGGTCCCCATGAATTGAAGCTGATCCCATTTTATTATTAGATTACTTTTCAATAGTCCTCTCAGTTCCCAGGAACCAAACTTGATATTATATATAGTTTACCTTTAACAAATATGAACTGCTCTATTTGTCCAAATGAATTAAGGTTCTTAATAACCGAACCAATTACACCTTGATAAAGTTAGCGCCGACAAACTCCAACGAATCGAATTCTAGGAGTCTTAGCTATCTTTGTAGAAAAGAGTAATAACATATATGACATAAAATGAGCATATTATGGAAATATATCCTATGACAAATCTAATGATATTAATTTAATAACATAAATCTTAATATTTTTTAGAAATTTGGTCACAATTCAAAAAAGTTTGACTTAGGAGAACTTTAGAAATCACTTCTTCTAGGATAGAGGGAGTATGCAATGGTGCCACACCAGGCTATTTTTGCGGCACCTTGCTAGTGACTACCGCATTCATGTTAGAATGCAGATCCTGCCGATGCGCAAATCCCGTCCGTGAGATCGAATTCTGATTGCTCGGTTGGTTGTTCGGCCTCTAGTTAAGGTTATGCTTTAAGTGGTAAGCGACGTTCCCGTCGACGACGAGGCGCCAGTGGTGACTTCAAGAATCTCCAGATGTGCCGGCTCAGTTCTTCGGAGGTGCTCATAGGGGTAGGGGTTTTGTGTTTAGGGATTCGGCCTGCGTGTTGTGAGCGTTGTATTGTGTAATTCTCAAAAAAAAAAAAAGGTCAGGATGCCAACAGCGCAGTGTTGCACGAATAGCCTGTGCGGCACCACTTAAACTTTAGTCCTAAATTATACAAATAGGTGAACTAATATGTGGGCCGAACTTTTGTTCAACTTCAATTACCTTTTACTCACTCTGTGTCGTGAAATATAGTGGATCCAAGTTAGTTCTAACTCAAACTATGATAAGTCTGACTAAAATTATATTATAGAAATAAAATAAAAGTTACAACATCAAATTAGCATCATTGGACACATGATGAAATATATTTTCATAATTTACATCTTTTATTTTTTTTCAAAAATTTTGCATCTTTGATTTTTTTTGGAAAATTTTAGATCTTTGATGTGATATATGTTAATACTACTCTTCTCAATAAATCTGATCAAACTTTGCATAAATATTTGACTATAGGCAAACTTGGACCCTAGCTTGTATTTTAGAACAGAGGAAGTAGTTCATTAGTTGGCAAATATGAGCTAAATCGGACTAAAAGCTGACATACAACATGAAAAAGACAAATTAAATTGTTCTTACACCTATCTCTCTCTCTCTCCCTCTCCCATATGCAAAATGTAGTGTAGTCTATCTAAGTATGACTTACTTAAAGTTTAGTTAATATCTACCACCAAACAAAATTTAGGTGACTAAATTTAAGTACAACTAAACTCTAATTCTATGTGATCCTAAATTAAGTTTTGGGGTTAAGGAATATTTTTTGGCCTCTACAGTGGTGGCCGTGATGTGGCAGAGAAGGACAAATAGGTGGTGATAGCTGGCATGGTGGTTGGGAGTGGCTAGCGGAGGTAACGGGGACTCAGCAAACAAAGCCACCATGGATGGAGGTATATATGAGTTAAGAATGTACTTCCTCCGTCCAGGAAAGAATACATTTTTAGAGTTGTCCTAAGTTAAAATATTTAAACTTTGACCGAAAATTTTAAAAAATACTATTAGAATTTATGGTATTGAATAAGTAGCATTAGATTTACCTACAATATATTTTTATAATATATTCATTTTTTATCATAAATATTGTTAGTATTTTCTATAAAATTAGTCAAACTTTAAAAAATTGACTGACATAGATTTTAAAAATTCAATCCTTCAGGGACTGAGAGAGTATTGTTGGAGATGAAGAAAGAAGTAGGGGGAGACGACAAAGACCGTGAGGGAAAAAAGAATAGCAAATGACTCGTTTGCTCATAAGAATCTAGGCTCCAAAATATAAGCAATAATTTTAAGTGGTTAAAGACAACCATGCCAGAGTTTTCGTTTTTTAAGGAATAATTTCAAAGTTAGATCGTCACAATAATACACAAGATAAATGTGATCCCCAGTTTCAAATATAAGGCGAACAAAGGTTAAGGTTTTGTAGTATAATGGGACGGATGATTAGACACTATATCTTGGTGATTGGAAAATAAATAATGGCGTCAACTAGCATTTCGCATAAAGCTACGCAGTTGCATTGACTAGGTAGTCCAACGGTACTGATTATCCGACCTAGGGACAAAGCTAGAACAAAAATTAGGTAGGCCTGAACTAAAGTGTCTGACGTCATGCTGCTTGTCTCTCGGAGCTCGACATTGCGGGTTGTGCCTGCGTCACTGCTGCATGCAACCTGTTGCGGGCGCCCGCCCCTAGAGCCTCGCCATTGGCCCGCGTCCAAGCTATGTCGCCCGTGTGTAGAAGCTGCCGCGGTGTCGCTGTCCGCTCGGGTACGGGACTACCAGAGTCAGGAAACTCATGATGGTGGAATGAGGAAAAGGAAATTGGGTTACGGTGGATGAGATAGGGTTTCATAAAGTGATTGAGCCTTGGTTTTTAACTAAAAAATTGTCTGTGTGTATTGAATTTCTGGCCCAATAAATTAAAGAGATCTTTTTTCTCTGTATCTAGAAAATCTCAGCCCCTCCTACCCTATACGTATACATAAAATTTTGAGAGGAGGCTACGGAGATTCCTACATGCTCGGGAGCCATAGGTGGGGCTCGAGCCCCCCTAGCTCGGGTGCTAGCTTCGTCCCTGATCCGACCCATGTATTTTGTAAGTTGTGTTTGTAGTCGCTTTAATTTCACCTTGACTTCTACCACAAAGATTTTTGAATTTGGATCCAGAACTCATCTTGCATTAAAAAATACGGTTTTATTTAAGTTGTACTATTTTTAGTGAATATTTGTTTGCATGTGCTAACTAGCCAAGTTTGGTGGCATCCAAGGTTAGTAGCATGGTCGCCTAGCCTTACTACGATGCTCATTTGCTCCTTCTTCAATACAACACAATCACTCATGATCCAAGGTCCACCCTGCAAAAAGCCTAGTTCATTTGAACATGCCTAGGATGGTGGTCGTCTAACAACAAGAAAGGGATAACTGACCATCAATCTATCCAAACCCAATATGCAACCCATTTCGACGAGGAGGTCACCCACACCATCCAAATCAGTAAGGCTTTGTTCAAATAGTCATGTATTCAACCCAATGTGTGTTGGGGTGGTTTGATGTGAAATGTAAACTAAATTCCATACAAATCCACTCCAACACACCTAGGTTCAGATGAATACATGGGTATACAAACAAGGCTTAAAGCAAATATCCCATGGTTGAGTGTTCCTCAAGACAGTCCCAATGACCTTGGTATAGCCACCCAGCCTCCTTACAACATCCAAGCAATCATGAGTTTTGCACACCGACTCCAAGAGCTAATCTAAGCCATCCATTAAGAGGTAGTGCCGTGGGGGACGACATCCATAGGCCGACCAGCCTATGTAGGGCCATCCAAACCCATTCTTGTGTCTCCCCCAAGCTATAAGTACCCCTCTTCATGAAGAACCAACTTTGGAGAGCTATAATTACTTATAATGTGTGTCATTCTAGACAGAAAGTAGAGATTATAGAGCTTCATAGACATAGTCCTGTCCAATTAGCTATAGAGCTATAGTAATAAAGGAAGAAGTGAGGCTAGAGTATAGAGTAGGAGCCAGAGTGTCAGGGTCTTCTTCCTCTTTTGGTATTCTTGGAGAGTTGGCAAGTTTTTTACGGTCACTACATGATATAATCTAACCCTCAACATTTATATGAAAATCCATCTAAAAACATGTATATGAAAATTAAAAAGCATGATCATCACATTTGATCATCACATTTTGATAGGCTTCTACAAGTTTTGATGAATATGTGAATGTAGGAACCAATGTGCAAAAAATGAGTGAGAACAAGCCACATAAGGGGTCGGTACACCATCGGTTTTTAGGATCCCCTTTTGCGCATACAAGGAAGCATGAGCCAACCTCTATGTGTCATGGGATGCATGTATGTTTGATCCATGGTATTAGATGAAGTCAAATCAATACACATGTATTCATGGGTCTGCCAAGTGAAGTGAAATGTGCCCAATACTGCCGTACCTGCTTTGGACACACTGCAAGGACTCTTGATCAACTAACCATTGAAGATAGATATCACAGAAGGTCATAGGGGATCAAGATTGAACAAAATGTAATTTGGAAGGAAATAAGACATGGGTAATGATGATTAAAAAAGAAATCAAAATATTGCTCCTTCGGATGTGACTTGCATTAGCCTAGCATGTAGGATTGACCAAAGGCTAGGCTAGACTGGAGCTAAATTCTAACTAAAACATTGCATTTTAAAAATAAAAAGAACTATTCACTAAAATTAAATTATTCTGGATTTTCTAGATATATAGGTTACATATTTGGACATAGTGTATATATCTACATACATAGCAAAATCTATATACATAGAAAAGCCAGAACAACCTATAATTTAGAATATAGGGAGTAGAAAAGGTTAAGTCTTAAAAATAAGAAATTACAATTACTCATAACTAAGCACATAAAAAAGAATATGAATATGTATCGTCCTGGATCATTATGAGAGACAAACCAATATGATTTTAAAATACAACAAACTCAATAAATGTGAACTTTAAACCGTAAGATAGTCAAGTAAACAATCTGTGATAGCCTAGACATTATTTGAAGCTTATTAAAGAAAAAAAAACAAAGGCTAAATTTGAATTCGCAAGGAAGAAGATATGGAGTAGATTTAAGCCAAGAAATATATTGATAATAGGACATAATGAGAGAGGACAAATACAATAAAAAAAAGAAAAATGATTATTTGAAAGAGAAAAAAAAAATCCAAATATATAAGAGATGCATGGGTCATCTTGCTTGTATAGTGTATTCTAGAATAAATTAAGAGAGAACGTAAAAGATGTGTCCTCCTCACTTAATTTTCTAATCAGAGACTATCATACTTGTGATTAAAAGGGGATAGGTTGAAAAATTACAAGTAACAATACAATACTTGCCAAATTTCTGTGACTATTTAATGCGAAACTATTCTTTTGTCTCTGGTACATATATTTGGATACAATTTTTAATGTTTCTGTGTTCTTTGTTACAGGACAGGGGGGGGGGGGGGGGGGTACTTGATCAAGAGGACACTGTTTGCAAGCTGAATTGCCAGAGCTTCTTGGCCAACTCAGCGTCAGAAGCTTTGGAGCTTGGTTTTGCTATGTTACAGTTGTCAAAGAACTTCCCACTTATTCCCTTAACCTGAGGATTCATTGCCACATAGCATGTCGTTGCAGCACCCTTATAGTGAAGACAAAACAAAAAGCAATACATGTTGCTTACACAAACAAGCTAAGCAAACAGTAAAAAAAGATGAGGTCAAATCTTACCTGTTCTATGCTTCTACCAAAGATTCTACCAAAGGAGACCATTAGAGCTGTAACAGTAGAAGAAAACAAAAGGGTTAAGCTCCTCCCACAAGAGCTCTTACTACTTGCATGTTGATTGGATTAGAAACCCTTTTGGGGTTGTTCTGAAGATTTGAGAAAATACCATGGATGATAGGCATTTTCTTGGAATTCTTGGTCACAATGACACCAGGATGAACTGCATTAGCTGAAATATTTATTCCATCATCCTGTTCATGGAAAATTGTTCCTTGGTTCTATCATTAATCTAGTCCACACATTAATCTCGTGCTACTATATATGCAGTAAATTTCTCACAGTGGCAGAGAACTAAGATACCTTGAGAATTCGGGACAGCTCACTGGAATGAAGAATGTTGGCAAGCTTGGACCGACAGTAAGCCATGAACCCTTTGAAAGTGTTGGAACTGTGTACAGCCGAAACAAGAATTTGTATTATTCATTACGAATCAACATTATCATGTATAGCCAATTTCGCAGGATAATCCATGTTGCCATAACTAGAGATTACCCAGAAGGATCGCATATTTTGCTGAAACAGATTCCTGTAGGGTAGCTTAGGTGATGTGCCAAAGAAGACACGTTGACAATCCTTCCCTCGACCCCACGTTCCTCGCACGTCCTCTTCATGTTCTCTAATAACAGATTTGTTAGAAGAAAATGCCCTGCCATCCAAGTCCAAATGCTACCCCATTCTTAGAGTCAGTATGATATGATATCCCAGAATAACATTATTAGAACCAATAAATCGACTAGCAGTAGATCAGTCGGGTACAAGTCCATTACAGTGAATAAATCACGTCCTATCCATGAGCTACTACCAGATCAGAGAGGGAATAGAAGTCTAGGGTTTGTTACCGAAGACATGGGGTGCAGTAGCTGCAGCCGGTGGCGCAGCAGAGGTCGATGCGGCGTTCGTCATGGTCACGGATGCAGGGGCGTCGGCGGCTGCCTGGGGAAGGAGAACGATGCCGGCGTCCTGCAGCGACGAGGAACAGTGGCGGCGGCGCTTCCCGTCGCTGGTTGCGCGCCCTCTCTAGATCGGGCTAGGGCTGTCGGTGGGGAGTGGCGGCTCGCGGTGAACCTCGTACTGTGAGCCGCTGGCCCCCACCTCTATTTATAAGCGCAGTGCGACGGAGCCCACCAGCCATAAATGGGCTGGGCGCCCCCGATCAGGGCACGGGGTCAAGGCCCGTTGGCTGTTGGGCCAAACGGTGAAAGGAGATCAACCTAACAAACATAGCATGCTCCGGATCTTCAAATTGATTTCCGGTAAACAGCAGATGCAAGTCATGCAACCAAAAGTAGTAACTCAGAAAACGATTTGCATATATAGATATATAACAAAACTAGGAGGACACGCCGATGAGGTTCGCCGCAAAATGCAATTCGAGGCCGTTGTGGGAAGGCGTGGATTCCTTGGTTATTACCCCAACGTTGTTGCTACCGAAAAAATAAAAGCAATAGCGTCAATTTTCTTTTAAGCACCAGGAGGGGTTTCCTTTCTTTGAGTGAGGTGGAATTTAACTTAAAATACACCCTAATTCCTCCTAAACCATGTGAATTGAGGTGTATCTATAGAATCATTGGTGCAATAATTTCAGCACAAGTAGGATGTGCCCCCCGTTCGTATCTTAACATGAGAATGTTGAGAGGCAGGTTCAGAGACTGGCGAATCTCCTCACCGATGCCATAAAGCTGAGGTCCAGCTCCATCACGCTGACTCTCCCTCCGGGGATCTTGGCCACGATGACCTCCTTGGCCACGGGCTTTTTACATATTTGCCATCCTTAAGATCGGCGTTCGTCGAATTATCATCGTTAGAACGGACCTTACAATTTTGCCACTGCATGTGTTCCCCTTCACTACGTTTTGCCATTTTGGTGCTGTTTGCACGCCACGACGACCTGCCACGCTGGTGCTGAGTCAGCTGCTGCACGCAAAAAGACCATCCTGCCCTCCTCTATTTCTCTGTATATCCTGAGCACCTGGTGTATGAATGAACGGAAAATAGTGATTGGGAGATGAATCAATATTTGTGTCAATGTGTTCATTGTTTATTAAATTTTGGATAGCATGTCTGCAGGACCATATAATGACCAAAGCACCAAAATTTTTGACAGAATTTATGCTAAATTTTTGACAGCATCTCTGATGAATTTTTGACAGCATTTCTGTAGAAACAAGTGACAAAAAGCAGCAACAACATTTATGCATATATAGACTTCAACCACCAGGCAAATATAATGAGCAAAGTACCAAGCAGATAGCATTTCTAAATTCAGTTTTGATCCCATTACAGTTCAGTTCTAAAGTCATGCACCAAATACGAAAACATTGGCCCTTTGCAAGTTTCGTGCCCATTACAGTACATTTTATCACATTACATGGCCATACAAAAGATAGTTTTTGGCCATCACATTACATAAATATGCAGAGTTCATGCTCTTAGCAAAAGAAAACACATCATCTCATTCACTTTCTTGCTTTCTTACGTTTTGTTGCCACCTGCTTCTTTTCGGGAGTCATCTTCTTAGCGAGGCTTGGGGAACATCTAAAGCAAGAGCATCTTCGATGAATAGGCTCCTATTGGTCACATTTTAAAGCAAAGGATTAGTTTGTTTGGAGTAAGTTGTTAATAGTATAGTAATGAGTACAAGCATATTACCTTCTTACTGTTGGAGGCTCAGTTGGTGCCTGTTGTAGCTGAACCTCCATTGGGATCACCATTAGTGCCGCTTACGCTTCGGTCTTGCTTTGTTTTTGCTTTGCCTCCCTAGGCTGCTGCAGCCTTCATTTCAGCCTCATGTGCCTCCCTCCTAGCCCCTGGCTGCCGCTTCTCTTGCCACAGCAGCCCTTGTTCTTGGAGTTGGTGCATCTCCAGCTGGAGTATCCTCCTTGGTCTTTTTCCTCCCAACCTTGGTGCCTGCTTTCTTTGTTCTCTTCCTGCAATGGTGAGCATAGTTAGGACAGGTAGGACAAAAGTAAAATAAAAAAGAGAAATTACAGAATTGGGAGGAGAAGTGACCTTTTCTTTTTGGTTCCAATGAGTGAACATTTCCAACTACCAGCCCTGTGTCCATACTCCAAATAGTTAGGACACCTGACTTATCTAGTTGGTTTGCCACCTGTTTCCTTTGCAGCTTTCAGCCTATTCTTCCTCAGCCTTCCTGCTGGCCTCTTTTTCTGAGCTGGAGGGTGCATTTTGAAACCCTTGTTGACTTGTGGCCACTGGTTTCTATCAGTTAGGTTGGGAATAATTCCCTCATATGCAGCTTGAAACTTGCTAACTGAGTAATAGCTGTCCACAAATTGTGCCATATCTAGTTGTCTCATACATGTAATCACAGCTAAGGCATGTGGACAAGGTTTGCCAGTCACCTGCCACTGCCTACAAGTACAAATTTTCTGGGGTAGATAGACAACATGTCTCCTGACCTCTTGATCCTTGTACACCTCTGTCACCTCTGCTTGAGTTGGGCCACCCTTGGATAGTTTCAAGTGTCCTAGACCCCTGGAGGCTGCATTCAATTGATAGATAACAGCAGGCAAGATCTGTCCTGTCAATGCTAAGGAGATCTTTCTCCTCTTGGTAAACAAGTGCATTACTTTCTCCCTAATTGCATCAGCCATGCATGATCCAAGAATTCCAACTCTCAGCTAAATTATTGTTGATGCAATCACATTTTATGTCAGGGCTAAATTTACTTCTAGCCCACAAAAATGGATGGTGCAGTCTCAGCCACTCTTCTACATCAGGGCTAGCTTCTAAGACCTTATCAAAGAAATATGTGAACTTATGTGGTGAGTAGGCTCTAGCTGCTGGCCACATGTTTTTGCCATAAACATCACCAATATAGTACTTTTCATATTTTCCATTAAGTGCCTAAAGCATTCTCTCATCTCAGCTTTTGGAAACACTAGCTTGACTGCACCCTCTAACCATTTACATGCATCTGTGCATATTGCTAGGCTATCCATAGGACCAATGGCCTTCCTCATTTGTTCCATAAAACCGAGCCGTTTTTCCTTTGTTTTGAGACTCAAAAAACCCAAAGGCCAAAGGAAATATCCAATTATGTCCATCAAGTGCTAAAGCTGCGGGCATGTGCCCATTCCACATCCCATTTAGGGTTGTGGAGTCCATCAACTGCAATAAAAGCCATTCTCTCATCCCATCTATCCCTAATCATATCCTGAAAATGTTCATCCCTCCTAATCTTCCACTTAGACCCAGTGTCTTGGTCCAGAACCCACACAACAAGTGTTTGAGAGGGGCCCCAAATGATCTTAGTGGCTAACTCATCATGAAATTTAGCAAGCGTGTACTGACAGTTTCTATCCAACCACAAGACATGTTGCTGCTCTGCTATTTCCACCAGCCCATATTCACCATCAGCAGCATACTTGGCAACTTTAACCACTAGCCTAAACGCATTGCCAGGATCGATCCTGACATAATGAAGGAGACAAACGAAGCAACATCACAGGCCTATAGTGACACCATTGACACCAACTACTGAATGCAAAAAACAAGCAGAAAGAGCACATACCAAAAGGGGCAGTTGTCGATATCCATTAGTACAAACCAGCACTTGTTTTTGCTTGCTGGAGACTAGTACGTACTAGTTTATTTTATTTCTAATTCACGGCAACAAGCACAGGTTCCCAAATGCAAAGCAAATCATGGCAGAGAGAGAACTGATGGAGAACAGATGCTGCTGGCCTATCGCTTCCTGCACTGTGGAGTCAGAGTTGTTGCTGCTCGCAAGAAATCAGAGAGAACAGGCAAGCAAAGAACAGCTGCGTTGCATCGGACTTACAAGAGCGGCGTCCGGTCCAGTAAACCAGCGAAAGCTGAAAAACTTCAACCCCAACCCTAACCCTAACACTAAACCTAATCTAGCGCCATATCTGGCAACATTTGGCAGCAATAGTGGGGACATACCTTCAATCCATCTCGGGGAGGAGCATCGCCGGAAGTGGAACTCGGACGAGGCGGAGGGGAGCAGGACGAGGCCGCGCCATCGAGCTGGGGGAGGCAGCGGCATCGAGCAGGAAGGGAGCGGCGCGTGGGGAAAAATGAGCGAGCTGGGGGAGGCAAATGTGGTGGGCTCGGGATATACACAAAAATAGAGGGGGGGCAGGATGGTCTTTTCGCGTGCAGCAGCTGACTCAGCACCAGCGTTGCAAGTCGTCGTGGCGTGCAAGCAGCACCAAAATAGCAAAACGCAGTGAAGGGGAACACATGCAGTGGCAAAGTTGTAAGGTCCATTCTAACGATGATAATTCGACGAACGCCAATCTTAAGGATGGCAAATATGTAAAAAGCCCCTTGGCCGCGAGCCCGGCGGAAACATTGCGGACGGCCATGACGATGTGCACGCCGCGCAGCGCCATGACCCGCGCCGTCTCCAGGCCGATGCCACTCGACGCACCTGCAGCGTAGCAGTTCCACAAGCTAGCTCAGAGACAGCATCAACTGTAGCATAAGTAGTAGCCCAAGGATCGGAAGAGTATTTCTGACGAGTGAAGGTGCGCACGCCCATACGAGCCATATGGATTATGGAATACCTGTGATGATGGCGACCAGGCCGTGGCCATCGACGCCGGCGGTGACCTCCTCCGCCGTGGAGGCGCGGGAGAAGCCCGAGCGTCCTTCGCGGGAGAACAACCCCATCAGCCAGCAGATTTGAACGCCGATACTATGACGTGTTTGATGGGGCTGGCAGCTGGCTGGAACAGTGTTGTGGACTTGTGGTTAGATATGGTGCAATGATTTGATTCTGATAACAAAGCATAGACAAGATTTGAACACAAAGTAAGCCCTAAGCACATGCAATTGTTTTTAGAGTTGAACCTGAACAAACCCATATATTTTTAATAGGCGCATGGGATGCACGAAATTCAGTATTCTGACCATACCAGCTGGATCCAGACTTTTGACTCCAACCCCACCTCTCCAAAAAAATCCCTGGTAATGTTAGGCAATTGACTTTTGCTTTTGGGGAGTTAGAGATCTCCACAAACAGAGAATCTCTAAAGAATGTCCTATTTTTTTTCAAAAAAATAAGGTGTTTTCTAACTCCCAAAAAGATATTAGGAGAAAAAAGAAGATCATCTCAAGAGTTTCCAATAATTCACTCCTAAAGTATAGATGACAATTTTACATCGGGAATCCTATACTATTTCTAAATTTCTTAACCATTGTTTCTTTCTTATACATTTTCATCAGGAACCCTTTCTTACTTTTTTATACTTTCTCACGCCCTTCCACCTCTACATTATTGGCCCACTGGGAAAGCTCGATACTCGTAACTTGAGTGCAGCTTAACTTTAAGCGCATAGGGAGATTTTTTCCCAAGTGCTAAAAGATTGAGGGGTGGATGATTCATGAAGTTGTCGGAGATGTCTTTTTTTTTTTATTTTTCCTAAAAAACCAAGGAAATTTTTTTGTGTGAATCCTAAAAACAAGGATTGTAAAGGTTTGAATCCTAAAAACAAGGATTGAAAAGGTTCACAACTCGGTGCAACTGTGTAATGTAGGCAAAAAATGGTAACTTTCACAAGAAAATAAAAGCCATATAAGCATGTCTTTGAGATTTCAGATCTATTAATTTCAAACATTTCTTTGAGATTTGTGGGGTAAAAATGCAATAATCATGTGATAGTATGGTGATTTGGATTTCAAATTTGATGTGGTGGCAATACGTACACCAAAATTAAGCAAAATGAGGGCTTACCAGAAACTCAATGCAATAATATCAAAATGTAGGAACATGAAGAACACAGGTTGATAGTACAAAATAGGAAAAAACACATGAATTCAAAGAGAAAGAAGCACAAAGTTAAGTTTCCATGAGGTCCAACATCATGTTAGTTCCCTCAAATTTGTACGGAATATGAATTCATGCATCCATAGGAATCCAAGGAATCTCATAGGCAGCAACCCTTTGTTCCAAAAGGGCATACATTTTCCTACAGGACTGGAATCCTCCAAAGATTCATATGGTTTTCCATTTGTTCCAAAGGGAGCCTTAGCATTAGCACAACAATCCGTGCATCACTAATTCAGACAAGCAGCACATGATCAAGAAGACACAATATTCAAGCTGAATTGCCATAGCTTCTTGGCCAACTCAGCATCTGAAGCTTGTGAGCTCGGGCTGGCTATATTACAATTTGTGAAGTACTTTCCACTTATCCCCTTCACTTGAGGATGCATTGCAACATAGCATGTTGTTGCAGCACCCTTCAAAAAAAGGTAAAACAAAGTTGATTAGAACCAGTGCATATTCCACCAATGTGGCAGCAGTAGAATAACAGGTGAGAAAACCTACCTGCTCCACTGTTCTACATATGATTCTTCCAATGGAGTTCAACAGAGCAGCAAGGGAACGGAGAACACCAGCACAGTTACCAATGATATTTTAAGTTGAGCTCCATGTAAATGTTTTTCAGAAGGTCCTTTCCCGTTCTGCTATTCATATGATAAATAAAATTGACTGCAAGACTTTAGAAAATACCAGAGACAATAGTCCTGTTCCTAAAAAGGTTAGTCGTGATGACACCAGGATGAACTGCATTGGCTGAAATATTCGCTCCTTCCTCCTGTTCAGTAAGATAACTTCTTCCTTTATTGTCCAGTTCATATATTAATATGTAACAACACCCATTCAGTAACAAAGAGCTGAGAGTATCCGGGATAGATCATTAGAATGAAGAATGTTGGCAAGCTTTGATTGACCGTAAGCAACAAAGTCATTCAAACTGTGTAAGGTCAAAAACAACAAATCAATTATGAGAAGAATAATCAATTTTTTCAATAGAGTTCAGAACTTCATATTGATCTCAGAATGGTTACCCAGAAGGATCATGAATTTTGTCGAAGCATATCCCTTCACGATAGGTCATGGAATGCCCGGAAGATGTCAGATTGACAATCCGTCCCTCGATACAGCTGTTCCTACATGTCTTCTTCATGTTCTCCAATAACAGGTTTGTTAGAAGAAAATGGCCTGCCATATATCAAGTTAAACGCTACTGCATTCTCAGGAATCATCCTCATAGGTCATAATTCAGAGGAGGAAGGGATACTCTTCTACAGACTATACAGATAAGTGAGAGATGGCGCACAAAGAAAGAAGTCCGAATCCGAACAATTTCAATGTGCCCATCAAATGTCAAAACATGCAGCCTGCAGTGCGATAAGAGAACACACCAATGTGATTTGTCGCGAAATGCAGTTCCAGACCGTCGCAGGAACGTGTGCAGTTTCTTGTCATCACTCCAGCGTTGTTGCTGCCGAAATGAACATCGAGTCAACCAACCAAACGCATACACATCCTTCCTGGTACTACTAAGATTTCAGGCTGACTTTTGACAGTTTGTGATAGCACTGTCATGAAGTAGGACCTTTTCGTGCTTACATGAGAATGTTGAGTGGCAAGTTCAGAGAGTCGAAATGGGAGGCGAATCTCCTTACTGAAGCTATGGAGCTGAGGTCCAGCTCCAGAACGTCAATCCTTGCGCCGGGGATCTTGGCTACGATGGCCTCCTTGGCCTCGAGCCCGGCGGAGACGTTGCGGACGGCCATGACGACGTGCACGCAGCGCAACGCCAGAACACGCGCCGTCTCCAGCCCGATGCCGCTCGACGCACCTGCGCAGGTAGTCTCAGCTCAACACCGGCATTCCTCGGCCGCAAAATAATGCGATCCTGGAATCCGACTAGCTAGCTAGCCCGAGGCTGGCCGCACGGATTAGGTGGCCGCCATTTCAATTTTCAAGTCCAGTCAGACCCATAGACCATAGTGGCCGTCATTCCCGTTGAATACGCCTTCAACTTCAAGCTCAGAAGTGGGGTGGAAGCTGAATGGACTAGCATACAAACATACCTGTGATGACGGCGACCAGACCATGGCCGTCGATGCCGGCGGTGACCTCCTCAGCCGTGGAGGCGCCGGAGAAGCCCGAGGGCCCTTTGCGGTAGAACCACCACATCAGGCTGAAGATTCGGACGGCTCTGTGGCGTGGTGTGGGTTGAGATGCCCGACTAATAATGACAATTTGCGAAACAAAATAGGGGCATAAACAAAGAGCGAAGGACAGAGACATGATGGGCAGATAACTTTTTTTTATAGTCCACCGCTGGCTGCATGAATACAGAATACTTGCAGTGTATCTTACAGTCTACCAATATACTAAGGTGTAACCACTTTTTATTTATATCATATAATATAATATTATTGTTGAAAGAGAGAATTAAATGTGTTTCTTAGTTTTTGAATAAGACATGGTTACATATTATATATACTAGGACAGAGAGAGTACTATTGATCGAGTTGCAAGAGCCAAGTGAAAGGGCCTGTAGCAACATAATGGCTACAAGAGCATCAGTGCACCTCAAGCTATGAGTTCGACTCCTCGATGGAACATATTTTTTGACATTTAATAACATCATATGCTTACAAGATCATAGCATACAATGGTATATATACTCGACTATATAGCTAAGACTAATTATACTCCTATGCACTTTGGTCCTATAGATTCAAGAACATACATAACACAGGATGGACTATAAATGATAGATAGGGTTGTCACTACCCGCTACCTACCACGTGCCTAGGGAGCAGTCTGCAATCAGGCAGAGCAATATGTAAGCACCATGCTTATATGAGGTTTGACTACTCAGCATGATCGATCAACTAGAAGGCCAACTGATCTGTGAACCCACACACAAATGTAAGAGAACCTTAACTAAGCTTATAATCAAAGTAAATATAATCTTATAGATAAGAATCAGATATATTGATTTACGAAGTCTCACAATATATGAAAGTGAAGATACAAGGGCTTTACAGAGCCCATGAGACTAGATTCGGAACAAGATCACGAGCTCGACTTGACCCTAACTCCCGAGCTACTACTAGTGTGTACTGTGTTCTCTTCCTAACATCTTTTTACATAGGTCTAGGGGGGTACCTAGCACCCTTTAGGGCCTTGAATCTATGGCACAACTCTATCTTAACTCTCCATCACAAACCGACCTTGATGTATGGTGGAGATTGATCCTCGAAGATGATTGAGAATCCTTATTTCACTAGAAACCAAGAGGTGGACCTAGGGGTCAGCCGACGACTAGCCTCCCCTTTGCCGTTCATATTCATCGTTGTCTTGAACGATGGATTAGAGATACAAATGTTTAATTTAGAACAAATTTAATATGACACGTAAATAGATAATAAAAGATAGATCTGCAAACTGAATTGCCATAGTTTCTTGGCCAACTCAGCATCCGATGCTTGCGAGCTCGGGCTGGCTATATTACAATTGACGAAGTAGTTTCCACTTAACCCTTTCACTTGAGGATGCATTGCCACATAGCAAGTAGTAGCAGCACCCTTAACAAAGATATATTAAGAAATAGTTAGGGTCAAGGTCAATAATGCATGTTCCGCCAGCAAGGGCGGCAGTAAAAAAATATATATAATATAATATAAAATAAATAAATAAAAAGGTTAAAGCCTACCTGTTGTACGCTTCTACACATGATTCTTCCAACGGAGTTCAAAAAGCTGTAAAAATAGCAGGACTATATAGTTACAGATAAATATCATTATAACCGGAGCTCCATCCGAATGTTTTTATTCATGCAGAGGCCAGCAACTCTTTTGAGATATTTTGATGGATTGGTGGTCTTTTCTTTTCCAAATAATGAAATCGATCTTTGGACTTGAGAAAGTACCAGCAACAAAAGTCCTGCCCCTAAAAAGGTTTGTGGCGATGACACCAGGATGCACTGAATTGGCTGAAATATTCACTCCTCCCTCCTGTTCATGAACATAGTTTCTTATGTCATTTGCCAGTTCATGCATCCATATATATGTAATGGCTTTCATTCGGTGTCAAATTAAGAGTTGAGAACTGCTTGAGATACCTTGAACATTCGGGACAACTCATTAGAATGAAGAATGTTGGCAAGCTTGGATTGACCGTATGCAATAAAGTCGTTCAAACTATGTACAACAGAAACTGGTGTTATTTATGCAACATGATGTTCCAATTTTGCTAGAACATTCAGAGTGACATGATCTCAGAATGGATTTACCCGGAAGGATCTTGAATTTTTTCAAAACATATCCCTTCAGGATAAGTCATCACATGCCCTGAAGAAGTCACATTGACGATCCGTCCCTCAATGCCTGTGTCCCTACATGTGCTCTTCATGTTCTCCAGTAGGAGGTTTGTTAGAAGGAAATGACCTGCCATTCAAGTCTAATGCTGCTACAGTACCAGGAATCATTCTCATACATCGTAATAATTCAAGTGCACAGAGGGACAGTCTTATAGAGGTAAATTAAACAAGATATGCTGGAAAACGAATTTGGTTAAAATGATTTGTTGTAATGACACACCAATGTGATTTGTTGCAAAATGCAGTTCCAGACCGTCGCAGGAAAGTGTACAGTTCCTTGTCATCACTCCAGCGTTATTGCTGTCGAAAAGAACATCAAGTTTTTTTAGGGTAAATAAGAGGGATTTGACTCCCTACTGTGAATTTATTATAAATACAGTTATTCTGCCATTACCCAGTCATTGCCATTATTGAGAAAATATGAAGCCGTTAGTAAAAAAAGAAAGAAAATCATGAAACCAACCACTGTACATATACTACATATTACGTCATCCGTAGTCCCTATTTGGATCACATGCATGATCTAAAGTTTAGTTCGTTAAAACTAAGGGTTGATCATTTTAGCTGACTCGTGTGGCCTAATAAACTAATAGTCTTTTTTATAAGGTTAGCTAAAATTTGGACAGTATGGAAAGATTTGTGGGTTCTTACATGAGAATGTTGAGGGGCAGTTTCAGAGAGTCGAACTCTGCGGCGAATCTCCTTACGGAAGCTATGGTGCTGAGGTCTAGCTCCAGAACGTCAATTCTTGCGCAGGGGATTTTGGCCACGATGGCCTTCTTGACCTCGAGCCCGGCGGAGACGTTGCGGACGGCCATGACGACGTGAACGCCACGCAGCACAAGAACGCGTGCCGTCTCCAGTCCGATGCCGCTCGTCGCACCTGCATGCGAGCGCCAGGCTCAGGCGCTCAGCTCAAGTGCTCAACACATGACATTGTTTTAATTTGCCGTAAATGGCAATAATCTCCGGCGAGTGCTGGTGTCGTCGTCGTTGCAGATTGCAAGGCCGGCCAGGCCCGTGATGGCCGGTCATCATCATCACAACACAAAGCCTGTGAGGTGAGGTAAAGTATCATGTACCTGTGATGACGGCAACCAGAGCATGGCAGTCGACGCCGGCAGTGACATCCTCAGCCGTGGAGGCGCCGGAGAAGCCCGAGGGCCCTTTGCGGTAGAACCACCACATCGCTCTGCAGATTCGTTAGGGCGCTGATGGGGGATGGGCTGAGACGACTGAGAGTAACGCCGACATAAATAGTGGAAAAAGCGAGACAGGATCTGACGGTGACCGTTGCCAGTAGTCAGCAGAGGCAGTTATTTTAGTCAGCAACGCAATTAGTGTTACTGTTATCAGGGGAAAGCTACACACAACCGATGAATCGAGTGCTTTCCTCGACTTCGACAGCGCCGGTCGACTTACATTTGCAGTTTGGATAACTTATTACAGGAATTTTAAAGAAAAATATTTTCTTATGAAATAATTTTTTTAGAGTTTATTAAGAGCCGTAGCCCCGGCCTTTCAATTAATGTCAAAACACCAAAATTTGTTACAGTGCAAGGGAGAGTTCCCACCATGTTTAACCAGCAGGCGAAAACACTGCAGAAAGGCTTCAGAACCAGCACGATTACTATGCATCAAGTGACTTGTTCAGCGAACTCCACGTCTCCACCAGGGTATCTTCCGATACCTTGTTCTCTCAGGTCATCTCTTGAGCTGATCCCCTGTGGAACTTCAAGTGGTGTCTTGGCGTGCATCTGGGAGCCAAAGGATCTCTCCAGCAGCACTCTTGATCTTGCTGATTTATTCCTTCATCGGCCCAGTTTGTTTGGTGGACACAGAAGTATCCAATTATGTAGCAGTCCCGAGATCCTGAAAAGTAGCATTTCCATGCTTCTCCACCCAAAATTCTGAAAACAAAGATCGTTTCTAAGTTTCCAACTAAACCAAATGACTGCAAGTCATGTTCAATAAGCAGAATTTCTTGTTACTTAGCCAAAATTTACCTACATCTATTATGCTCTCCCCTATTTTACAACCTACAATTTCTAAAATTAAATGCCAACATATATTGTTTGGCTACAACACAATCAAAGAAAACAACATGGATTCTGAGCAGAATAAACAGCTATCATCCTCTACTTTCCTCCTCAACACTTTAGTATAGATAGTCAACCATAAGAAGTGAAACTCTAGAATGGATTTCAAGACTCCAAACAGCAGAGAAGAAACATGAACAAGTTTGATACCTCTAAAATCGATAGCTTTATAAAGAGATTGAGAAGAATAACTCCCAAAGAAAGAAAACTGCCAAATCATCTCATCTTCCTCATTATTTAACTGAAGAGTAGCTACTGATTCCACAATTTGAAGCCAAGATTGATTTTTTTTAGATAAAGGATAGTTTATATCCGGCTTCATCTATCAGCTGATAGAATCAGGCCAATTATTATAAAGTTTTGCCCAAGGGCACACACTCAGATTGCAAAGGACAAGTTTGCAGCCACCGACCAGCTAACCAAGACAAAGATAAAGTTTTGACTAAACATGACTAATAAATCTTGAAGATAACCACCTATTGGAATTGAAAAACTGCAGAGCCGAAGTCTCAAGAAATTGCGCAGCTAGAGTTAACTTATGGCGCCGATCCTCATGCAGCTGCAATTTTGTCCACTCCCGAAGCCAGTAAGTTCCTCTGAAAAGAACCTGTAAAAAAGATTTTGGTCTATATTTATCAAAAACCACCTCATTTCTAGCTAGCCAAATTGCCCAACAAAACGCAGAAGCTGCTGTCAATTCAATAATAATGAGTTATACTTTTTGTCAGCTACTTTTGACCACCTAAAGAAGAGGTCATTCATATCCCGTGGGGGCAGAATACCAAAAAGTATATTTACAGCCCGCCACAAAAATTTGGCGTAAACACAATCTAAAAAGAGATGTTGTATAGTTTCTGGATAATAGTAAAAACAGCACTGCATGTCACCATTCCAATTTCGTCGGGCTAAATTATCCTTAGTCAAAATTACACCACTTTTTAGATACCATAAAAGACCTTTATTTTCATTGGTACTTTAATTTGCCAAATATCTTATGACACCCTAATCTCATTGTTAATTAACGCAGCATATATGGACCTCACTGTAAAACTTCCTGCTGTGGTTAGACCCCACACAAAGACATCCCTTTCCTCAAGTAAGTTCATATCCTGTAAAGAAGCAACAATTCTATGCCAATCCCTTAGGTTCGCTCCCACTAAATTTCGTCAAAATAAAATATTTAATGGAGATGAACTAAGCACTTGTGCCACAGAGTCTTGCTTTCTTCTTACAATATTGAACAACGAAGGAAATTTGTCTTTAAGTGGTTTATCCCCTCACCACTTGTCAAACCAAAACCTAGTCTGTGTTCCGTCTTTCACGCGGAATGAACCAAAGTCCATAAACAAATCTTTTACATTCATCAAACTTTCCCAAAAATACGAATTTGTTGGTTTTTTTACACAACTTCCTAGAGTCTTATCTTTGATATATTTATTCCTCAATAGTTCTTGCCATATGCCTTCCTCGTTCAATAACTTGAACAACCATTTGCTTAGTAAACATTTATTCTGTAAGTCCAAGTTTTGTATGCCTAACCC
Source organism: Chrysopogon serrulatus (assembly GCA_015844335.1). Classification (NCBI taxonomy): domain Eukaryota; kingdom Viridiplantae; phylum Streptophyta; class Magnoliopsida; order Poales; family Poaceae; genus Chrysopogon; species Chrysopogon serrulatus. The sequence goes on from JADLZL010002786.1 coordinate 55,781, forward strand.
ACTCTGATCTTTGGGTTGACACAAAACTTCCCATTTAGCTAATCTATACTTCCGCTTATGTTGGTCATTTTGCCAGTAAAAACGCGATCTGAAATAGTCTATTTTTTCTAACACACCTCTCGGCAGTTCGAAAAAGGACATCATAAACATCAGTAAACTAGAAAGCACCGAATTTACTAAGACCAACCTTCCTCCTACTGAAAGCAATTTTCCTTTCCACCCGCTAAGTCTCTTTTCTATTCTATCCTCAATAATCTTTCAGTCTTTATTGTTAAGTTTCCTTGTGCTCATGGGTAAACCAAGATACCAAAAATGATATTTACCAATCCCACATCCAAACAGCTACGAATAAAACTCTTCATTGTCTTTGGCTCTACCAAAGCAGAAGATTTCACTTTTGTGAAAGTTTATTTTAAGCTCCGATAGTTGTTCAAAAGTGGTAAGTAGTAATTTTATATTGATGGCCTTTTCAACATCATGGCTCATGAAAATGATAGTGTCATCCGCATACTGGAGGATAGATAGACCATCTTGGATCAGATTGGTAATCACCCCTTCAACCTGTCCTGCTTCCTTTGCTCTAGCAATCAGTATGGTCAACATGTCCGCCACTATATTAAATAGTATTGGAGATATGGGGTCACCTTGATGCAAACCTTTGCGTGTTTGGAAATACGAACCTAGTTGATCATTAACCTTAATATTTGTGTTACCCCCCTGTGTGAACTTTTCAACACATGCACACCATTTATGTGAAAAACCCTTTATCCGTAACGTTTGTTGTAGGAAACTCCACTTAACCTTATCATAGGCCTTTTTAAAGTCTATTTTAAAGATAACCCCATCCTGCTTTTTTGTATGTAGCTCATGTAACGTTTCATGGAGAATTACTGCACCCTCCATAATATTCCTTCCTGGGAGAAAGGCCGTCTGCGTTGGCCTAATTACCTTTTGGCTACAGTAGTTAATCGATTGGTTGCGCCATTAGTAAAGATCTTGAAAGAAACTGTAACACCTCAGGTGTTAAGCATGCATTAGGCACATAATTAATTATCACTAATCATCATTTACATGACATGATCATATTTAGCATAAGCATGAGCATCATTCCCTGGAAACCCTAGCTTGCAATTTATTATCTCATGTGTTGCATGTTTACTTTAATTGCTTGCTTTGATTGCCAATTAGATAATTAATTATCCTTGTCAATTGCTTAATCCAAGTTTGGATCCATGTGCCAACTTTTTTGAAAAGTTTTAACAGAATTTGGTTGCAAAAGATTTGACAAATTTTGGAGCAAATTGAAAAGAGTTTAAATTCCCTTTTAAAAAGCCCTCCTTCAAAAAGGAATTTATAATTAAGAATCTAATTGAATTTGGCCTCATCCCTAAAATAAAAAGTGTTCAGTTTTAAATCCCCTATAACTTTCATTTTGGGCACTCTCTCTGAAAAAGCTTTTTTAAATTGTCAAATTTGATCATTTGGGGCTGTTTTGATTTAAAAGCAAATTTCAAAAAAAAAAAAAAGAAGAAAACCTTACCGCGGCGGGCATGCAGCAAAGCACGGCGGCCACGCGCTCGCCCGCGCCCTGCGTCGCCCGCCGCCCGGCGCCGGCCGAAGCCGGCGAGCCGGGCCCCGCCACGACACCGGCCGCGCCCATCACCCCGCACCCCGACTACTCAGATCCCACGCCGCTCCACACTCGCACACCACGCTCGCCTCGCTCCCTTGCTCTTACTGCGGTAAGAGCAGCGCGGCAACACCGTGATCGCCGTCGCCTTCGCGGCGAGCCGCCGTTTCCGCGCCTCGCTCCACGCCACCGCCTTTGCCGTCGTGCACACCACCTCCGCCACCACTCACCGCACCCTGCCGTGCCACCAATCGCCCAGCAACGCGAGTGAGGGCTCAAATTGAGTCGTCTTCCTCGGCGCCCGGCTCGGCGGGCTTCGCCCAGCGGCCGCTCGCGCCGCCGGTAACCCTCCGCCGCCTACGCTCGCTCACCACCGGGCGCAACAGCCCCGCCCGAAACTAAGCGCTAGCCACCCGCGCGCTCAATCGAGGCGGGTGGGGCTCTAAGTCGCCTCGCTTCGCTCACCGGTGCCGGAGAGGGTAGCTCCGCCGTTGAGCTGCGCCGCTGCGCCGCCATGAACATCGCCCGGCGTTGCTCAAAACCACCCGCTGCCTCATGACCTGGCGCTTTTCGGCGTGGCTCGCCCGAGTTGAGCTCGCCAAGATACCTCACGCCGCCGGAGATGTCGCCGTCGGAAGACCGCCGGTCGGCGCGCCGCCCCGCCTCTGTTTTTCATTGGAAGATGGGCCCCGTGGACCGCGAGTCCCGGCCGCCCAGTGACCCCGGTCCAATGGACCGGGTGTATGCAGTGTTTAGGGTTTTGTTTTATTTTGAAAATGATTTCTAGAAATGCTTTTTATTCTTCTAAAATTCATAGTCGGCACAAATGTGATCCAAAATTGATGAAAATTGTTTTATTAGGTTTCTATTGAGTGGATCTATCATGGAAAAATATGAGATGCATTTTTGGTGATACTTTTCTGTGTAGGTTTATTAAATTGCTAAAAAGGCTGAAATCTGGTTTTATTCCTAGTAAATTGCATGTAGCTCAGAAAAATATGATTCCTGTTTTGTTAGCTTTGTTGTATGATGTACTTTCTGGGAAAAATGAATTTCATGCAGTTACTATATAAATTTATTGATATGTGAATTAATTGCATTTTTAGGCTGTTTCTTGTTTAATTTATAGTAAATAAATTATGAGGAGTTATGGCTTGATAATTTTTGGTGACTGTTCTTGTACTAAGAAGCAACCATAAAAATTATGAAATCTGTTGTTTAACACTTTTCATTGTACAAAGTAATTAAATGTGCATTTCTGTCCTGTTGCTTGTTATTTTTGTGTAGGCTAGTTTACTCCGTGAAATGTGATGCAATTTTTATCATGAGACTCTGTTGGCATGATGTAGCTACTGTAATTTTTGTAGAATTTCCTGGATAGTTTAGGTATAAGTCACAGTTCAAGTGCTAGTTTTCACATGAAATGATAAGGCTTTAAATTAATTGTTTTAAAGAGTTTAATATTGCTTTTTGAGTACTTTTACTTATATATTACTTGCTGGTCATATTATGCAGTACCATGATAGAAATGTGATGGATGATTTATAAGTAGTGATGTTTCTCCTTTTTGCATGTTGTTGTGTGTGTGCATACACACCCACCTCTTCTTTATGCTCGTCTCTAAGTAGATAGAGAAGAGATATGCACGTACTCAGTAAAGTGAAATAGGTTGTTAGTAGAAAGGAGATATGCACCTACTCTGTCAAATAAAATGTTAATCACATTCATTCATGAGCATCATATGTTGTGCATTCATTATCCTTATACATGTGCATCGCATCATACAGGCTCACAGGAGGGATTCCCGTATTGGTGCCCCGGAGCCAAAGAGGAGACCCAAGAGTGCCAGACCTTAAGCCATGAGCTTTGGAGAAAGGCAAGCCCCGGAGCATTTTCCTTACCTATGCTTTCTAACAGTCTAATTATGCTTTATGATTGTTGCATTAAGTATAGGAGTTGTGTGACACCGTTGATGCATTATATCCTTGCTTTACCATTGATTATCCCACCTTGATACACCCTGCTAGTCTAGGGCGAGTAAACTGCTTAGCTTGCTTAGATGGTAGAAGTCGGATGATTTCCTGTCATCCATGAGATAGGTGGTTATCTATGATTGATGGAAAAGCTTATGTTGATATCATCGGTTGATGGTTATGGTTGTGATAAATGGAGACCGGGACGGAGTCCTGGTGGGGTTGTTGGACCATAGTGACTCCGTCGTGTCGATTAAGGACCGCACCGTTGTTGTACCCCAAGTCATGTTGAACGCACGCCTCATACTTAGCCGGGCCGGATAAGCACTTCCGACCGCTGGCCTAACACTATCCGGGCCGGTTCTTGACCCGTTCGCACCGCATCGAGATGGATGGGGGACCACAGGGGCGCCGAAGAGTAAGTCCGAGGTCCGGCATGGTCTAAAGGCAGTCGGGCGGCCCCCGGGTACGGTGGTTCCATGCGAGTCCCGCGTGATTTGTTCTTCCCGGATATATGCCACGGTGATCTGTAGCTCACCGACGGATGAGTGTGGTTTGTATGAGGAATACCCCCTGAGCTCAGTAGTAATCGATTCGAATCGCCATCGTTCCTGGACAAAGTGAACACTTTGACTTGAGCTGCAACATCGTAGTAATGATTATGGAATGTGGTTAATGATGATGATAGGTTAAGCTAATGTTTATGATTATGGTTACTACTTGCTTGCTTAATCATGACTAATATACTATAATGATGCATAGTATAGGTGCTCACCTAGCATAAATAGGAATGATTAAGCTCGAGCTATCACTTTAAATGTTACTACCGATTTTGTGCAAAAAGAGTCAAGCTATCCCCGATAAAGCCCTGTCATATTCCTTGAAGTCTTTTATTTTGAGTCGACGGATAAGTCTAGCCGAGTACCTTCTCGTACTCGGGGTTTTTCCCGCTTGTTGTTTGTGCAGATGGCCATACCTACCACGGGTATTGTGAGACCCGCTTATATCCAAAGTGGATTAAAGTACCAAGGGCATGGTCGTTCTTAATATTCTCCCCACTTGCTTTTTTGCGGATTGACTATCGAGCTGGGCATCGTATTAAACTCAAGTTTGTGTGTGTGGGTTGAGCTTTTAAAACTACCTTGTTTCCGCTACCGGATTTGAAGAACTTGGTTTGCAATAACTTTAATTCCGCACTCTGATGTTATCGAACTATTTGTGAAATATTGTAACGTGCGAATGGTGATGCTAAACTTGTACGATCTTAGTTGATAATGTTTGGTTTGAAATCCTTCGAGATTTCTGGACTACCGGGTTTATAACGGCTTAAGTGTGACAATCGCTTGATTAGAAAGTGATTTTTCACTTATGCTTTTATAAATTGGTCGGTTCTGTTACAGTACCGGTATCGAGCAAGATTTAGCGATTACTATTCATATATGTATTTAAAACAAAAGAATTTGGTTTCAAAACTTAATATTTAACTTATAGATCTATAAGTCTTCCGTGAAAATCTCGTTTGCAAACTAAGAGTGTGCCAGTGGTCATATCCTTCATGCCCAAATAAGGACTCTAGGTGGCTATTTAAGTACTGACTTGGGGGCTTGCATCATATTTTATTTTCACTGTTGCCCATGCAGCAAGGTAATTGTATGGGTGCCATTCGTTTGAATGGTAATGTGTGGTTCAAAAGCCTCTACGCCTCGGTAAGTGTGAGTTGTGAGAGCATGATCATCCAACCGGCGATCTAGGGGAGTGCTAGTGTGATCTTTGGAAGTACTTACATGTCAAAACCATGTATTTACCAAGGTGTTTAATTGTGGGTTGTGCCGTCTGTTGAGACGATGCCGTCATGAGGACGAGGATCGGGTAGTTGTACTACATGCACGTGTATTTGGGAATACACGTATGTGTGAGTGCTTAATCTTTACATTTTAGCAATGCATTATATTCATACTATTGGGATGGGCTGAAGTGGATTTTCTGCAGGTATATAACAGCGTTTCGTGTAGAACGTTTAGTTATACGCTATGAGAGAACGTTGTATGCCACCGTTTATATCGTTAAAGGTTATTTTCCTAAGTTTGTGAGAACGTAGGTTACGAGCATACATCATGTTTGTTCATCTCATGTCATTGCATTTATTCTTCCCTTATAAATTGATTATCTCTTTAAATAAAAATTTGATAATTAATTAATTTATCTCACATTGGGGTAAACTTCCAATACATGGCTCGCACAAAGCAGATCGCTCACAAGTCCACCACAGGCAGAGTTGCACTCAAGAAATCCGTTGCAAGAGCAAGTTTTCAGAGAAGTTTATAAGCCTACCCAGATATGGAGGTGCTCAGTTCGGTGGGATACCCGAAGGAAAGGAGTCTCGCTACCACTGGATCAAAAAGGAGCTTTGTAAGGGCGCGATGGTCTATGTGGAGGCTATCATTGCAGTTAGAGAGGATGACTTAGACTGGAATGGACAGTCCTTTGGGTCCATGGACACTACTTCCGAGGAGGCCGCCAGCAGGGCAGCTTTCTTGGTGATGCGACCTCATGGACAGGTTTCCAGAGAAGCTTGCCACTGATCTCACTAGAGTGTTTTCTAGGGATGATCCCTATACTACGGCATAGGGTCAGTCGAGGAAATGTCTCTAGAGGGAGGTAGTGATGAGCAATAGCACGGTGGACGGCCAGCAGATATGAGTGTCATGATCGCTATGATGCAGACCTACTATTTGGAGTGGAGTGTAGCCTTAGGAGTATGGTTGCCTCGATTGGCCATGCTCTTGGTGGGAAGCATCGGGCATAGTGTCATCACGGCACCGAGATTGAGAGATTGCTAACAAAGTTGGCTCGGATGGCTCGGACAAGGATCGGGCAGCCAGAGAAGATGAGAATGCGGTCCAGAGATCCTTAGAGTTGCATGGTCAGATGGGATGTCTAACTACCGCTCACAAGAACTGCGAGCACATGTTTGCCCATGTGCTTGATCAGAGGAATAAAGCCTGGCACATGGAGAATATTCTGAGGGCTCGACTGCCAGACCTAGAGTAGCAGCTTGCACACCCGAAGGGCCACAACAACAACTTGCATGAGTCTATCCACCAGCTTCACAACCAGATCCAACCTTTTCATCGTCCTGGCATAGCTTGGATGGAGCATGGTGTCACCTTAGCAGCTGGAGGCAACATGAAGTTAGAAGATGATGCTGTGGCAAGGCCTGAGATGGAGAACCCTGAAAGCAATGGTGAAGGTAGTGACATCTACACCCTTGTTGACCTTGGTCTTATGTTGCTTCCCAATTTGGGCCCAACATCAGTTAACCTTGTATTTGATCACAACTGTTTTGGGCACATGACTTATTCATGTTTGTCTCGTGCCATGCCTTCATCCTCTAACTTTTCCCTTGTTGTCTCTCCCAACCTTGTGATCATCACTGTTGCTTCCTTTTGTCTTACATGGTGCCTATCTGTGCAAGATCTGTCTATGTCATGTGAGATATCACATTAGATGTATAATCTGTAAGGGTGTCTTGATTTTTTACTGACGGTGCCGCGACGAAACCGAGGGCCTCCTGTGGGTGCACACACATGGTTTGCTTTTGCTTTCACGACACGCCGGTATCGTGGTTGTAGTCGGGATCCATTATAGAAGCTACATCAATGTGTTATCTTTCCATGATTCATCCCTTGGTTATCTTCCTTTTTCCTATCAGAAGATTTCCATAGAACCGTTTGTAATCGAGTTTCCTGCTGTAGTTACAAGAAAGACGACATCTGGAAGAATAGGCCTTTGACATAAATCTCAACAGACTACAAGAGATGGTAGACATAGGACTCTGGCGATCGTTTTTGTAGAGAAGTGCTATCCTCGAGGGACATGGTGGTCACATCATCGCACGATCTTCCGTCTAGTCGGTGGTAATGGAGGGTTCGAAGTTCCGAAGGCTTACGCAAGGTACCAAGACCAAGATTGAATGTCTATACACCTTCAATGACCTTTCTCACTATACTCATGAGTATGTCAACACTAATGCTAAGAAGATCGCAAGCTTCAAGTGAGGTCTCAATGCAATCAAGATGTTGAAGTCTCGAGCACCAATAATCGAGCTACATTCAATGACTTTATCGGTGACTGCTTGACCCAAGAAAATAACAAAGCAACATCTATATTTGCGTCCAAGATTCGTAAGAGGGCTTCTGAGTCCGAACCTCTTAGACAAGAGCTCCCGTGCCAAACCATTCTCAATATCGACCACCAGTTCTAGTGCAAGGTTCAAACCACCTCAAAGAAAGAATTAGATTCAGCCACATCAATAGAAGTACCGTGGCTGCCAATATGTGTTTTATCAACCAACACCCTGCAGTTGTTTTGTTTGACTTTGGATCATCACATTCTTTCATGAGTAAGCATTTGCACGAAGGCCTGAGATAGAGTTCATGGAATTAGGGTATGGTTATCATATCAGCCCCGTTGGTGCGGGTATCTTAACCAATCAGATGGTTAAGCGTGCTTCTCTGGTATTGGAGATAAGGGCTTAAAGTTAATTTGATAGTTATGCCCAGTTTGTCTTGGATGTTATCCTTGGTATGAATTGGATGAAGGATCGTCAAGTTGTGATTGATACTGGAAATAGAACTGTACCTTGACAAACCCCGATGGTTCTGGCACTTTCCAAGTGCGCCTACCACCGAGAGCAGATCGGGCCAAGCAGACATACTCAATTCAAGCTTTTCTGCTCATGACCCTTCAGTTGTTATGAGTTTTCTGATGTTTTGCCGGAAGAGTTACCTGGGTTGCTGCCTGATAGGGAGATTGAGTTGCAATCGACCTATTGTCCGGGACAGCACCTATATCCACTAGATCATACCATATGCCTCCCAATGAGTTAGCGAGTTGAAGAAGCGGTTGTTTGAGCTTTCCAAGTTGGATTTCCTTAGACCAAGCACTTCGAGTGGGGTTGTCCCTGCTTTGTTTCGTGAAGAAGAAAGATCAATCTTTAGACTGTGTGTGCGACCGCTCAACGCAGTAACAGTCAAGCCCAAGTTCCCTCTACCAAGAACTGATATTCTATTTGATCAGTTGTCTAAAGCAAAAGTGTTTTCCAAGATTGACTTGAGATCAGGGTATCATCAGATCAAGATTTGTCCGGAAGATGTGCATAAGACTGCTTTCGTCACTAGATACGGGTTGAATGAGTATCTCGTTATGTCTTTTGGCTTGACGAATGCTCCTGCATACTTTATGTATCTCATGAATTCAATCTTTAGGCCCAAATTGGATAAGTTCGTGATTGTATTCTTGGATGACATTTTGATCTACTCTGCAAATGAAGAAGAACATGCCCGACACCTGAGAGTTGTGCTTACCAGGTTAAGAGAACATAAGTTGTATGCCAAGTTCGAGTAAATACGAAGTTCTGGTTAAAGGAAGTCGCTTTCCTTGGCCATATCATTTCTGAAAATGGTATATCCGTCAACCCGTCAAAGGTACAGGGAAGTTATGGATTGGCCGCCGCCACGTGCGTGCATGAAGTTTGGAGTTTTCTTAGAATGGCAGGGGTATTATCGCCGTTTCATTCCAGATTTCTCTAAGATTGCCAAGCCAATGACAAGTCTGCTATAGAAGAAACACAAGTTTGTCTGGACAGAGGCATGTGAGATAGCCTTTCGCACCTTGCGAGAATTGCTAACCATCGCTTTTTGTTCCGCAGACTGGCCGGATATTGAGAAGTCTTGATGTGCTTTGCGATGCATCAAAGATCAGTTTGGGATATGTGTTGATACAAGATGGTCGAGTCATTGCTTATACCTTACGTCAGTTGAGAAAACATGGAGTCAACTATCCTACGCATGATTTGGAGTTAGCTGCAGTTATGCATACCTTGAAGATATGGAGGCATTATCTCTTTGGGAAATGTGTGCCATATTTACACCGATCACAAGAGTCCCAAGTATATCTTTACTCAACCTGAACTCAACATGAGACAGCGAAGATGGTTAGAGTTGATCAAGGACTACGACTTGCAAGTGCACTATCATCCTGGCAAAGCAAACGTTGTTGTAGACGCTTTGAGTTGTAAGTCACATCATCATGCTGTGAAGCCGTTGTTTGAAGAGAAGTTCAATCTGATGCATCCTGCAGTCCTGCATGATATCCAAGTTCGGTATTCTCTCGATCAACAGATCATTGAAGGCCCAAAGACCGATCCTGGCATCTACCACCTTAAAGAAAAAAATGAAAAAGGAATCAATTCCGCACTTTAGACTGGATGACAATGGTGTACTTTGGTTCGATACTCGCCTTGTCGTACCGAAGGATCGAGAACTCAAGAATAAGATAATGGATGAGGCTCACCTTTCCAAGCTATCCATTCACCCTGGAAGCAACCGGATGTATCATGATCTGAGACCTCGGTATTGGTGGACCAAGATGAAGAAAGAGATAGCAGCGTATGTGGCTCGATGTGATATTTGTTGTCGTGTCAAGGCCATTCACATGAAGCCGGCAGGTTTACTGAAAACCCTACCAGTTCCGCTTGGAAGTGGGATGATATCAGTATGGATTTTATCACAGGTTTACCAACTACACAGAAGGGGAATGACTCCATCTGGGTGATCGTTGATCGACTAACCAAGTCAGCTCACTTCTTACCTGTCAAGACAACCTACAGACCACCTCAATATGCTGACCTCTACATTGAAGAGATTGTCCGTTTACATGGGGTACCCAAGACCATCGTATCTGATAGAGGATCGCAGTTCACTGCTCACTTTTGGACCCATTTGCATGAAGGAATGGGAACTAAATTGTTGCATAGCACCGCTTATCATCCTCAGACTTCAGGTCAGACTGAAAGACTTAATCAAGTTCTTGAAGATATGTTGAGAGCCTGTGTGTTATCTGCAAAAGGATCTTGGGAGTCTTGGCTACTTTTGGCCGAGTTCTCCTATAACAACAGTTATCAAGAAAGTATCAAGATGGCACCATTTGAAGTTTTGTATGGAAGAAAGTGTAGAACTCCATTGAATTGGGTCGAAGCGGAAGAAAGGAGATACTACGGTATTGACTTTGTCCCTGAAGCCGAAGAAAAGTCTAAATCATTCTAGAGCACATGAAACTGCACAGTCTCGACAGAAGAGTTATGCTGACAAGAGGTGAAGGCCGCTTACTTGAAGTAGGTGACTATGTCTACCTAAGAGTCCTACCGATAAAGGGTACACAAAGGTTCGGAGCCAAGAGGAAGCTTGCGCCGAGATATGTGGGTCCATACAAGATTCTCGAAAGAAGAGGTGAAGTTGCTTATAAGTTGCAGTCATCAGAGTCAATGAGTTCAATCCTTCCGATCTTTCACGTCTCCCAATTGAAGAAGTGTTTGCGTGTGCCCGAAGAAAGAGTTGAAGAACCAGAATTAATGTTAGCATCTGATTTAGTCTACAAATAAGAGCCTGTGAGGATCATGGACAGCAAGGAAAAGAATTACCCAGAATCATTTAGTGCGAACTTACAAGGTCGTGTGGAGCTATCATGATGAATCGAGATGCATCATGGGAAAACGGAGGATTATCTGAAGGAAGTTTATCCCGAATTCCATAAAACCTGGTTAGTAACCCAAATCTCGGGACGAGATTTCTTTAAGGGGGAAGGGTGTAACACCTCAGGTGTTAAGCATGCATTAGGCACATAATTAATTATCACTAATCATCATTTACATGACATGATCATATTTAGCATAAGCATGAGCATCATTCCCTCGGAAACCCTAGCTTGCAATTTATTATCTCATGTGTTGCATGTTTACTTTAATTGCTTGCTTTGATTGCCAATTAGATAATTAATTATCCTTGTCAATTGCTTAATCCAAGTTTGGATCCAAGTGCCAACTTTTTGAAAAGTTTTAACAGAATTTGGTTGCAAAAGATTTGACAAATTTTGGAGCAAATTGAAAAGAGTTTAAATTCCCTTTTAAAAAGCCCTCCTTCAAAAGGAATTTATAATTAAGAATCTAATTGAATTTGGCCTCATCCCTAAAATAAAAAGTGTTCAGTATTAAATCCCCTATAACTTTCATTTTGGGCACTCTCTCTGAAAAAGCTTTTTTAAATTGTCAAATTTGATCATTTGGGGCTGTTTTGATTTAAAAGCAAATTTCAAAAAAAAAAAAAAGAAAACCTTACCGCGGCGGGCGGGCCAAATCTGGCCCACGTCGGCCCACGGCCCGCCTCCCGCCCAGCGCTCGAGCCCAAGGCTGCAGTAAAGCAGCACGGCGGCCACACGCTCGCCAGCGCCTGCGTCGCCCCGCGCGGCCGGCCGACGCGCCGGCGGCGGGCCCCGCCACGACGACACCGGCCGCGCCCATCACCCCCGCACCCGACTCTGTATCCCACGCCGCTCCACACTTTCGCACACCCACGCTTCGCCTCGCTCCCTTGCTCTTACGCGGTAGAAGCGGCGAAGCAAGCATGATGGCCCGTCGCCTTTCGCGGCGAGCCGCCGTTCGCGCCTCCGCTCCACGCCACCGCTTTGCCGTCACGCACACCACCTCGCCACCACTCACCGCACCCCTGCCGTGCCACCAATCGCCACAAGAACCGCGGGTGGGGGCTCAAATTGAGTCGTCTTCCTCGGCGCCGGCTCGGCCGGAGCTCGGGCCGGGAAGCCGGCCGCGCCGCCGCCGCCGGTAACCCTCCGCCGCCTCTGCCGCCACCACCGCGGCGCAACAGGCCCGCCGAAACTAGCGCTAGCCACCCGCACGCTCAATCGAGCCGAATTGGGGCTCTAGTCGCCTCGCCGCTGCCTTGCCGGAGTCGTGCTCACGGCCGTGCCGCCATGCATGCCGCCGAGAGCTTCATAGCCACCTATCCGCGCCGCTAGCCCTAGTTCCGAGCTCGCCTTGCCATCGAGGAGCTTCAAGGGGCCTTGAATTGACCGGCCGGTGCCGGAGAGGGTGGCTCGCCGGGTCGAGCAAGCGCCAGCTGCGCCGCCATGGACATCACCCGGCGTTGCTCGCCACCCCGCTGCCTCGTGACTGGCGCACTCGGCGTGGCTCGCCGAGTTGAGCTCGCAAGCACCACACGCCGCCGGAGATGTCGCCGTCGGCGAAGACCGCCGGCCGACGCGCCTCCCCTGCCTCTGTTTCACTGGAAGATGGGCCCCGTGGACCGCGGGTCCCGGCCGCCCGATGACCCCCGGTCCAATGGACCGGGTGTATGCAAATGTTTAGGGTTTTGTTTTATTTTGAAAATGATTTCTAGAAATGCTTTCTATTCTTCTAAAATTCATAGTCGGCACAAATGTGATCCAAAATTGATGAAAATTATTTTGTTAGGTTTCTATTGAGTGGATCTATCATGGAAAAATATGAGATGCATTTTTGGTGATACTTTTTCTGTGTAGGTTTATTAAATTGCTAAAAAGGCTGAAATCTGGTTTTATTCCTAGTAAATTGCATGTAGCTCAGAAAAATGTGATTCCTGTTTTGTTAGCTTTGTTGTATGATGTACTTTCTGGGAAAAATGAATTTCATGCAGTTACTACATAAATTTATTGATATGTGAATTAATTGCATTTTTAGGCTGTTTCTTGTTTAATTTATAGTAAATAAATTATGAGGAGTTATGGCTTGATAATTTTTGGTGACTGTTCTTGTACTAAGAAGCAACCATAAAAATTATGAAATCTGTTGTTTAACACTTTTCATTGTACAAAGTAATTAAATGTGCATTTCTATCCTGTTGCTTGTTATATTTGTGTAGGCTAGTTTACTCCGTGAAATGTGATGCAATTTTTATCATGAGACTCTGTTGGCATGATGTAGCTACTGTAATTTTTGTAGAATTTCCTGGACAGTTTAGGTATAAGTCACAGTTCAAGTGCTAGTTTTCACATGAAATGATAAGGCTTTGAATTAATTGTTTTAAAGAGTTTAATATTGCTTTTTGAGTACTTTTACTTATATATTACTTGCTGGTCATATTATGCAGTACCATGATAGAAATGTGATGGGTGATTTATAAGTAGTGATGTTTCTCCTTTTTGCATGTTGTTGTGTGTGTGCATACACACCCACCTCTTCTTTATGCTCGTCTCTAAGTAGATAGAGAAGAGATATGCACGTACTCAGTAAAGTGAAATAGGTTGTTAGTAGAAAGGAGATATGCACCTACTCTGTCAAATAAAATGTTAATCACATTCATTCATGACCATCATATGTTGTGCATTCATTATCCTTATACATGTGCATCGCATCATACATACATGCTGAGCACGGGGAGGGATTCCCGTATTGGTGCCCCGGAGCCAAAGAGGAGACCCAAGAGTGCCAGACCTTAAGCCATGAGCTTTGGAGAAAGGCAAGCCCCGGAGCATTTTCCTTATCTATGCTTTCTAACAGTCTAATTATGCTTTATGATTGTTGCATTAAGTATAGGAGTTGTGTGACACCGTTGATGCATTATATCCTTGCTTTACCATTGATTATCCCACCTTGATACACCCTGCTAGTCTAGGGCGAGTAAACTGCTTAGCTTGCTTAGACGGTAGAAGTCGGATGATTTCCTGTCATCCGCGAGATAGGTGGTTATCTATGATTGATGGAAAAGCTTATGTTGATATCATCTGGTTGATGGTTATGGTTGTGATAAATGGAGACCGGACGGAGTCTGGTGGGGTTGTTGGACCATAGTGACTCCGTCTGTGTCGATTAAGGACCGTACCGTTGTTGTACCCCAAGTCATGTTGAACGCACGCCTCATACTTAGCTGGCCGGATAAGCACTTCCGACCGCGAAGCCTAACACTATCCAGGCCGGTTCTTGACCCGTTCGCACTGCATCGAGATGGATGGGGACCACAGGGGCGCCGAAGAGTAAGTCCGAGGTCCGGCATGGTGGCTAAAGGCGTCGGGCGGCCCCTGGGTACGGTGGTTCCATGCGAGTCCGCGTGATTTGTTCTTCCCGGATATGTGCCACGGTGATCTGTAGCTCACCGACGGATGAGTGTGGTTTGTATGAGGAATACCCCCTGAGCTCAGTAGTAATCGATTCGAATCGCCATCGTTCCTGGACAGTGAACACTTTGACTTGAGCTGCAACATCGTAGTAATGGTTATGGAATGTGGTTAATGATGATGATGGGCTAAGCTAATGTTTATGATTATGGTTACTACTTGCTTGCTTAATCATGACTAATATACTATAATGATGCATAGTATAGGTGCTCACCTAGCATAAATAGGAATGATTAAGCTGAGCTATCACTTTAAATGTTACTACCGATTTTATGCAAAAAGAGTCAAGCTATCTCCCGATAAAGCCTGTCATATTCCTTGAAGTCTTTTATTTTGAGTCAGACGGGTAAGTCTAGCTGAGTACCTTCTCGTACTCAGGGTCTTTCCCGCTTGTTGTTTGTGCAGATGGCCATACCTACCACGGGTATTGTGAGACCTGCTTATATCCAGTGGATTAAAGTACCAAGGGCATGGTCGTTCTTAATATTCTCCCCACTTGCTTTTGCGGATTGACTATCGAGCTGGCACTGTATTAAACTCAAGTTTGTGTGTGCGGGTTGAGCTTTTAAAACTACCTTGTTTCCGCTACACCGGATTTGAAGAACTTGGTTTGCAATAACTTTAATTCCACACTCGATGTTATCGAACTATTTGTGAAATGTTGTAACGTGCGAATGGTGATGTTAAACTTGTACGATCTTGGTTGATGATGTTTGGTTTGAAATCCTTCGAGATTTCCGGACTACCGGGTTTATAACGGCTTAAGTGTGACAATCGCTTGATTAGCGAGTGATTTTTCACTTATGCTTTTATAAATTGGTCGGGCTTCACATACTGTAAACATTCAGCAAATAGATAGGCCTGTATTGCTGAATTACTTTCGCATCTTTTTTTTTAGATAGCAAAATTATATTTCTAAAATTTAGGCTATTTAAGGGTAAAGAACCCTGATGGAAATCTGTGAACAACGCCATCAAGTCATCTTTTATCACATTCCAGAAGACCCGATAAAACTCTGAAGGGAAGCCATCCGGTCCTGGTGCTTTATTATGTTCCATTTGGAAAATCGCTGCCCTCACCTCCTCTACTGAGAAGGTATCCGTCAAGTACTCATTTTCCAGCTCAGAGACCTGAGAAATGTCCTCAATCTGTGATTCATCCAACATTATGGGAGAATTCTCTGGTGACCCAAACAGATTCTTGTAATAATTGGTAATATGCTCTTTGAGTTGAGCATCACCACTTATTATATTGTTAGCATCCTCCAGCTGGAAAATATGAGTTTTTTTGGTGTCTACCATTTGCTAACAGATGATAGTATTTTGTAATTGCATCCCCTTCTAAAAGGTGTTTCACTTTAGCCCTTT
Organism: Chrysopogon serrulatus; assembly: GCA_015844335.1. Taxonomy (NCBI): domain Eukaryota; kingdom Viridiplantae; phylum Streptophyta; class Magnoliopsida; order Poales; family Poaceae; genus Chrysopogon; species Chrysopogon serrulatus. Next base: position 71,755 of record JADLZL010002786.1, read on the forward strand.
GGTACCACTTCAGTTCCTCCTCCCGAAGCAACTCACGCTAGCCTTTCATTTAGCACATGTTTTAATCCTAGCTCAAACTCATTAAAAATGACATATTCTGCCTTCTTGTCCAATTCACCCAGTTTATTTAAAATTGAACTCTTTTCTTTCTTATAAGCACCACTCACATTTTTTGCTCACCCTCTGAGATATTGACGTAGCCTTCTAATCTTAGCTTGCCATTTCTCAATGGGAGAGCCTTGGACTAGTGTATTTTGCCACACCTCAGAAACCATGTCACAGAAACCATCTCTCAACAACCAGCCCAATTCAAACTTAAATTGAGGTTGATAAGCTGAGGATGGATTATTTGTGTCGAAAAGGAGTGGTGTATGGTCAGAGATATCTCTAGTCAAAGCGTGTACAGTGGTAAGCGGAAACTTATTCTCCAACTCAGTACAAACTAGAACCCTATCTAACTTTTCAAAAGTTTGGACTTGAAGATGATTAACCCAGGTGAACTTTCTTCCTGACATTTCTATTTCTCTAAGATTTAAAGCATCAATCACAGCATTAAACAAAAAAGACCATCTATCACGTGTTTTGGATTGGCCACTCTCTCCTATAGAGAAGGAGAGAGTGGCCAATCCAAAATATTCAAGCCAACTCATGACAAGAATACTTAAGAACGAAGCACATGATGCTAGTAACCCAACGCAACAAGTAGAATTCGAATTGGAGCGCAAACGGAGCTCGAAGCAAACACGTGACTGCACAGACCAACCTTGGAAAATATTGTGAAAACCTTACCAAATGATATCCAAAAATTATGAAAATTTATCCACAGGTAGTAGAAACCCTAAGGAAGCTCTCCACAAAATTTGAGATCAAATCTCCAAGGTTCAAATACCGGACACGGTATGTCCATCAGACAGGTCTGGTATTTTCTGCACAGAGCAACTTTAGAAGAAAAATAGAAAACCTAATCAAATTGTGTCTAAAAATTCTAAAATTTTAACCCAAGATACTACACACACAGAGAAAGGTCTCCATAAAATTTCAGCTCAAAACTCCAAGTTTAAGTATACCGGACGTGTCCGGAACTCACACCGGACGTGTCCGGTATGCACGAGCAGAAACCTATAAATCTTGATTTTAAAGCCAAAACTCAACCAAATCAACTCTGATCGACCTAAAATTTTACAGAGAGGTTCACAAGATAGTTCTAAGGCTACTCCATGAAGATCACAACCCCAAACTGACTACAACTTTGGAAATCGATAAAATTCGATTCAAGAGAAAGTTTTTCCCCAAGAACTTCGATTCGACCCGATCTGTGGATTCATGAGGAATTGGATGAAATCCTTTGGTGAAAGGATCAACCCACGACCAAGATCAAATAGAAATAAATGGTTTGTAAAGAGATGAACCACAGCTCGAGAAATCAACTCAGTAACAAGTGGAGAGAAGAGGAAAATGAAGAACGCAATGAACAACAATCAAAACGTGAATCAACACATCAATCTGACCCCACAAGGAAACAAGGAGGATTCAGGACCTTCTTTCCCATGAGTAAACTTGGTTCTTACACTAATTGCAAAGATTAGTGGATCTCTCTCACTTAGCACCTAGAGAAGAAAAACCTAGAAAGGATAAAGGAAAAATACAAATGCGAGAGGTGAGGGAGATGGAGCTCCCTTCACCATACTTATCGACCCGGGCTTATTTTATTTTCCAGTTTTGCCTCTGATACAACTCTGAACAAACCTTCTAGCCCTAGGAATATTGCGGTCCAGCTCGACCCAACTCGACACAGTCTTTGATCCGACGGCCACCGCACCTTCTCATCGGTAGCTTCGCCTCGACGCGAACTCCCCGATGCCGCCATGTGCCGTCCGTCCGCCTCGGGACCTCCGCCAGGGTTTTGAGGCTCAACCCAGAAACCGCCACCGATGGTTTTGAGGCCCTGTTGACACCTCTTAATGTTATCTCTAGTAACGGCGCTAAAAATGCTTGTGGGCACAACATCGCTACTAGAACGCCAAGTTGTCATCCCCAGCAATAACACCAAGAGGTGTGGTATTAAATCATGCCACCATTTAGAATATAGAAATAGTATCTGCAAGCGCACAGATCAAATACCATTGTAGCATTTTACCCGAGAGTATTTCAAGTATCGTTATTTATATTTTACCACTGGGAAACAATGGCTAAAGACATTGATAGTTCACCATCATGTATCTACTAACTAGTATACCAAATCGACTTAAGCAGGGGTAAGCGATAAATGATAAGAGCTATGCACAATTTCACACACAGAGGAGAGTCATATAATATATGTATAGTCAAGCTAACCTGAGAGACCAACGGGAGAGTTCAAGGTTCCTATGTACTTCTCTATTACTTGGGTTCTATTCTAGTTGACACTAGAATGTAACTAATGCATGGTTAAGTATAGCACACAAAATAGCACTTCGGAGCAGCAGTACCTTTTCAACTCTCGAATAGATGAGAAAGAAGTAGTTGGAGAAGGCTGCCAAAAGCTCTACGAAACACCAACCCCGACGTGGTGGAATACGAAGGCCACATAGAGCTGTCACCCCTATGGGCTACCACAACTAACCGTAAGAATTGGGCGCAACCTCAGGTAACCTATAGCCTAGACACCATGTCTACACTATCGATTGCTACTCTAGCCACATATGATAACTAGAGCACCTAATACAGGCGGAGATCCTATGCTAAGATGCAATAACTACACTATCCATACAAATAAGGCATAGAAGTAAATAGAGAAGATAATTATATGAAAGCATAAGTCTTGCAAAGATAAGATACAGAGATATACCAGACCTCCAAGGCTCCATGGCGAGATCCGGAACGAAGCCTCTCACCCCCTAGCTCTCAAGTTACTAAACTATTACATTGATGAGTCTAGCCCTAATCTCCCTGGTGTGTTGATCTCTATGAGAGTATGATCCTCAAAGGGATGCCTCTCGAATGGATCCCAACAAATAATAAATTAGGGTTTCAGGGGATGCCTCTCCCAGGGGGGTCCTGCCCTCCTTTCATAGCCCTGGGCGATGATCGTGAGCCATCGGATCAAACCGACATTGGCGGACGGCAGAGATTGAAACCCTAAGGCGGTGGAGCAACTTGGGCGAAGCGGCCCCCGATTGGGCGGGGGCCCGCAGCCGGCCGATGCAGGGTGGGACCGGCCGGTCCCCACTGGTTGCCGCCGGCCCTCCGCTTCGGCGTGGTGTCTTCGGTCTCTTCTAGAATCTTTCTGCGTTGCCGTGGAGCCCAATTTCCCGTTCTATGTTCCGATAAGCTCTCGTGGTTGCGTCTTTTCAGTTTACGCCTGCAGAAACAGTGAAACACCAAAACTCGTGAAATTACATCGGTGTAAACCCTATATCTACTTTGGTGATCATAATTGCATCCTTTTCATGGCTAGCTAACGGTTAATTTCATATAATAACGACCGTCAACAACTCCCCCAAGCCTAACCTTTGCTAGTCCCTTAGCAAAGAAAACTTAGAAAAGTTATTGTAAGATATTTTTTGTGTTTAAGCATTGTAGCCATCTCGGAGCAACTCCCTAAAAAGTATACTGCGGTCAGACAGAAATTCTCCTCCAAATTATGCAATAACTGAGCTGACTTTCAAACTTACCCATTTTACCTTTGACTGTGGGGCTTATTAGCTCTTCCTTGGGTCTTGAGCACTTGACAGACAGAAAGATCCCATTTAAGCACTATGTCTCAAGCTCTTCGATCAACTATCATTCTGGAGTTTTTTAGAGGTTTTCAAATAAAACTCAGAGCTTCCCATGTATGACACTCTCAGGTCTCTCAATATATGTGGTATTTATGGATTCTCACCAAGGCAGTGATGATGGTTGCCTTTCTTTTCATCCTATAACTAAAGCTTATGTGGAGCTCATAGGTAAGGAGAAAACATGAAAGAGCAAACTTGTAATGCATGTGTTGTAAAGTCAAACAATGGATCCATAGAGAAACAAGTCATACAGTCGAATCAAGATGTATAGGTGGATGGATATGGTGGATATATGGTGGAAACTAATTCTACTCAGCTCCTTGAATGCCTATCTCTCTCTTGGACTTTGAAAACTGGCCAGAGGTTATAAGCTATCTTTTTCTTTTTCTCAGGGAGTCAAGCATTTATGCACCCATTGTTTAGCACTTGGACACTTGTCCATTTTTTTCTTCTCCCTTCTCTCTTTTTTTCAATTATCTTTTTGCATAGCTCATAGCACTCCTTTTGGCACTTAGGGATTTAGAGAGATAGCAATAGGAACGAGGAGCATTTATTAGGTGGCTATCCGAATGGGAATGTTTTTGGTGTTCTCTCCCAGTGTAGGAGAAAAATATTTTTGGAATGGATGCATATGGAATGGCATGTTGTTGTGCCTACTCCAACGTAGAGTAGTGCATATGGAGGTGGATCTTGATTCAAGAGCATGATAAATTTCTCACTAGGGTCACAAAGGTTGACAAAACTCAATGTAAGACAAGCAGCATATATGTGAAAGTTTAACTAGCCTATCTCATCATGTTTGGCTCTGGTGGGAATGTAAGCTTTGTCATATAGGAACTCATCATGTTTTTGCATTTTTCAAAAGATAAATCTCGAACTCTGGTGTCACTTAGAACAAGATAAATAGCATTTCGGACTTTCTCAATCTTATCAATCAGGTACCTAGACTTAGTTCAAGCATATGCAACCCACAAGTTTCAGGCTCAGAGCAAATTCTCATATCAAAACAGTTGGAGCTAAAACTTGAGAAAACTTTTGTCTAAACTCTAGGTATTTCAGAGGTGTTGTAAGATAGCAGCTTATCATTAATTTAAATCATCTCAAGAGCTTCCTTTTTATTGACTCTAGATAGACAAATATTTTTATTTGGTTTTTCATTTTTCAAAGACTCATACTATATAAGACTCTAAAGACTCTAAGGACTCTAAAAAGCATGGACCTTCATGTGCCCAAATATTTTTGGTATTTTTAAGTTTTCTTAGATACTATAGTGAACCTTCATATGCTCACATATTTTTAGTATTTTTAATTTTTATAACTGACTCGATAATCGCGTAGGTACACTTACCTGGGTACCTAGGGGATGCCTTCCCCCAAGCTGGTTGTTGTCGTGGTTAAGCATTGAAGCTGAGCAGTCCTCTCGATGGAGCTCATGCTTGCAAGATTTGGTGTGGCCGGAAACCTTCATCTCATCCAACAAGAAGTTGCTTCCTTCATACAGTGGTTAGCTGTGTGTAGAGAAGGTGTACTTTGAGTGATGTAGATGATGATTCCTGGGTGGACTAGCTCTTAGAGTCATCCTGCAGCAAACATCTCACACAACACCAAAACTCGTGGAACAGATTAGGATAAACAGTTAGTGGTTAGCCGTTTCGCGAACTTGGTGGTTGTGAGAAGTTTTCAAAGGTTGTTATAGTGCATACAGTGCAGCAAGATGCTCAATGATTATTTTTGGATTTTCTTTTTATCAAACAGAAAGAAAATATGCATGCTAATTTTTATTTATTTTTAGGCCACCACAGTGAACACTCCTTTAGCTTGCACTGCAGATATGTCACATGGGGCTTTGAGGTTTTCTAAATGTTTTTGTGATTTTCTATAAAGATGATGAAAACTAACTATGAATCAAAAGTGCAAGAAAGTAAATAGATAACTACCATTGTTACCTTATGGCAAGAGTTCGGAGTTTAGAGTCCTTCGGACAAGACTTCTCATCGTCGTCACTCCTGGGGTGCTTCATCGGATACCGAGGATGGGGACCCTGACGCTATACCTCCTAGTGATAATGACTCGGTTGAGGAGGTTACCTTTTCCTTCCATACTCTTGTAGGTTGGGGATGTTCCTTAGGTGTAGTAGATTCTTCTTTGATTGCCTCCTCCTCAACGTTGCTCTTTTGAGAGGGATTCCTCAAGCACTGGCGTCTCCTCTTCTCTCCTAGGAATTGGAAGTGGATTTGGCTCGATCTATTATAGATGATGGCGTTGGTGGTGCTGAGGAACGGCCTCCTAAGGATGATGGGTGTCTTATCTTCTTCTCCTATGTCCAATATCATGAAGTCGGTCGGGACGTAGTGAATGTGGATTTTGACCATGATGTCCCTCACTACTCCTAGAAATCTCGTCGTGTTGTCCACCAGCTGCAGCTATTTTACACCATCTGATCTAGGAGATGAAGATGCAGACAGTTGCATTTTCTTCTATCAACCTCTCTTAATCTTTGCTAGTTTTGGGTTGATGTCCATTGGAGGTGCAAACTCGAGTTTCTCCTTGATTTTCTTTGTCTTCTAATGGCGGATGGAAAGTTTATTCTTCTTTGATGATGCACCAGCCGTCTTGATGATCGAGGAAAGAACTCTATTAGTACTTGCATGAGAGCTTCATCTCAAATAACTTGTGGATGTCATCCTCCGTCAATGATTGTTCACAAACTTGGGAGACACCACTGACATACCACCATTAATGACTGAAGTTTATTGATATAGGGATGCACACTATGATGTAGTGGGATCTCGTCACCCTGATCTTTGTTGTCGGCATTTTGGTGTCCTCAAAGATGATGATGAGAGCAGGCATTAGTTTGGCCTATATAGGGAAAGTTGCATCCTGCTTGTCATTGCCTGCTTCACTTGAAGACAGAGTAAGGGTCACTCCAGTTCTATGTCAAGGATCCACGTCATGTTCCTTAACCAACCACAAACTTGCCTTATATTCCTTTGACTTGTATGCAAACATATTTGGGATGGTGAAGCGTGGGCGGAGCACAAAAGGTAGGTCGACGGCCAATGGAATGAGCCTGGTCAATCTACTCTTACCGCCCTGAAGGTCTCTTTTGTCTTGCAGAGTGATTGGTCCACTATCATGGTGAAGTGTAGGAAGTGTTGAAGTGTTCTCACATTGATTTCTTTCTATCTTGGTCCTTTCTATACACTTGTTCTCCTTCCTTTTCGTTTCAAACCATAAATAGACATTTATTCTTTCTTTCCTGCAAAAATATTAGTGGACACATACCCGAAGGATTGCAACAAATTTAAAACATGGGTTGTTGTCTATTTTCATCTACGCTAATAAAAAGATGGTTTCAGGATTACCTTTAGCATGGATTTTGTTTATCATTTTTTTGTTTGCTACATTCTTTTATGGCTCAAGGCAAAGGTAACTTTGCAGCAAAAGATAAACTTTGATACTTACAGTTCTTCTATAAATGATGAGTTGTTCCTCTTTTACGCAAAGCTTTTGGACTTCATTACAAGCCTTGATTCATCTCTGATGTGAGTTCACCTCAGGACTTACCCAGATTGTATTTGAGAGCTTTCTGCAGGGGTTAGTCCGACAGAATAACCCAGTGTCTACTATACTATACTTTTGGTTCAGAAATCAAACTAGACACAAGTCTAATTTGATTTAGGAAAGCATTTTAACCTAAGCACCACGCTTAATTTAAAATACCTTTGGAAGCAAGATCAAAATATCTATGATTCAAGCTAAGCACCATGCTTAATTTAAAAGATATATGAAGATACTCCAAACCTAAGCATACTATAGCAAGCAAAGGTAGCGTGAGAGCATATAGAGATTTACTCAAATAGAGATGAAAGCATGATCATGTATTGTGAGAATATTTTTTTTTCATTTTTTAAGTAGAGATGCAAGTGTTGTGCATGTGTGCAAAGAACTAATCATGCTATGGATTTAATATGAGGTAGAGTAGATGCATGGATTGTTCAAAGCAAACATAAGTGGAATGCAACATGATAAGTACTCATTAAGTTTAAAGTCCATAAGCAAGACTATCTCACCTTTCTTGATCATACTTACCATGACCCACAATGGACTTTGTGAGTAGTGTAGCATCTTTGTTCGTCGCAGCGTGATGAGATTTGAATTCTTGTGACGAGGATCTTTTTCTCCAATCTACGGGGGTTAGAATAATATATACATGTTTATACATACCCGTAAGATGTCGGGGTTCCAATGTTGATGAATCATGAATGTTCGGGCACCCCGGATTCTTTAGTATCTCCCTTGTCTTGTTATTGCGTGAATTTCGCCAAAAGGTTGAACCATTGATTTTCGCTTATTCCACAACTCAACAAACACAGGGGTAATCCTACTAACGCTAGTGGCAGACTAGGTTAGCAGACATCAAGATCAATATCAAAATCTTTACGCCAATTGTTTCTCCAGCAACGGCGCCAAAAATGCTTGTTGACACCTCTTAATGTTATCTCTAGTAACGGCGCTAAAAATGCTTGTGGGTATAGCATCGCTACTAGAACGCCAAGTTGTCATCCCCAGCAATAACACCAAGAGGTGTGGTATTAAATCATGCCACCATTTAGAATATAGAAATAGTATCCGCAAGCGCACAGATCAAATACCATTGTAGCATTTTACCCGGGAGTATTCCGGTATCGTTATTTATATTTTACCACGGGAAACAATGGCTAAAGACATTGATAGTTCACCATCATGTATCTACTAACTAGTATACCAACTTGACTTAAGCAGGGGTAAGCGATAAATGATAAGAGTTATGCACAATTTCACACACAGAGGAGAGTCATATAATATATGTATAGTCAAGCTAACTTGAGAGACCAACGGGAGAGTTCAAGGTTCCTATGTACTTCTCTATTACTCGGGTTCTATTCTAGTTGACACTAGAATGTAACTAATGCATGTTAAGTATAGCACACATAATAGCACTTCGGAGCAGCAGTACCTTTCCAACTCTCGAATAGATGAGAAAGAAGTAGTTGGGGAAGGCTGCCAAAAGCTCTACGAAACACCAACCCCGACGTGGTGGAATACGAAGGCCACATAGAGCTGTCACCCCTATAGGCTACCACAACTAACCGTAAGAATTGGGCGCAACCTCAGGTAACCTATAGCCTAGACACCATGTCTACAATATCGATTACTACTCTAGCCACATATGATAACTAGAGCACCTAATACAGGCGGAGATCCTATGCTAAGATGCAATAACTACACTATCCATACAAATAAGGCATAGAAGTAAACAGAGAAGATAATTATATGAAAGCATAAGTCTTGCAAAGATAAGATACAAGATATACCAGACCTCCAAGGCTCCATGGCGAGATCCAGAACGAAGCCTCTCAACCCTAGCTCTCAAGTTACTAAACTATTACATTGATGAGTCTAGCCCTAATCTCCCTGGTGTGTTGATCTCCATGAGAGTATGATCCTCAAAGGGACGCCTCTCGAATGGATCCCAACGAATAATGAATTAGGGTTTCAGGGGATGCCTCTCCTAGGGGGTCCTGCCCTCCTTTTATAGCCCCCGGGCGATGATCATGAGCCATCGGATCAAACCGACATTGGCGGGACTACCGAGATTGAAACCATAAGGCGGTGGAGCAACTTGGGCGGCGGGCCCCGGTGGGCGGGCCCAGGCCGGCATGCGGGGGGGTGGGACCGGCCGGTCCCACACGGTGGCCGGGCCGCCCCTCCGCTTCGGCGTGGTGTCTTCCGGTCTCTTCTAGAATCTTCTGCGTTGCCGTGGAGCTCAATTTCCCGTTCTATGTTCCGATAAGCTCTCGTGGTTTGCGTCTTTTCCGGTTTACGCTGCGTAAAACAAAGTGAAACCCCAAAACTCGTGGAATTACATCGGTGTAAACCCAATATCTACTTTGGTGATCACAATTGCATCCTTTTCATGGCTAGCTGACGGTTAATTTCATACAATAACGACCGTCAACAGGCCTAAACCACCAAACCCTCCTCCGTTGGTTTTGAGGCCCAAACCAACAAATCGGCCCATGTCCTTGCACTTGTCGAAGTACCAAGTGCCAGATATCGTGATCCCGCCCGGCGATTCCGGGTCCCTCGGTCCAAGCCTCGTGTCCACCCTTTCACCGCTCCCGGTCCATTCGGCGTGTCACACCTTACTTGACCTTCACCTCGCCGTCGACCATCGCCTCCGAGCTCGACACCTGCACAACACAAGCCAAGAAACATGTCGCGCACGCAGCTTGCACTATCGTCAGTGAGACCCCATCCGAGATGCTAGCAGTTGAATCATTCACTCATCATCAAAACTGAATCACAAGGGTACTTGTCAACCTTGTGTTCGCACCTGCGTTCAACGCCTCTTCGGCTTTGATCAGCTGCCCGACAAGAGAAGCCCTCCTGCGCCGCCTCGTAGATGAGCTCTGTCGTTGTTGGCGTCACTGGTTCGTCGTCTTCGGAGTCCTCTAGATCACCCGGTTGCGCCCAGAACTTGGACTGGATCGCCCCCGAGTCGTCCTGCACACCGTGGATCGGCTTTGGTCGTGTCGGCAAGCCTCCACGGCGAACGACACCGCCTGAGACAAAGCTTCACGCCCCTTCCTGGCACGTCGCTCACCGTCGTCCTCGCCATCCCTCTCATCCGGCTCGGCTGCCAGATAAGACGGCCTGAGCAATCTCCGAGTTGACGGCACGAGGATAAGTCTCCGGCCAGCCGGACGCCGTGCCGCCAATCCCCCCTCGCCGCCATATAGGGAGCAATAAAGAACTCTTCAGACACATATTTTCCAAAGGATAAACTGATTTGTGTCCTTTGTGTGTTTTGAGTGTCCGAGCCACTGGAGACCCACACATCGACATCCGGTGAACAATCCCAATGCTTTCTAAGGTTTTGAACTCATGACATCTGGTATGACGACCCAGTTAATTACATCCATAGACTATATTCTATGAAAACCTTTGGTTAAGCTGATATATTCGACATGTCTTTTGGTCTGAGTAATGGGATCTCCAAGTATGCATGAAAAAAAATATAGGAATAAATGACAACATGAAATTGCGATAGTCTCATTAGTCGGCGGCATGCGTTGTCTAACCTCATCGGTCATGAAATTTCGAGTGAACTCTGAAAATGTTCGGCCTCGTTTGGCATATGCGTTCTTAGTCAGAGTGAGCTAGTAACGGTATTTTTCTATCCTCATCAATCAAGAAGTCTGATCATAACTTCACCACAAACATGCTAATATGGCTGACGTTTTGGACATATGATTGCAAGCATATACGGAGATGGGCAGACGGCATAAATTTAGTACAAGTGCAGAGCGGATCGACACATATTGTTGCCTCAAGAGCAAGCGTATGTTTAAATAGATCAACTTTGCTAATACGACTACCCACTGCTATTATTGATAGAGGCTAAGGTGGCTAAAGTGGGGGGCAAGAGCCTATTTTATAGTGGTAAGAGGATCATCATAAGAACCTGGCATGGTCCCGTTAGTTAGAACTTAGAACTGAACGTCTAGCCTCTTTGCAACCAATCGAATACCAGCCTTTTGCCGGTAGTCATATATTTCCAGTGAGAAGAACGCATCGACCTTGTTCCCTTGCATAGATTCCAGTTCCGATGCATCTACCTCCCTGGAAACAAGCTTTGGAATGACACCATCGCACTCCTTTTGGTATATATGTGTCGAGCAGATTGCAGTGTCGCCACTGACAACGGTAGGGATCCTGCAATAAACAGAATTAGTACATAGTACTCAATAATAAGCAGGCTCATCATCTCAAGATTAGAATGGAAGGATAGATTACAACTCACTTCAGCCGGACCGTTGGACGATTCGCGTCTCCATATCTCTTAATTAGGGGTTTCCAAGGAGAATTACTGTAGGCTTCCGGAGATGAACTTTGTGCTAGATTGTCACAAAACACTAGTACCTTACTGAGATTATCAGGTATGTCAACCACTATGCTCCAAAGCCGAAACTTTGTACTGACCCAACGGACTTCCAGATCTGGACAACTGAGCTGAAGTTGGGCACCCTTATGCTGGAAAATTGTTCTTGGTCCAGATCGGTGTAATAGCATAACTGAGATTTTTATATTCTCTGTTGAAACGTCATCTAGCTCAAAAAACCCTGAAAAACCAGCTGAACTTCTTGCATCCATCTCCTTAGTGGTGTCTAACATCATTTCCTCAACATGGGATCCCACCAACTCGTTGGAGTCCCTGTTTGTTGCAGGATTACTTGTTCCTTGGGTTCTGATTGTTGCACCCTCCAACATGCTCTGAACAGTAGGCATGCCTCGAAGACTTCCCTCCTATGAGAAGAGTTTTTGGGGATTTAACACAAAAAATACTTAGAATGATATTAAAACAAAAAAAAATGAGGCTACAAACATAACATTATGACCATTATTCATCATCTTTGAATTTTTAAACGGTCCTTCAAGTATTATATATTGTGAAAGTAAATGTTAATCACAACTACCAACTACATAATTTTCTATTTGTGTGAAAATTTGCCAATGATCAGCAGTTTTAATAATATAAAACCTCCTGCAATAGCAATTTATGTAATCCAAACATATTAAACAACAGCTTCTATGTTATTAACACACTACACATGATGCCTATACCCCACCAGTAGCTAAACTTTACTGGTCCACTGAGATGACAAGGTGAGCTGCTATTGTGATGATGAGTGATTGTCAAGCAATGAGAAGTCCTTTTAGTTGAGTTTGTTCTTTCTTATGACTAACTGGAGGCAACTGATAGCGGTGCAACATGCTCTTGGTTGTGTATCTGTAGTTTTTCGAGAAGACTTGGTGATCAATGGCGAGGGAGAAGGCCAAGTGGAGGTTTGTGCCGATATACCAAGGCTGGTGAAGGGTGGACAAAATGGCTTGGACCTAGGGACCAAGTCTAAAAGGACCTTGGATGATCGACACCAAGCATAAAAGCATCAAGAGGGCACATGGAAGGCGTTGAAGATGGCATTGGCCAAAGTCAAGGCAGATCAAGACTAAGTCAAGGCATTATTGATCGCCAGGCCAAATAAGAAATGGTTGTGTAAACAACATGAAGTGTATGAGATACATAGACTCAAGAAGGTTTGGCAGTTTTACCCTTAAAACCACATACGTGAATGGGGTTTTCAATTTGGGAACGTATCTAGTGCAAACTAACTTCCCGTGAAAACCCGTACAAACCACGGCAAAAGGTCATCTAAATTCACCAAAAAAATCACACATGTAGATGATATGATGATACACAACCTTGTAAAATATCTTGTCCAATCGACTTTGTTTGTGAGATATAAAAATAACAAATTTCTAACCAATCATTTCTCTTGAGCACCTGCAAATCATGCTTATGAATCTTATTCGAAAAATCTAACCGAAGCCTAGATCATTTTTGGCAAGATATCATGGGTATACCTCTACCCTGTGGTAGGTAAGATTTTGCAAAGTTCCATAATTTTTAGATGCCGTCTTATTGAGTTTTTTTATCAAAAAAAAAAAAAAACCTTGAGCTCAAAGTTGCGAAAAGAGACTTAGTAGCGCTTAAAACAGTCTTAACTTGGCTGGGGTTATACAGCCACATATTTGGCTGGTTTTTCTAGAACTTTGGCAGTTTGTGTGCTATTCTTTATTCGTTTGTCTTCTGCCTAGGTACCTTTTGACGGCTATGTGATTATAGCTAGAGCTAAATGAGAGGCTTGGGTTGACTATTAGCCTATATATCACTCATTGAGAAAAAAGAAAATTGTCATTCAACCCCTCTGGTTGCCTCATTGATGATCCTTCATCCACCGAACTGATCATGAACCAATTTAGACTTTGTTTGGCTGCTCACAAATGCACTACGTGGTTTGGGAGAGATTGAAGTGAATTTTAAGTTAAATTCTACCTCAATCCCTCACAAACCATGGGGAAACAGAAGGACAAAAATACCAGGAACAAGACTGTAGCACAGTTCTTGAGAACATCAATATTCATTTTCACATCATCCAGGCTCCTGCAGATCATGAGTTGGAAACCAAATAAGAGGAAGATCATGCATTACAACTTCATGCTATAGCAAACAAAAGTACATATGTATGTCAACAAAGAGGACACATCTTACCTGTGCCTCTGCTTCCCTAGACCAAAATAGTTTGCCAAGCTTGCCAACTGCAGTTAAAAGTGTAAAACAGATAGCGAAATGGGAATGAACATCGATCAGACATATATATTTATACATATCTGTCCCATTTTAAAACAGGACCCAAATTTTATCTTACTGTTCAAACTAAGATTTGGTAATGTTCCACGTGTCAGCATGTACGAAAGAGATTGTACCTTCATGTCCCCGGCTCTGGGGCCAAACCACTGGGTAAGCAGGGGGAGGGTGTCGACCATGCCCTTGGGTTGCGGAGGTGGTCGCCCAATCTCAGCGAACGCGTCCCTTATGATCATGGAATCAAAATTCTCGATGTTGTGCCCAGCCCACACCCTCCCTGTACGTTCAAGGTTGTGTGATCCTCCTTATTATAGTAGCTTGCGCACGAGACGATGTCATGTGATCGAGGGTGTGGCGCGGGCACTAATAGTTAGTTACTCACCGTGCAGGATGTCGTAGACTTTGTCGGCGACGTCCCGGAACGGCGGCGCGTCCGTGACGGTGTCGCGCGTGATGCCGCTGCACCGCGCGGTCGGGTCCGGGACGGCGTCCAGGTCGGCGGGGCGCACGAGCGTGGCGTAGGAGGAGACGTCGACGAGCCTGCGCGAGCACACGACTACGGCGCCGAACTCGAGCAGCGCGCGCGGGCGCGGCGGGGCCGACGTCTCCACGTCCAAGAACACGATCTCCTCCCCTGTCCGTCGCGGAAGAAGCGGCGGCAGAGAACGCCGGCGTCGGCGCGGGTGCTGCCATTAGTATTACCGAGTGTCGTCGTACTCGGACCTCTCGGGACTCAGGCTGCTGGACGAACAGCAGTGTCACTGGAGGCGTTCGTGACGACAGCTAGCAACGACGAGTAGTGGAAGAGCAGGAGGCAGTGTGTCACTCACTGCAAGGTGCTCGTAAAACGCCACCACCGCAGTGCGCTTTATAGTGTGTTTTGGAATCAACAAAGTGGCTCACTGTGTGTGAGCTGAGCTTAGCCCGTGTGCGTGTCCGACCCAAGTCGTCCTGCAACTGTAATGAGACGGTCGGTCAGCTGGTAACTGTAACCAAAGGAAGGCAAAGAATAGCCGAATCTCCCAATCCCAACTGTTCATCTTCCTTGCCCACCTCAGCTATCGTTCCCTTCCCTGCTGCCCCTTTCTGATCCCAGAGATCGATCCATACACATAACTGTTTGGAAATGATATCTTACGATTTAAGCAAGCTAGTACGAGGTATCTTGCTTTTAGAAAAGAAAAAGGCACATTATTAGGTATTCTGACTCACAAAGCAACTAAAGCATGCTGTCATCTTTGCTTTAGAAAGAGAATTAAAGTTCACAGTCTCACAAATTAAAGCGAAGGATTGATTATTTTTCGCACTCATAAAGCTTCCAAAACTCTAACAGACTCCTTATCAAGCTAGGCTCCACATTTTCCCCTTTTACGACTGCATGAAGGCTTCCATTTGACACAGTAATATGAAATTATGGATAAAACAAAGATTAAAATGGCAAAGGAACAATCCTGAACAAGGCAAAAATTTCTAAAGTCAGCGAACCGGATATACGGTTTAGTTTCATGTGCCATGTTGCGAGCAGCTCAGGAGGCGATCCTGAGGGCCTCAACGACGGAGAAGATCGGGGAGATCTCGCTGAAGATCGAGCTATCCGCGTTGTCGGAGATGGCCTGGGCGGGTTCGGGGAGATCGAGGGTCCGCAAATCCATACCTCCGGCGACCACGACGGCGAGCCGGAAGTCGCTGGAGATACGCGTCGCGACGCCGGCAAAGCTCAGATTGGCGATCTAAACGAGGGCGGCAACAGCCTGACGGGGAACAGGTTCCTCCATGGGCAAGCATCGAGGCTCGTTGACAACATCAAGGTAACATTTCCTGGAGCTTCTGTTAAAGAAAATGGAACGGAGGAGAACGACGGCGGATGGAAATCCGTTGGTGGCCGTGGTGATCGAAAATTATCCGATCCCATGATAGACCTCCGTCCCATAGGTGTGAGGTCCAAGTTCTGGGCGTTGACAGATGACGACGATTCCGATGATGAGATCGTGCAATCACCTTATACGCCGGACTTGGTACACCAAGCAGCAGTTCATGGTTTTGAAAAGGAACACCTAATCGAGGCGGAGATGGCTTTGCAGGACCCGTCGATACAACGAGTGGAAGCATCTACGTCTCCGGCTACATCTGACTCTAAGGTTGTGCTGGTGAGAAATATTGTTAAAGCCTGGACGGCACGACGGCGGACGATGGTGACGCCGTGGTCTGGGAAGCTGCCGCGACCAAGAACGTCGCCGGCAATGACTCTAGGCGACTGTACGGCAACGGTTTTGCATGGTCGACGATCGGTGGCGGGGGGTACTCTTGCCGAGGCCCTTGAGAGGTCATCGTCATCGTCACCAGCGAAGACTGTGCCGGCACTGATTGGAATGCCTGTATTGATCGGAAGTCACCAGGAATCTTTGTCTCAAATTCAAAAGGCATCCGATCAAATTGAAAAGTCATCTGATCCGTATTCTGTGGGAGTAAAACAACATCATGCTAGATCCGTAATCACAGCAGGGATGGGTGGGCCTATGGACGCAACCCAATGTGGGCCTTGCCTGGTGCACGGACCCAGACGTGGACGATGCCGTAGAGGAAAATTGGCAGAACGTTTTCTTCGTACGGACGTCGACATTGACGCTATCAATCGCAGAACCCTAGCCGCCACTCCCTACACAGTTCTTCCTTCGTACGTACAAGTGGTTGCATGCATGGCGGCGGCAGGCGCGGCCGGTGGAGGAGCGGAGAAGCTGGCACTGATGGCGCAGGTGCCGGGGGGAGAGGCTTCGCGGTCGGCCGCGGAGGAGGACGTACAGGAGGTGGCACTGGAGAGCGTGCTGGTTGGCAAGGCCCTGATGCCGGGCAGGGCTACGGCGCTGGGTACAGCTTCGGCTACAACGACGACAGCGGGCGCTTCAATGGTCCGCGTTTCAATCCGAACCTGGGGTCTCATCCGCCGAATTATGGCCCGGGTTGGGATTATGAACGCGGTCGTCGAGGACGGTTTGGCGGCAATGACGGGCGCGGATGGAATGGCTCCATCCACCAAGGGCGTAATTATCAGCGACATGCACCTCATCGAGAGCAATGGAGGCGGCAGCAAGGATATCGACAGCATCAGACTCCGGTACCGCCACAGGCATCGAATCAACAGCTGCTGCATCAACAGCCTATGTCTCAGCCTCCGCACTGCCACATCAACAGCCTGTGCCTCAGCCTCCGCCGATGTCAGTTGGTACAGAGACACAGTTAGTGATCAAGCCAGCAGGTCAGGGGTCGGATCACCCTGTCGCGCCTCCTCAGCAGCTGGCAACAGGTACAATGGCTTCTTCGGCTGTATCAACGGACAAGGCCGACAAACAGCCGATGTCTCAGGTGCTACATGGTTCTTCGTCGAAGGCTGTAGTAACTGATCTACATGTTGAGAATTCCGAGATTGCTTTTTCTGGGGCAGGGGTAATTGAGGTACCACCCAAGGCTCCCACTACTAAAATTTGCAGAAGGTGTGGAGTTAAGGGGCATTTGATGTTTGATTGTACGGCAGCAGTGTTTTGTGAAATCTGTAGGAGTAATGATCATGCCATAATTCGCTGCCCAGTTCTCAAAAAACCAAAACCAGTTGTCCAGTTAGTTGGCCAGGCTGCAGATGCACTTGCTGGGTATTATATTCCTCATGCTCCTATACAGCCGGCTAAGAAGGACACTAGAATGGCACCAGTCTCTACTTCAGGCAAGAATGTGACAGAGGAGGAAGTTGTAGCTTTTTTGCGGGTTTTGGTGTCTGACTCTTTTGCTTGGGAGGTAAAACGACATAATGGATTTGAGTTTAAGGTACTCTTTCCATCAAAAGGAGAACTGACGAAGATGACCAAGTTTAATGCAGATATGAAAGAGGGTGTCACGCTGAAATTCCAAGAATTTAAGGAGGATGAAGAGTATTACGGACATGCTTTGCCGGTGGTCTGGATGCAGGTCACTAACCTTCCTACAATTCTAAGAGAGTTTGTCATCCTTTGGGCACTTGGATCCCTTTTTGGTGTCACTCAGGAGGTGGACATGGTGACTACTAGAGCTAGCAACTTTGGGCGGTTTGCAGTGGCAGTGCTTGAGCCCGAGGCAATCCCGACTAAAATTGATGTCATCATTGGAAATAGATACTTTCAGTTGATCTTTGAGGTTGAACCCTTCTCGCCTAATATTGGTCTGCGGAATTTGTGGAACCTACAGAAAGATGGTGATAGGTAACGGGGCTGCAAAAGATACCGAGATGAAGGATGCTCAGAATAATGGGAATACTGTAGTACCGGATGTGAGTGTTGGAAATGCAACAAACAATAGTTTCACTGGAAATGAGGCCAAGGCTTCTGATGCTCCGATGGAATATGATTGGTCCAATGATGATCTGCTAGGATAGGAGAATGATCTTAGTGAGTCGGCACGTTAGTTTTTAGGAGTTCAAAAAGGACAACCGGTGAATGTGAGGAATGCTGCAACTCTGACAGGAGCAGCGGGAGCTTTCTCTGCACCAGCTCGTATGGGTCATCGACTATCGCAGCTGCCTAGGGCATCGAGTCAGTCAGTGAGCTTAGCTGAGAGGGGTGTGGCTATGGGAGGCGATGCTGGCCAACCACAGCAGCCCTCTTCGTCGGATTTTGTTGCAGCAAGGGAGCAGCAATCTTCCAAGCAGCAGTCTTCCTTGTGTGAGAAGGAACAGATACAAATATCTGTGGGGCAAGATGGTGGGGCAGCTGAAGGGGCATTTGCTAATGGCGCTCAACACCTTGGCATTCTTCTCGATGCAATGCTTGGGGCTGGTGTGGCAGCTAATGGTGGGACAGAAAAGGAGTTGGGAAGTGCTATGAAGATGGCGATTCTGTAAGACGGTGAGCTGACACCAGTACGGAAGAGCAAACGGAATGCTGACATGGCAGATGTGCTGTCTCTGGAGAAGGCTGACAAAATAATTGCAATTAAGAACCTCGAGGAAACACAACGTAATTTACATGTTAAATCGTTTTGTTCCTTTTCTAATGTTCGTATTGAGGAAAACTTAGGGGGAGTGGGCATAAGTTTGGGTGATAATGAAAATTTGGTTTCTGGTTCTATTGATCTTCTAAAATATGTTGAAAAGGATAGACTGAAACCATCTTTATGTTAAAAAAAATGACAATACATCAATTGAGTCTGATGAGGATGAGATGGATCCTGACACCTTTATCATAAGTCGACTCTGTGGCAGCTTAACGGAAGAGGTGATGGATGATAACAGTGCGGACCTAGATGGGGAACTGGTAGATGTACCCATCAAGGTGGCAAAGGGCAAGAAGAAAAAGAAACCCATTAATAAGAATACGGTTGCAAGAAAAAAAATAGTTTTCCAATGAAAGGTGTGTTTTGGAACTGTAGGGGTCTACGTGACCTAGCTAAACATACTTTTTTGCATGGTGTGGCTGGGGATAATAACCTTGATTTTATAGCGCTTTCAGAAACCAATAAAAATAGCTTCTCGACTCAGTGTTTGGAGAACTTTTGTGCGGGGTATTTGGCACTGGAGGTGTCCACGGGGCATGTCTGGGGAGATGTTGATGGGTATAAATCAGAGTTGTTTTGAAGTTCAGAATATTGAGGATGGTGATTATTTTATTAAGTTTACCATTAAAAATAAAATAGATGGTTTTCATTGGGCTCTTTTGTCTGTATATGGGGCAGCACAGGAAGAGCACAAAGAACACTTTTTATCAGAGTTAGTCCGAGCCTGTACTAGCTGCGGGGATCTTCCCTTCATAGTGGGGGGAGATTTTAATATCATTAGGAACCCTTCTGAAAAAAATAATTCTAGGTATAATAATAAGTGGCCGCTTTTATTTAATGCTATTATTGAGACTTTGAACTTAAGAGAGTTGGAGATGACCGGTAGGAGGTACACTTGGGCAAATTATGCAGAGGTCCCAACATATGAAATGTTGGACCGGATTTTAGTAACTACAGATTGGGAACAAAAATTCCCACTTGCTTCTGTTCAAGCACTTACCCGAGAGATCTCAGATCATACAGCTCTTTTATTAAATTCTGGGGAATCATCTCACAGAGGAAACGTTAGAAACTTTAAATTTGAGCTAGCGTGGCTGACTAGAGATGGTTTTTTTGAATTGGTTAAAGAGGTTTGGGAATCTGAGAATAGGGGTAGGTCACCTCTAGAGAAGTGGCAAAATAAAATTAGAAGGTTAAGACGTTTCTTTAGAGGTTGGTCAAGGAATTTTTCCTCACAAAAAAAGAAACATAAATCTGAGTTGTTGTCTAAGATTGATGAGTTGGATAGAAAGGCTGAGACTAATTTATTGTCGCCTTAGGAGGAGGATCTTAAAAATCATCTCAAAGGGCAATTAACTAAGTTGTTGAGAGAAGAGGAGATATATTGGCTCCAACGATCAAAAACAACAAACTTATTGCAAGGGGATGATAATACTAAGTACTTCCACCTAGTGGCAAATGGAAGACACAGGAAAACAAAAATCGTACAGCTAGAGCAAGATGAGGGAATTGTTGTCGGAGAGACAAATTTGAATAATTATATAAATAATTTTTATAAGGGTCTGTTTGGACCTCATACACCAAATTCTTTCTCAATGGCCTAGACTTTGAGGTATGATATACCTCAAGTGTCGGAGGAGGAGAATGAGGTGTTAATAGCTCCATTCAGTGAAGAAGAGGTTAAAATGGCAGTTTTTGACATGGAACGTAACAAAGCTCCTGGTCCGGATGGCTTCCCTGCTAATTTCTATATTTTTTTCTAGGAAGTAATAAAGCCAGACTTAATGAGCCTTTTTTATTAATTCCATGCTGGGAGACTACCTATTCATAGCCTAAACTTCGGAATTATTACTTTGCTTCCGAAGAGTCTTGATGCGACCGAATTCAACAATACAGCCAATTTGTTTGCTAAATGTGAGCTTTAAGATTTTTACCAAAGTATTAAATAATAGAATTCTAAGAGTGGCAGACAAGCTGATAGGACCGTCACAAACGGCCTTTATTCCAGGTCGTTACATCATGGAAGGAGTTGTCATGTTACATGAGACAATTCATGAGTTACATAGGAAAAGACAAGATGGTGTGATTCTAAAATTAGATTTTGAAAAAGCGTACGATAAGATAAAGTGGCCTTTTATTCAACAAGTCCTCAGAATGAAAGGATTCTCACCAACTTGGTGCGAATGGATTTTAAAGGTCATGTCTAGAGGAAGTGTTGTAAAGGTTAATGATAACTTAGGCCACTATTTCCAAACCAGGAAGGGGGTGCGGCAAGGGGACCCGTTATCTCCTATTCTGTTTAATATAGTGGTTGATATGCTCGCAATCCTTATTTCAAGAGCTAAAGAAGCCGATCATATCCGAGGGGTTGTTCCGCATCTAGTAGATGAGGGACTTTCAGTCCTTCAATATGCAGACGATACAGTTATTTTTATGGATAATGACCTTGAGAGGGCCAAAAATATGAAGCTCTTGCTTTGTGCTTTTGAGCAGTTGTCCAGACTCAAGATTAATTTCCATAAGAGTGAATTATTTTGCTATGGAGCAGCTAAAGAGAATCAATTTGATTACCCATAAATTTTTGGGTGTGATTTGGGCTCGTTTCCATTTAGGTATCTGGGTATTCCTATGCATCATAGAAAGATCATGAAGAAGGACTGGAAATATGTTGAAGAACGTTTTCAAAAGAGGTTAAATTGTTGGAGAAGTAAGATGTTGTCGGTTGGAGGGAGGCTAGTGCTGCTTAACTCTGTTTTAAGCAGTCTTCCTATGTAGATGCTTTCCTTTTTTGAACTACCAAAAGGGGTTTTGAAAAAGTTAGATTATTTTAGATCCTGGTTTTTTTTTGGCAGAGCGATGAACACAAGAAGAAATACAGATTGACTAAATAGGAGGTAGTTTGTACACCGAAAGATCAAGGAGGGTTGGGTGTCTTAAATTTAGAGGTTCAAAATAAGTGTCTTCTAAGTAAATGGCTTTTTAAGTTGATGAACGAAGATGGGGTTTGGCAACAATTACTTAGGAATAAATATCTAAAAAATAAGACCCTAACACAGGTTCAACAAATGCCAGGGGATTCTCAATTTTGGACTGGCCTCATGAAGATCAAAAGAGAGTTCCTATCATTAGGCAAGTTCGAACTAGGGGATGGCTCTCAGGTGCGATTTTGGGATGACGTGTGGATTAGATCACGTCCTTTAAAATCATTGTTTCCTGCATTATATAATATTGTTAGGAGAAAAGGGGTGTCTGTGAGAATGGTGTTGTCTACAACACCGCTAAATGTGGCTTTCAGAAGATCTGTGGTTGGTGCTAACCTACAAGCATGGCATAAGGTGGTTGCCATGGTGGTGGGGGTACAATTAACAAACCAAAGGGATCGTTTTCTGTGGAAGATACATCAGAATGGAGTCTTCTCGGTAAGATCCATGTACAGAGCCGTATTAGGATCTGAAGCTATACCATATAACACATTAATATGAAAACTGAAACTACCTCTCAAAATTAAAGTATTTTTGTGGTATTTATACAAGGGAGTAATTTTAACAAAAGACAATTTAGCAAGACGACAGTGGCAAGGAGATAAGAAGTGTTGTTTTTGTTCATCAGAGGAGTCCATACAACATCTACTCTTTGAATGTCATTTTGCTAAATTTGTGTGGTGAACTATTCATATCTCCTTTAATTTATTACCTCCAACTAGTGTACATAATATGTTTACAGACTGGTTACATGGATTTAATATGAAGCTAAAATCCAAAATCCTTGTGGGTGCGAGTGCAATTTGCTGGGTACTATAGTTAACCCGGAATGATTTAGTTTTTGATAAGGTCCTAACACCATCTTATTTGCAGGTTATCTTCAGGGGGACTTACTGGATCAGGTTTTGGTCTCTACTTCAGAAGGAGAAGGATCGCCAAATAATAAAGATGGGTTGCAAGAAGATTGAAACAATCACGATGGAGGTGTTTACAAGAAACGGTTGGAGATTCAGTAATAGAATAGCGTTTTAGATGTTGCTTTCGGAAGCTTTACTGTTCTCCTGGTTTGATCAAAATTTTGTTTTTGAGATTGCGTGGACTCTTAAACTTTTGTTTGTAATAAGAAACAGCTATATGCATTGGTTGATGCAGAAACTAGGATATTAATATATATTCTCTTTTCTAAAAAAAAATGTTGCCGCATTTAGTCAAACTGAACCCTTAATAGCGAGGATTCATTTGAGTGCGACCCCCGCTCCCACCCCCAACCCCAAAAACAGAAAAAGAAAACAAAAAAAAATGTGACACATTTTCTTTGGATTTAGATCGATAAAGCAATTTGCTGGTAATATCTTTATAAAAAATCCTTAGGCATGTTCGGTTGGCCAGGATTGTAGCCGACCCTCCGTAGGTCACTCTGGCCGGATAAAATCCAGATTCTTAGTGAAACGTATGTTCATTTAGCCTACGTGAGGATTTTTCCTTGATCAATTTTCAGTGAAACCACCTGGAATCGGTCCACTCCTCCGGAGTCATGGAACGAATCCCCGCGCTGGGTTCTGATGACAGTTAGATTATAACCTTCTTGCCGATATCTCTCCTGTTTGCTGGAATCCTTGCCCTGGAATGAATCCCCGTACGTGCCTGCTTGCAGAAATCTCAAGAGTAGCTGGATTAAAAACTGTCCAAACCAAACAAGGTCTTACCGGAATCAGTAGTGATTCATGCCATGGATTAAGATGCCCTGCACATAGCATAACAACAACCGAAGATGGTCGCTTTAGGCATCGTTTAGTTGAACCATGTCCTGGAACAATTCCTACCAGGATTGTTTAGCTAATTTAATAACTTTTGATGAGATGAAGCAATTCTTGGTAGATTCCTACTTAGAGCAATTCTTGGCAGATTCCTACTTAACCATAGAAGTATCTAGCCACCACCCATACTGACATCCTGTGATTTTGCCTTCGTCTTAGTGTCAACAGCTTGGGCAGCAAGATCTGGAGGTAGTGCTATAGCCTTCTCAATTAGGGAAGGAATATCCAGAGAGTGGCTGAGAAAGCCGTGTGGCAACATGATCTGGCCCAACTGATGAATGTGGACCACCTCCAAGGTCAGAAGTAGGCTTATTATACACTTCCACGTCGATCCACATCTGCAGAAGCACAACTTCTTAAGGACAGAATCGGAGATCTAGCACATCAAACAACCTAGAAGAGAGAATGCAGAGAGCACAGCTTGTTAAGGACGACAGAGCCGGAGGTATAGAGAATAAGAGAGCTACAACACATCAAGCAACCTACCAGAGAGAATGCAGAGTGATGCAGAGTGAGTGGTGGGGGACGAGGGAAAAAGATGAATAGAGAAAAGGCACACACCATTGTTGGAGAAGCTCATCACAAAGACCAGCGGCGACTTGCCTCGCAGAGGGGGCCGACGGCTAGACAACTGATCAGAGAGGATCTGGCTTTTCGTCGGGTTCCCTGCGTGCCTCCGTACGGCGTTTTGGTTCCTACCTAATAGGCCATAATGTAACTTTGCATTGCATTGCCTCAATGCCACAATGAGGCATACGACATATACAGTCCCAAAGGACCAAATCAAACGGTTGGTATAAATTTAATCAT
>JADLZL010002787.1:0-217826 GCA_015844335.1 Chrysopogon serrulatus
ACACTACTCCATGACACGAAGCTGCTGCCTTTCTTCCCCACCGTTTTGTTCCAATCAGCGGGGCTCAAGTTTACTTCACCATTGCCGTGTTGGCCGGGTGCCAAGACGGCCGACTGGCCGCCGGTGCTGGATCCGTGACCGCTAATGCCGGATCCGCCCAGTCGAGAGAGAGACTCCCTCCCAGCCCCTCCTTCCCTCTCTTTCTCGCACTTGGGACGGGAGATGCCGGGGCTCACACGCTGTCGCTGCCACTCCCCCCTAAGCTAATGAACCCAAAAAGTAATGGAGTTGACGGGGCCGACTCAAGGCTGGCTTCGACGCCTGTGGGTTTCTCTCTCGGCGCGCTGCTTTTCCCGCCAGAAAAAATCCATGAAGTTCGAGCTCATGTTTCCCTTTCCTATGGATTGAAGGCATAAGATTCTAATCCAATGGAAGATTTCCCATGTTTTACTTATGTGCCAAATAGTAGAAAAGAAAACTTTCCTATAGAAATTCACTTGTAAAAATTCCTTTGGTTCACCTATGAAACCAAAAGGGGCTCTAAACTTACGAATACTTAGGCCACGGACTGACTTTTTTTTGACGCCTCATCCGGATACGTGTTGTAGTATCTGTTCGCATAACACGCACGCCCACTCAACGCACTCACACTACTCACACCACCCATGTACAAACAAACCTACAACTACGCTCGGATCTGAAACCGTGTCCTTTTTTGAGATCACAGAATCCTCGACTGTGACGATGGACACACGTATTCTCTTTGTGGCTCCACGTGAGAGGTATGCGCTTGGAATCCATCCAAGCGGAAATCATTTATTTAAAGAACAATTCCCTGGGAAAACTACGACGGAAGCCGGGCTTTGAACGCCTGGCGGCGTTACGGGCACCTGAGTTAATTGACCCAAACGAGCTAGCGCCGTTCCCCTAGGCCACGGGACTTGCGGGCCGGGCGTGCCCGCGTATTGAGGCTATCAGACTCACGCTCCGGGAAAGCGCCCCGGACGCGCTTCCCCGGACGGGAGTCGCCAGCGGCTGCCCCGGCACGCTAACGTGGCGTCCGAATCGGGCGCCGCACGCCAAACTCGGGCGTGGTAGCGCTGCCCGGGAGCGCTGCGGCGCTGGGCCCCCGCGCCCGCCTGGCTGCTCGGGAAGGAGAGGAAGGGAGCCGCCCACCGCCGCGCGGTCCCTCCGCCAAGCGAAGCTGCTGCGTCGCTGCCAGCGAAGCTCTACTGCAGCCGCCACGGGACGGGAGGGAGGCCACTCGAGCCGTGCTCGCCGAGGGGAGAGGGAGGGAGGCTCGCCAGCGAAGCTCGCCCGGCCGAAGCCGCGCTCGCACGCCCGCCGCTAAGCGAAGCCGAGCAAGTGAGCCCGCTGAAGCCGAACGAAGCCGCAGCGCGACGCACTTTCGGCAGCTTCGCCAGGCAGCCGCCGGCTGCCTCCTTCCGCGCGCTGGCCGCCTCGCACGCTGAAGCTCGGCCGCCTTACTCGCGAAGCTCGGCCGCCTGCAGCGCTTACGGTTCACGGCCGCGGCGCTGGGAGGGAGTGGAGGCCGCCAGCCGCTGCGTACGCCAGCCCAGCGCGTCTCGCCCGGCTGCAGGTAGCTGGCCGCTCGCTGCTGCAAGGCCGCTGCGGCTGCGCGCTCGCCGCTGCTGGGCTGCTTCGCCAGCTGCTCGCCGCCATGCGCTGGCCGGGCCGGTGCTCGCCTCGGCCGCTGCCTCACGCTGCTGCGCCATGCGTGGACGGCCGCCGAAGTCCGCCTGCCCTCGCCAGCGCCTGCTTGGCCGCTTGTCGACGCCGCTCGCCGCACGCGCCTGGGAAGGAGGCGCCGGGCGGGGAGCGGAGAGGGAGCGCCGGTGGGGAGTGGGGAGGGAGGAGCGCCATGGGTGGGAGAGAGAAAGAGAGAGAGTAGAGAGAGGCCTGTAGGATAAATGGGGTGTATGACTTGTGGGCCCTACTAATATGGAGGATGAATATAAAGGATGAATGGATGGAAAATGTAAGATAAAGCCGACTTTAATCTTGGTTTAATTATGGGAGAGAATATTCTTGGGAGGATGTATTCGAAAGATGACGAGCCAGCGGGATACCGAGCCCCGCTTCTCACTGCATGGCGAGAGAGGCGAGACGAGACCCCTCGGAGCCTGTTACCACTTCCGCTGCGGGTCCACACAGCAGAGGCCTCGTCGGACATAAAACTTGCTCTGACCCATCCGGCCCGAGCAACCTTCCCTCATCCACCTCGCCCGACCGACGTGCTAAACCGGCGCGGGCGCGGCGGTGCTCGCTCCCTGCCGATCCCGACGGCTGCCGATCCTAGTACGATTGATGGCCGCCGCCGCCGCCGCTTCGCCTCCGGTTCCTTTAGGGACACGAAGCATCCGCTCTCCTGGACGGGGATCGCAGTCCCAAGTTCGTTCTTCGTCCCCCTTCTCCCTCTTCCCCTTTACTCACTGTTCGATTCGCCTGCTTATATGTTTGTTCTCTGGTGAAATTCGATATGTGATGCACGATTCTAGTCGGTTATTTACTTATTTCTGCCCATTAGATGCGAAAAGGTCCGTGTTTTTGTTATTTGCCGTGGTAGGATTTTCCCCCGCTAGACCAGAAACCGGCAAACCGCTCTGTCGCCGTCATGGCGAACCTAGATTTTTCGGTTTTTCATGTGTTTGAGCTTTGTTTTTCTTTGCCATCGTGCAGGCCCCTCTGTGGTAATCTCGCTGGGATTCCCAAGGTACACATCTCTATCTGCTTACCTAAGGCCTTTCTACACTTGCTTTGTTTGCACATCTCTATCTGCTTACCTTCGGCCTTTCTACACTTGCTTTGCTTGCTGCTCCCCGGTGACCTGTATGTACATGGACTGATCTTGTAGAGTAGAACTATAAGTAGATAGAATGCCAGGTTATTGATGCAATGCACGCGGCAAGTTATTACATGAAGCTATACTCTCTGCTGTGCGGTTCGGGACGATGAAGGAGAAAGAAATAACATTCCTTTCACTGCTCTCTTCTTTTCCCTAGAAAGTTTGAAGCCTATCTGCTTACCTGGGTGGCATTTCTATCTGCTTACCTGAGTTCATCCAAATATTATGTTTTGTCGTATGCATCCGGATAATGAATGCAATCATGGACAGTCTTAAACGCGTGTTACCCGAACACCAGTGTCCTAATCTTTTTTGTGAGTCAGATACCCTGCACCAGTGTTGGATCTCAGTTGGTATTTGGTGTTTCCCTAAAAAATCTTGCCATATTGGACACCTGTTTCTGAATCGAACAGCAACAACACCCATATCATGTAACTGTTCCCGTGCACGTGTAGCTCGTTACATTTATTATTGGGAGTCGTAGTAGGTTCATTCTATAGTATCTTGCTTAATGTTTCTTTAGTTCAGTTTTTGGATATTACAGATATATTTTTTAGAGCGCAAATCTTGCCTATCTGAGCATGCAAAAGACAAATAATTGCTAAGATATTCTTACCATACTTACCATTTAGGAGGACCTGCAGCTGATCTAAATTTTGGATAACATGCAGCATTACGCAACCATGCAGAAAGGTGTGAGATAGAGTCAGAAGCGTGTGTCATTGATCCTTCTCTGCTTCCAGCTCTAGAGGAATTATTGCAAGACATCTATGCATCATTGCAACCACAACCAGTGGACTATGAACACCGATATGTTATGATTAACGTTTTCAACAAAATTGCTGGAGAAATTTTGGTAAGAGAGTTCTTCTGCATGTTCGAGAATTGTTTTTTTTTTTGGTATGGGATCATGGGGGTCAAGGATTCATATTCATGTGATGTGCTCTTGGGATCATTGTTAATTGTTCCAGATGTTTATTTACATTTTATAGACATCTGTACAAACCCAAACTTGCTTGGGACCGATAAATTGATCACATTCATGAATGGTTGCAGAACACATATATCATGCAAATCATAAGTGCTTATGCAAGTGATCATGTTTTTGACTGATGAACCAATAATACCACTTTAAAACACATGATGGTTCATGGATAACTATGCAACAACAGAATAGGATTTCACCATATACCTCATTTAAGGATATCTTATCAGCTTTTAGTGTGTAAACAATATTTATGTTTCAAATGGTAGGAGAACATATAAAGAAAATGCTGTTTCCTATCTGATAGAGCATCATGAAAAAAAAAAATAGAAGTGCATTTGAAAAATATGAACCTGGTTTAATTCATGGTCTGTTGCGTTTTCAGATTTTTTTTTGGAACTTCATTACAATTGTGTTACTTTCACTTTGTCAGTGTTAGTTTATAGTGATCATATGCGGGATTCTAGCTACCACTTTCACTAGGAAGTCTTTGCTTTCCATCTGACATACTTTGAGTTCACAGTTGGTGTTACTTTTTTCAGGTAAAAATAATGGGCTTCCAATTGTGGAACCATTTGGATCTTTCACGATGGACCTATTTACTCCTAAAAGTGACCTGGACCTCTCTGTCAACTTCAATACTGATATAAATGATCAGTATCCTCGCAGGAACAAGATTTCTGCTATTAGGAAGCTTGCAAATGTTCTATTTTCTCATCAGCGTAATTATTGTTCTAAGCACATCTCACATCTTTCCTAGCATTTTTTTTTTTGTCCCTTCTAGTTTTTCTTGTTCTTATTCATCACTTGAATTACTTGCACAATGAGATTTGGAGCTAATAGAATTGAATAAGGGAATGAGACAGATCTAGCAACTTCATATATGAGCGAAGTAATCTTGAAGTGACCGTAAAGGTTCATCTGAGAAAACAATAGCTCCAGCATAGTATTATAGTAATCAGAGAAGCTGGATTTGCTAGCCTTCCCCAGCATGTGTATGGAGCTGCAACATGAATATATGACACAATAAAATTGCTTTCAAATGTTTTTCAAAATTTCTGATACAGTGACGACAGTTTGTGCGTTTACCACTGCTTTGAAGGAAAAGTTAATTTTGTAATGCATTTGCTTCAACTCACCTTAGATAGGCTCGTGCATTGAGTTCAATATTTGTTTCTTTGAAAAACATCAATCCATATATACCCATGTAAAACTAACGTGTCAATAATAGCCTACAGAAGCTATTTGCACTAATTTTCCCTGTAATGTTTTATTATTATTTTGAGTTGTCAGTTGTGAAATTACTATAAGGACATTGTATTGTGATGGCGATCTTGGCTTGGAAACAGCTTTGTGTTATTTTATTATTTGGCACTTGTATGATTGGATTCTTTCTTGATAAGGTTGTAGGGTAGGATTGATATGAGAGGTGTGTAGTGAAGGAAAAAGTTGAAAATTAGCCAGCAAAGTTTTCATTCCAATTAATGTTGTTAATGAAATTTTCATCCCTGTACATATTGGATGTGATGAGGCAATTAGCAAGAAATTTTTGATGCCAATATTACGCTTGTCTTTTCCTTGTCTAATATATCTTTCTAAATCAATTTCACAAAAAGACAACCATTTGTGACAATCTAGCGGTGACCGTTTCACAAAATTACAATAACTTTCACACCTGCCATCCAAATAGAGAATAGTCTTAGTGGCCCAGCAGAAGTTATAGTTCCTTATTACAGTAGTTGTAGTTTTGTGAAATTAATTCTTTTTTATCTTACTAATTTCAGGTCATGGTCGCTGTTATGGTGTTTCACCAATTGTGACTGCTAGAGTTCCTGTACTGAAGGTTATTGATCAGGAAACTGGTGTAGAGTGTGATATTTCAATAGAAAACAAAGATGGCATGTCAAGATCAGTGATATTTAAACTTATTTCATCAATTGATAAAAGATTCGGATACTTTGTTATCTGGTATTGTGATTCTTTGTCTTGATATCTTGGTTTAGATTGAGATGCTAAGTAACATGAATCTCCTCATATACATGATATGACAATAGCTAGTGCTTATTCCACAGATGAAGTTCTGGGCTAAGGTACATGACGTTAACTGCCCCAAAGATCGAACAATGAGCTCCATGGCAATTATTTCTTTAGTTGCTTTCCATTTACAGGTAAACTGACTCAGTTACTTTTGTTTGATCTCGTCAACCTGCATGATCATGAGTAGATTGACAGTACTGTTACTGTTCGTATGTAATTTCCATAATAGATTTGTAACCTGAATGTATACCATAGCTGTTGGACAAACACTCTTTAATATTTGAACAAGGACAAAAATGAACATGCTCATTAAATTGTATAATGTGGACTGCAGACCCGGTGTCCTCCAATATTACCTGCATTTTCTGCCATATTGAAAGGTACTCAAATCTTAGCACATGCCATTCTCCCTTGTCTGCATTTTCTAGGATCATCATGCTGTCATTGGGCTATAGATAGTAATATGATAGTTTCTATCCTCTTGCAGATGGTACAGATTTTGCAAGTATTGAGAAGAATGTATTACTATTCGAGGGTTTTGGGCACAGCAATAAAGAGTCTATTGCTGAACTTTTTGTATCACTAATGAGTAAAGTGAGTTGTTTAAAGTTTACCTTCTATTTATGTTTGTCACCTGTCAATATTGCATTTTATGTTTAGACCAATAGGCACGAGTTGACGATTTTCTATTTATGCCGTTTTTAGTATAAATAAATAATGCACACCTTTTTTTTTTATTTGGGACATTCTACACTTGAGTGACAAAAGGATAATAACCTGTGGGAATATGAGGCCCTGTTAATGTAGATCTGATCAGATTAACACTCAATTTAATTAATAATTAAATATTATCCTATTTTTCTCGGAGGACAGAGTTATCACACATGGTGACATGATTCATTCATCTCACCAGGCGTGATAACTCTGTCATTCATCTAGTAAGCTGAGCTAGCTTGGTCGAGGGTGTGGACACCTAGGTTGCTGGTGCCCTTGTAATCTGCATCATTAGTCTCAGTTGCCAGATCTTTGTAACACCCCGGTCCAGGGCTTAATAGGATTAATATGATACTCATACCAATAAGTTGCAACTTCTTTTCCGGAAGCTCATCTTGAAAGAACTCCAGGGTTAAGCGTGCTTGGCCTGGAGCAATTTCAGGATGGGTGACCGACTGGGAATTCATTCCCGGGTGCGCATGAGTGAGGACAAAGTGCGCAGAAAAGACTGGTGTTGGTCTGTGAGGGTAGTATTGGTCCTATTAAAGCTGTCAGATGTAAGCGGGCCCGGCCTCGAGGAGGCGGGACGTTACAATCTTCCCCAGACAGTGACTAACAGCAACCCATGTTTTAATGGTCCAGTAAAACCTTTATCTTTGTAGTTTGATATTTTATGTGAGGCAGAATAATGTGTCTAACCTGGAGTCCATGCTATTATATAGCATAATTTCTCTGTTTCATAGAAGCTACAGATTCCTTTTTTTTTCCTGTTCAATGGTTGCTGATTATATAACCTGTCTAGCCCGGAGTCCATGCTATTGTAGCATATTTTTTCAGTTTTGGATAATATAAAATGGGAACCATAAAGAACACCTTTTCAGGACATTATGCATACTACAACATATATAAGTTCTGGACCACATCAACTTAGGTTACAGAAAAAAAAAAAAAAAACCCATCATCCATCAACTGTGTTATAGAGGGTGATACAACATATTAACTCCTGTAAATAATTTTCACCATGCCACTATGAACCTGACTTCCATTGAGACGATTGATGCCAATTGCATGCAATGCTCTAGGATAAGGAGGGTTCCAGCCCCTGGGCGCCATATGATAACGGTTTCTTAATTAATAAAATGCCGCCCAGTTCGGTGGTTCCTCCTAGTTTTTGTTTTAATAAATCATTCTAGCATGTTGCAGTTAAATTCTAGTTCTTCTATTTCTTTTTGGTGTTGTGGCTGCATGTACACTACCTATGAAAACTTTAATTTTTGACAGAGTTTACATGTTATTATGGCTCATTCTGCTCACTTATGTACACCCTTGGCCTTGTCTGGTGCAGCTAGTGTCAGTGGAGGGTTTATGGGAGCAAGGGCTCTGTGCTAGCAATTTTGAAGGGTCATGGATATCAAAGACCTGGCCGAAGGGTGTTGGCAACTTGAATGTAAGCTCTCCTATGAATTTTGGTTTAACGTTGTATTGGAATGTGCATGCAAAACTCAGTTTATGTAGCGAAACAATTCATGCAGGTTGAGGACTTCTTGGACCGATCTCAGAATTTTGCCAGATCGGTAGGGATGAAGGAGATGCAGAAAATCTGTGAATGCCTAAGGGCTACTGTTTCTGATTTGAGCAACTTTTCTAAGGGTAAAATTGCTGCGCCCAAGCTGAAGACCCTGTTGTTTAAGCCTTTGAACCAGGTTGCCCCAGTCACTAATCCCCATCAGAAAACTGTCAAGAGGAAGCGTGTTAATCCCAATAAGACAAGCAGTAACCCTATTCAGAAAAATGGTAAGAAGAAGAAGACCCTTGAGCAGGATAAGTTAGCCATTCCTCCTGGTCAGAAAGATGGTAAGAAGCCCCATGATCAGGAGAAGTCACAGGATAAGCTAGTAATTTCTCCTGGCCAGAAAGATGACAAGAAGAAGCCCCTTGTGCAGAAGAAGCTAATCATCTCTCTGGACAGAAAGATGATAAGAAGAACAGCAAGGTGGGTCCTGACACAGGAAGCAGTCATGTGCAACAAAAGAAAGTGAAGGCGACTGTATCCACCGGCCGTGCTGCTAATACTCATGTTTCTAGTTCAAGGCCTCGTGCTGTTTTTATCCCCCATGCACATCGGCCCACCCAGCCAATTATTGATCAGTTTGCGCATATACCTCAACACCTGATCAGCCCTTCTGCTTTTGGTTATGGGTTGCCACAACCACATCTGCATCCAGCCTATCCTCATCTTCATCCTCATCTGGGATTGGTTGGTCAACCACAGGATAATTTCCTCCATATCAATCTTGGTATTCAGCTGCAGCAACAAGGCCAGGCTTTCTTTGGTCCTCCACCTGTCCACCATCCTTCGGTGGATGGGTTTCACCCATACGATATCCATGGTGCTCAGCAAGTGCAGCCCATGGACAATAGGTTGCTGCAGAGGCCTCCATATGGTTTTGGCCCAGGTTTCTGGGGATGATAGTTGCAGAGGAGGAAAGGTAGGCTGCTAACTAGTGGGGCATTGGGGGCAAAAAGTAGTTGTTCGTTTAAGGAAAAAGAAAGTTGTGTACTCACCTTGTGTCTGTATCTGTTCTAAAGTGGAAAATGTAAAGTCAGAAAGGAAGCTGTAATGTCGTTTGATCTAGTTTAAGTTGTTGATTGTACAATCGAAGTGCGCTATCTTTGTGCGAGCTTATCTGAGATGCATGTAAGACCGGCCGAGCTGTTGAAAATCTGCTGGACAGTGAGAGTTTCCTGCTGAATGGGGTTAGTATAACAAGAAAGACTACTGAAGTTTATCGGTCATGGATGGAGTGTTGCAGGTGTGCAATGCAACATCATGATTCCAGCTGTCAGTCTTCCTGTGCGTCTATGGAGCAGTCAGGCAGGTACAGTCTGTTGTTGGGTTCCAAAACAGAATCATGTCCAGCTCCAAGCAATGCCACAAGTAGAGGGGTACTTGCAGATGTCAGCCGTCTGGATCCGATGTACTTGCTGCTGGTTGGAACAAACAGTATGCTCTGTTGTTTGCTACCTGGAGTAAGCGAGCGACCGGCAGGCAGGTGTGAGCCGTTGCTTGTGCCCTCTGAAACTGTGGCGTGCTGCTGTATCAGCAAGGCAGGCCAAACTGGTTGCGACAAGACAAAGATGCCCTGGGACCGTTGCCTGCCGCCCATGGTAATCGCCAATCTGGGGGCGGTGACGACGACGCGGCGACCTGTTCTGTTCTGTTATGTTCATCAGCGATCGGCAACACTGAACCTGAAAGAAGAAGAAGAAGAGCATGCGTCCGTTCATCTCACGTAGACGAAGCATAACGCTGTCGCCGGCCACATCACGCTTGCCGTGCTCTTGCCTGAGTTGCTGATGGGATTGGACTGATTCGATGGCACTGGCAGCAGCAGCATCTGACAGAGGCAATAACGGCTTTTGAGTGAGACTGTGAGAGAGACGGGTGAGCTTCTTTTTGAGCAATGCAACTTGTTGTCATGGAACTGTCTGGATGTTTTGCCGTCTTGGGCGGAGCATGAGCAATGCAGAGCCGAGAAGGAGAATCTTCCATCTCCTGAAGAGAGCAAGGTTTGGATGTATCCAGGAAAGGTTTGAGCCTGTGAGTGTGATTGCAGATTGCGTGCGCAAGCTTCCATGAATAAGCAGATTTCTGGGGTGAAATCTTGAGTATGTTGATGGCTTTGCATCATGTCCTCGGAAGAGAACAGAGAGCCTGCTGAAACTAGTAGTATGCTGCTAGCAGTAGTAACACAATATGTGTGATTGATTAATGCTGCTATTAGACAAATGATTTGATCATTTGACTAATCTGATGGAGCTATAGATGATGTAGCAGGTGTGGTTAAATGCGAATTAATTAAGCATGCAATGCATCTGGAGCAAAAGACAGGAGTCCGGCCTCGCAGTGTTGTTGGCAGATAGCTAGAGCTGAGCTGAGCCGGGAGGCTCCCTGCAGTGCACTGACCCTGAAGAAAATGGCGATACATATTTTTCTAGTTATTACAACTTGATGCGTTTGGACATTAGAATCCTATTAACTAAACATATGCGTGGCTCCCTGCTGTCATCCTCACAAAGAAACACTGACGTATAGAGGTGCATTGACATGATCAGCGTATGTAAAAGTTGCTGATGCAGTGCAGATATTTTCGACTGATTGTAACGCCCTAACAAACCCTTCATCTGTCTATTTCTCATTGACAGTCACTCACGCTCAAAAGGAAAAGGTCGTTGGCAGTTTGCATATGAATTTCATCCACTCGGAGGCTGAACGATGTATTCACCCATCTTGCTTTGAGATTTTAATTAATGAATAAATTTCCCTACCACTCCATCCACAGATGCAGCGAGCTAGCCTCTCCATCGATCTACGTACAGCACTGCAATTACACGAGGCTTGCTTTTTATACAACAGTGTATGTTTCAACAGGGGAATCCAACGAACCTCCCTCGAACAAGTCCACTATGCATGCACCGCTCCGGATCGGAAATGATTTTAGGGTTAGTTAAAAAAACACATTTCAGCCCCGGTTTTCAAAACTGTTATTAAGCCGTCAATTATAAAGAGATATAAGTCTTTGTGAAATGGTTGTTGTAAGAAACATGGAACTTAGTAATACCCTGTTTGGTTTCTTGTGAGAAGGGGCTACTAACTATTTATTAGCCTCAAGTAGTCTCAAATATACCAAACACAGCTGACTATTTAGTAGACAGAAATAAAATAACTCCTTTGGGATGACTTCTTGGGGCTACTAGATCTAAATTACAGCTCATTCTCCTCTCTCTCTTTAGCTATATTAATGGCTAGTAGCCCCTAATAGCCTCTTACACCAAACATGATCAGCTGTCTACTAAATAGTTTCTATAGTGGCATTACTAAATAGCTCCTCCAACCAAATAAGGCCTAAGGGCTTAATAATTTTTATGGCTAATTGACAACATAACTATTTCGACTAGCTAACAATGTTTTCTAGTATACAAGATACATTAGTCCATAGGACACAAATATGACGGACACAAATATGACTTGAACTAGGGTAAGGTGGGGATTAAGCAGTCAACACCTCAAAGGAAGAGCAATGAATATTGAAGGACCCAAAAGGCAAGCACCTGACCTTTACCTCAGAAGGGTTTGATGTTGAGGGCTTGAGGCTGACATGCATTCGAGCACACTAGACGGTCACGTGATGGACAAAAAGAACTTCGAACCATCTCACAATAAAGCTAGCTAGCCATTGAGAGGTGTCAGATATAGATCCTAGATCAGTTAGTTAGGTTTCTTATGGTGGAACCTGTACATCCAGATTCAAGTCCTTGACTTGGCATGGGTGATCGCATTTTCTGGATTTATTTCAGGATTTACCGACGTTATGCTTTAAGTGGTAATAATAAACGACGTTCCCGTCGATGACGAGACGCTTGTGGTGACTTGGGTAATCTCCAGATCTACCGGCTCAGTCCTTCGGAGGTGGTCATAGGGGTAGGGTTTGCATATGTGTGTTCTAGTGGATAAGTGTGCGTACGTGTTGTGGACGCCTACGTTGTACTATGTAATTCTAAAAAAATAGCCATCAGAAGTGCACTATCATTTGCATGCAACAAGCTATCTGGTGCTGAGTTACGGACTATCCGATGAGTATATTCGTATGATGACCGTCGAGGCATTGGCATTTGTTGGCAACGGCTATCTCTTGATATAGGGGCCCATATATGCCCCTTGAGGGGCATTGGGTTGGAGCTTGAGAAAGATATAGTTGAGTGAATGATCATATATTTATGCTGTAGCCACCACATACGCTTTTTAAGAGAAAATTAGTACCGGATCAACTATAGTGCTAAAAGTAGTGCTTAGGCTAGTTAGAGACTACATTACCATTTACTACAGGTTTAGGCCTAGTGTTTCGTGAGGTTTACAAATCTCTTTCTACATGTGCTTGCATGCACCAAGCTTGTACACACATGGCTTGTAATGTTGTTAGATCACATCAACCGAGCTTGTGGCGTGTTTGCTGACAGTTTATAGGGATGAGATGCTCTTGACGCTTTGGCCAAAAGCACTTATAGTGAAGATGAGTTACCCGACCAGGAGTTTGCTCCTTACGAGGGCATTCTTATGAGGGACTCCAATTAGGACTAGTGAAAAACGTGAGCTTTCTGATGCCTCAGGAAAAATCATCGTTGCAGGAGTTTGTACGCTAACTCACTTTACATTTCCGCTTTTGTTTGGCACCCCTAGATATGTGTTTTGCCTTTCTAGCCTAGCTTGCTAGTTTAATTGATAGGATTAGAATCTAGGGTGCACAACTTTTTTGCGTTAGAGATAATAACACCTAAAAAAACTTAGTGCACGTCTAGATATAAGTTGTGTAGGTTTTTATAGGTGGCTTTGGGTCTTAGTTTTTAAATGACCTAATTTACCCTCTAGTTAGGAACCATGAGGGGAATTCAATGGCTAATATAGTTGTCTAAGTTACACTAGGTGAGAACTAATAACGCATATGGGTTAGATTGAGTGACATGGTGAGGAAGTAAGTGAAAACATTTAAAAAATGCTTACTAGCTCAGTACTAAAGGTGTAGTTGTTCCACGTAAAACCTCTTTGGAGTTAGCCATTCGGGAAAAGATTTGAGAGGCACTCTATGAAGCGTTTTTGCACGCACCAGAATCCTTTCGTGGGCACCGAAGTGATGCCATCAGAGGGTTGGCACAATGCTGGAATCTTGATCAGTTCGATTGTCTTGTACACTGGAGAAGTCATCGGAGGATAACTCCAATGAGTAGTCCGGCCGGTGGGTCGCCACCAGAGCTTAGATATCAAGCACTGTTGTCGGTCTATTCATAGCACACATATTTTCTTCTAGTGGCACCTAAGTAATCTAAACTAGTGATTTGTGAATTTAGGGACCGAGATAACATGTATGAACAAGTTTAAAAACTTAAACGGTTAATTTGCGAGTTTAGAAATCTGGATGACACAGTCGAACGGTTGGAGTACCGCTAGTGCACTTTACTCCTATTTTTCTACATGTAAAAGTCGGTCGTCACCGAAAGCATGCATTCAAGACTTTGATTAGAAGGCCGGCAACTTAAAATAGAAAAGCATGCTAACGTCTAGCCAACAGTACTACTTGTGATGGTTCCATGAGCAGATATGTACGTATATGTGGACGGACACGTGTATACGCTGACATGATGCTTCATATTCTTCGATCGCAAAGGCATAGCACGGGCACCACACGCAGGTACATATAGCTTTATTTTGTCAAGACACGGTAGCATAGCATCAAAAGGCTTTTCCGCCGTACACTAGCTACGTAGCTGCACAGCTTTGGCATCTGTCTTGGGACACTTGTCGCGTTTGGCCAAGGTCGATGCCGATCAGTCAAATATGCCGTTAGATTATATTTGTTGCCCAATGATGCGCCTTTTCCATCCTTCCATGTGTGTGTTTGTGTGTGTAAGAAAGGGTACAGAGAGACCATCAACAAGAACACAATCAAAACAAGATCTTGTTATGATAGAGTATATGCATGCTTCATGGGAAAGAATGGCCACGATTGAAAGGTCACTGCTCCTTAAAAATGTGCTTTGCACGTTCTCCAAAAGAAAAGGAAGACCACTACACTTACAACACAGGTTCTCCTCCGTTTTCAAAATATAAAATTGTACCATACTTCTTCGGTTCTAAATTATAGTTTACTTTGAATTTTTTTCCAAGTCAAGCTTCTCATCTAACTTTAGTCGAGGCTGTAAAAAATTGTATCAACATTACAAAATCAAACTAGCTAGTTTCATATGTTAAATCTCTATGAAATATGTCTTGATAATATATATATATATATATATATATATATATATATATATATATATATATATATATATATATATATATATATATACACACACGTGCTATTCTACACCCAGTAGCTAATACTGACTAATACTGAAGAAAATTCAGAAATACTGAACACTACTGAATACCAACTACTGGCTAATACTGAATGCAGTTCAAGTATTGTTAAGTATTGTTCAGTATTTTTTGTCAAGATTACTCAAGATCGGTCAAGATTAGCTACTGGGTGTAGAATAATATTCTACACCTAGGGTGTAGAATAGCGCTGCCGTATAGAATATTCTACACCTATTTTGTAGATGGTAATATATTTTTCTAAAATCATGTCCAAAGTCAATAAAATTTTACTTGAGTGATCTTAGTTTGGAACTGATGGAGTATGTACTTATATTATCTCAAAATATATAATCATGATATTCTATATTTTGTAAATATTCTCTACTATAAGGAGAAAGTCAATGTTGTTTGTGTTTTGGATTAAGATTCACACATTATGCCAATTCGCTGGTAAAAGAAAATAGAGGTAACAAGGTGGATACAAAAACCAAGATGAAAAGGGAGACAAAACAAAGTGGCTAATAAGCTTACTATAAACAGGTTCGACAAGCTAACTCTACAAGGTCTTGTTTTTACTCTGTGAAGCACTAGCTCATTCATTCTGTTCTCCAATGTAATGATGTGCAAGGTACTTCAAAACTTTGAATGGAGCGGCTTTCGACCCATCTCTGTACTATATTTACAAGAAATATAATCTTTACCCTTTCAAGGAAACCTCTTTTTTGGGTAAAATTAGAAGTCAGCAACCACAAGTGTGTTTTAATATTTGTTTCAATTCCCCAAGCTATTATTGCTCCACTAACACTATGAACAGGTGGTCAACCTGAGCGTACTTTAGTAGAGCTTCAACATGGACTAGAGGGTTATGTTGTTTTGGCAATCGATAGGGACATCACATCATCTCAAAAATTTTCATGTATTATCTGATTATGTAAGTGCACTTTAACTCTTACATCGATCCAACTCCTTACCATTTCTGATCCACTTCGCTATGAATATGACATAAGGAAATGAATTAAGTATATGGGCAATGCATTATTGTAATGTCCTGGTAGCTTAACTGTCCTCACAGTACATTTTGTCCTCACTCGTTCGCACTCAAGAAGGCGGTCGGTCACCCATCCTAAAATTACTCCAGACCAAGTACGCTTAACTAGGACATAAAATATTTCCCCTACGCAGCAAGGTAGACGCGTGATGAACAGGCAGGGGATGAGGTGAGATTGATACCGAACTGATCAACCTCCTAGGGTTCGTGGGAAACAACGTGGTTTCCAGTAGTAGAGGCATCGCCATGTCAGCTATCTCACTCCTTTTCCATTACGCGGCTGGCTGGCGCCAGGTAAACCAGCATGAAGCTAGAGTACTTGGGTGCATTCTGCGACGACGATATTCCTCTCCTCCCAGGATGACCAATGCAAATCGCAGCCGGGAGGGAAAGGGAATATATACACACGGAGACGGCGCTGTTGCTCTAATTCCCCCTCTCCATCGACGACGATCTGCAGATAGATATATATTCTCCTGCAGACGTGACATGTTTTGATCGAGCAGAGCAGAGCAGGTATTCGGATTCTCTCGAAGGCAATTGCAAGCAGGCAGCAAGGAAGCTGGCCCAGATGCCCGGCCGGGACTTTGCTTGCCCAATAATTGAACCCCCGGCTCCACATGGCGCATATGCATGCATGCATGGCAGGTAGCTGCTCGTATCTTATCTCGGATCATATATATGTTCATTGTACAACAATCCTCTCTCGTGTCTAGCTAGTAGATCTCATATATACACAGAACAAGCCACACAACATCGAAAACATATATATACTAGTAGTAATATAATATAATACAAATACAATTGACAACATGCATCTCTACACACAGCAACTTGTCTCTAGTTTGTTGGCCTACAACGTACGATGTCTCTCCTGCTTGCACTGCCACGCACTAGCTACTCTCTCTCTCTCTCTCTCTCTCTCTCTCTCTCCTCTCTATATATATCCATATGGACATTCTTTTCTCCTGATGATAACATGTATATAGGATCATAGTTTGTTGGCCTACAACGTACGACGTCTCTCCTGCTTGCACTGCCACGCACTAGCTACTCTCTCTCTCTCTCTCTCTCTCTCTCTCTCTCTCCTCTCTATATATATCCATATGGACATTCTTTTCTCCTGATGATAACATGTAGGATCAGATCACACTTCTTGTATTATCTCACCTAGCTCCGTGTAGTATACGATGGAGACGACGTGGATGAGCTTGCAGCCTGTTGAGATATGGCTTTATTGTACAAGTTTGCTCTCTCGATCTTGGGTGCACCATGCTCTCATGCTGGTGAAGATGGTGCCAACAATGGTGATATGATAGTACGAGCACGGGCTTGCACAAAGAAATGGTCCCCGTGTTTTCACCTCTGAATATTCTCCATATCCTTTTAACTATGGGAAAATTCTTTGCTTTGGACACCCAAAGTGGTGGTCTTTTTTGAGAGAGACATCCCGATTTTTTGAATTTTGCCAAAAGACACTACGGGTTTGTGCCAACTTTGCCCGGTGGACACCACGCCCAACCAAATATTTTTATAAAATAGATATCAAATCATATAAGTGCCATAAAATTATACCATAAAATCCGTTAGACTTTACATGATGAGAACTACACGGTAAAATATTGTTTTGCACTGAAAATAACTATTTTGTCTCTTTTTATAAATAAACAAATTTGACCATGATTAACTTTGTTTATTTATAAAGAGAGGCAAAATAATTATTTTCAGTCCAAAACAATATTTTACTGTGTAGTTCTCATCATGTAGAGTCTAACGGATTTTATGATATAATTTTGTGGCGCTTATATGATTTTATATCTATTTTATACCATGCCCAACTAAATATTTTTATAAAATAAATATAAAATCATATAAGTGCCATTAAATTATACCATAAAATCCGTTAGACTCTACGTGATGAGAACTACATATTAAAATATTGTTTTTGATTGAAAATAACTATTTTGCCTCTCTTTATAAATAAACAAAGTTAATCATAGTCAAATTTATTTATTTATAAAAAAGAGACAAAATAGTTATTTTTAGTGTAAAATAATATTTTACTTGTATAGTTTTAATCATGTAGAGTCTAACAGATTTTATGGTATAATTTTATGGCACTTATATGATTTTTTATATCTATTTTATAAAATATTTGGTTGTGCGTGGTGTCCACTGGCAAAGTTGGCACAAACTAGAGTGTCTTCTGGCAAAATTTGAAAATCACGATGTCTCTCAGCAAAAGACCATCACTTTGGATGTCCAGCAGCAAATTTTCCCTTTAACTATATACATGTACATCAGAACAAGAAATGCCCAATTATTAAGCCTCCGGCCTGTCACATGCCACGTTTTAATAGTTGCTTATATACTCCCTCTGGTTTCAAATAAATCAATTTCTAAAATCCGTACAAGTCAATCTATCTTAAAATGAGTAACAACATCTATGTCTATGACATAAAATGAGCATATTATGAAAAGAGTTAAATGCACCGGCGGCCCCTAAACTTGTAAGGGTGTATCACTTAGGTCTACGGACTCTAAAAACACATA
Source organism: Chrysopogon serrulatus (assembly GCA_015844335.1). NCBI lineage: Eukaryota > Viridiplantae > Streptophyta > Magnoliopsida > Poales > Poaceae > Chrysopogon > Chrysopogon serrulatus. The sequence continues at coordinate 18,116 of JADLZL010002787.1, forward strand.
CGGATCTCTAAACTATTAAATGTGTGTCACTTAGGTCCATGAACTCTAAAAATATATTTTTTTGGTCTCTAAACTTATAAGGATGTGTCACTTAGGTCCACGAACAAATATTGTATTTCTATTTCATAATATAGTTATAAATAACATATAAAAATAAATTTAATGTGACATCATCAATAAATAAATAAACTAAAATATTAAAATTATTTTAAAAAACAAATATATAAGGATTAAACTAAATTATAAAAGTACTAAAACTAATTTAATTTTTATGTATCATTAATCGGATAGAGAAAAACAAATTCGGATATACATCCACTTCGGCTATTCGTATCCATCCGATTCTAGATCTGTATTCAACAATATCTAATAGTATGCGTGTCTGCAAATAAAATAAGATATCATGAACCTATTTAAAAGTCAATAATTATTTAATTTTATTATTGCAAGTAATGCAGAAAACCTATGTAATTATATATCCATAGATAACTTTAGTATTAATTTTAAAATTTTAATGATACATAAAGATTAAATTAATTTTAGTACTTTTCTAATTTAGTTTAATCCTAATATATTTGTTCTTTTAAATTATTTTAATACTTTATTTATTTATTTATTGATGATACCGTATTAAATATTATTTTTATTTTTATGTGTTATTTATAACTATATTATTAAATAGAAATAGAAATATAATATTTTTTGTGGACCTAAGTGATAAACATTTGCAAGTTTAGGGACCCGTAAATATATTTTCGAGTTCGTGGACCTAAGTGACACACTTTTACAAGTTTAGGGACCCGAAGTGCGTTTTTAAAAGTACATGGACCTAAGTGACACATTCTTAGAAGTTCAAGAACCGCCGGTGCATTTAACTCTTATGAAAATATATTCTATCGCATATCTAATGATACTAATTTGATGTTGCAAATCTTGATGGTTTTCAAGAAATTTGATCATTGACTTAATATAACTCTAGAATCGATTAATCCAAGGACAGGATGGAGTATTTTTAAGAGTCAGATATGTACTGTGAAGATCCCTCCCCCTCCGGTATAAACGTAGGTCATTTCTAGCACTTTTATAGTCTCATTAATTAATAATTACTCTCTAAATAATTCTATAAATCTGAGCTATGCTTTTTTTATATTTTCTTCCTTATTTTTCCTTGTTTAATAAATTCAATCATTCTTACAAATAAATACACCACCTCTCTCAATGTTTGATAAATAAAGGGCAACAAGGCCATTTGACTTAGTTTTTAATCCTTGCATAAAAACAAGTCTGAAATGACCTGTATATACAATATGAGAGAGTACATATATATAGCAACGATATCATTCATATCATATATAACTTGTGTCAAATTATATGTAACAAGGACACTTAATTATGGTCTTGGTATTTTTCATTCATTGAGACCACCCTTAAATACCATTATTCAACGGTACTCCTATTTATAGAACAAGATACTAGGTGCACCAACACCTAGTGTTAATTTTAGAGGGCACCAACACCTAAATTATTGTGCCTTATTAATTAGATTTTAGACAGGTATAATTTATGAAAAAATCAAGAGTTTTATAATCTCATAATAAGGGTGAAACGTTTGAGAGAGACCATGCCTTTGAATTAATTCTTCATTGTCTTTCTATCTGTGCCAAGCCTCTGTAATTCATGGGAATGTTTTCTAAAACCTCCTTTATCAGATACAAGGCGGGTAGATTTTTCTTGCCAACAGTTTCAATAAAATAGCATACTAATACTTGATTTTTATTTATACTTTATTCGTGGTTAGGTTATATTGGAAATAGTTTTAGTTATTTCATGCATACCATTTAGTTTCTTGAAGAAAAAAAATAACTTTAGCAATGAAGGTCTAACAAAAAATAGGGTGTCAGCACATGATTCTTTATCTATACTATAAAGGAGCGAAGAAATCGGAAATCCACTGTCACCATAAAATCTTCCTAAAAATGCTAGATCTAATTGACGTAAGTCATATATGTACCTCAAAATTGGATAGCTACATTTTTTTTTAAAAAAAGTTGGATAGCTAATTTTTTTTTAAAAAAAAGTTGGATAGCTAAAAAACTAAGCATTGAACTATTGAAGGCCCTTATTAACTGCTTAGTTCAATCATGCACTGACATCATGCATGAATTTGTGTATGCACACAGACTAAGAATATCATTTTTGCACGCTCTATACTTGTGACAAAATAGTTTCCCGCATAATTGAGTAAATTTTGGCAGCACCTTATATTTCTTCATAAAATAATATCTGTGTACATATAGGTGCTCATATATATACACGCAAAAGTCTCTCCTCCTATCCATATTATATTTTCTAGATATATGCAGTTGACCAATTGTCTCTGTTGACAATAGTAATGTAGTACTTATGAGGAAATCACATCATTAGCAAAGCAACGAAAGTGAGCTCAAGGCGCACGCAGCCGTACCCACGTGTCACCGCGGACGCAGCCGTCAGACGTGGCAGGCAGCCAGTGCAGTAGGGCAGTAGCCCTGTGTTTCGCTTGCAGTTGGATTGAAGAGTGGTTGTGGTTGGGCTTGGGCTGGAGTGCGCGCGTGAGCCAACAATGATCGATGTGACTAGTCAACCGGTGAAGGAAAGCAAAACGGTTTGTCTATTAGAATTGCCAAAATTTAATCAAATTTACAATGAATAGTATTCATGTTATATCTTTATTTAAAATCGGTTTACTACGAAAGTATATTTCAATTCATAACGAATCAAATAATATTTATTTTGTGTTATAGATGCTAGTATTTTTTATATATACATTTGGTAAAAGTTAAAAATATTGGTTTCGAAGTGTTAGAATATTTTTTTTAACAGAAGGGGTAAACAAATAAAAGGACCTGGAGACCTGGTTCCAAAACCGCTGTGTCGACAGCCCAGAGTTGAAGGCAAACCATGTCCGGTTTCAGAGGGCATCGGCATCGCCTTTCTCCTATAAATAGCCGCAGCCTCCGGCACATCTCTGGCCATCCGCACTACGGCACCAATTGTCATCTTCCACAGCTCACGATTCCAACACTAGCTCTATCTATAGCTTGCTAGCTACTCCTCCTATACACTCAACACCAAGCAGTGTGACGTGTGTGTAGTGCAAGCTACTACTACGCGTCACCTAGCTAAGCTAGCTATATGAGCTTGGTTGCGGCGCCAATGGCGATCGTCGACTTGGCCAACGCCCAGCTGCAGCAAACCGCCGCAGCAGAGGCGGCAAAGAAAAGACGACGGCGGCCATGAGCAGGACGAGTCGTCCTACAACGACTACGGCGCCTGCCTGATGAAAGGCGTGAGGCACCTCTCGGACAGCGGCATTACCAGGCTGCCCGACAGGTACGTCCTGCCCGCGTCCGACCGCCCCGGCGCCACCGTCCTTATTACCGCCTCGCCGACGCCCGCCGCGGCGGGCGTCGTCGGCAGGGTCAAGCTCCCCGTCGTCGACCTCGCCGGCCTCCGCGACCCCTCCCGGCGCGCCGCCGTGCTCGCCACGCTCGACGCCGCGTGCCGGGACTACGGCTTCTTCCAGGTACGCACGTAATTAAGCTGCACGCTTGACGTCAGCCGAGCTGACTGCTGACATGACATGACGAATTGACGCTGACGTGCCGCCGCCATCACCGCCGGCCTGCAGGTGGTGAACCATGGGTTCGGGAGCGAGGTGAGCGGCGGGATGCTGGACGTGGCGCGCCGGTTCTTCGAGCTGCCGCTGGCGGAGCGGGCGCGGCACATGTCGGCGGACGTGCGGGCGCCGGTGCGCTACGGCACCAGCTTCAACCAGGCCAAGGACGCCGTGCTGTGCTGGCGCGACTTCCTCAAGCTCGCCTGCCACCCGCTGCCGGAGGTGGCGCCGCGCTGGCCGCAGCAGCCGGCGGACCTCCGGGACGTGGCCGCCAGGTACGCCACGGCGAGCCACGCGCTGTTCATGGAGGTCATGGCGGCGGCGCTCGACGCCCTCGGCATCCCCGGCAGACCGACGGCGCCGGAGGTGGCGGCGTGCTCGGGGAGCTGGCGGCGGCGTCGTCGCACATGATGACGGTGAACTGCTACCCGGCGTGCCCGCAGCCGGACCTCACGCTGGGGATGCCGCCGCACTCGGACTACGGCCTCTTCACCTTCGTCCTGCAGGACCACGTGGAGGGGCTCCAGGTGATGCACGACGGCCGATGGCTCACCGTCGACCCCGTCCCGGGATCCTTCGTCGTCAACGTCGGCGACCACCTAGAGGTACGTACACGTACGCGTATAGTAGTACGATACGATGACATGATCGATCGATCGATGACAGGCAACTACTGTACGTGCCACCTAGAGGTAGTACTGCTGTTGACACTGAAGCTAGCTAGCCAACCACTTGGCCTTGAAACCTGATATATTGACTTTTTTGTTTTGACAAACTAAAAAAAACTGATATTGATTGACTTTACGAAGGAACAAAGGGCTAGCTAATAAGCTGTTTGAGGTTTGACTTTTGATCAGCTAGCCTCGATGGACATAGAATACAAAGGACAACGCGATACATATAGTCAAATCCATTTAAGAGCTAGATAGTCAAATGCCTGCCAAAAAGTTGTGTTGACCCTGAATCATGTCTCAATAATTAAGCAAATATTGTAGTCAAATCGATCATCTGTCAATAACAATGGGAATTGCATTGCAGATCTACAGCAACGGGCGGTACAAGAGCGTGCTGCACCGGGTGCGCGTGAACTCGACGCGGCCGCGCATCTCGGTGGCGTCGTTCCACAGCCTGCCGGCGGAGCGGGTGATCGGGCCGGCGCCGGAGCTGGTGGACGAGCAGGCCGGCAACCCGCGGCGGTACATGGACACCGACTTCGCCACCTTCCTCGCCTACCTCGCCTCCGCCGACGGCAAGAACAAGACCTTCCTCCAGTCAAGGATGCTGCCAGCTGCTGCTGCTTGATCATGCCTCTGATCTAGCTAGCTAGCCAGCATCATGCAGTTCGTCGTTGCTTATTGATGACAGAATAAAATTAATCAGTTCAGCAACGCACACAAGCCCACAAAAGCTCCAACAATTTGAGCCTGGACTTGTTTAATTAGTTCTGCCTGCCCTTGATTGTATTCAAACGCTACTAGCTCAACGCGCGCATGCATACAAAAGCTAAGCATTGACCGGTCTTCGTTCCATCCATCGGTTGCAGCATCGTATGATCCATGTATTCCAGCGTGCATGCCTTTGACTTTGCAATTGTTGTTGGTTCATGGCTAGATAAGTTATATATATATACGATCTATCAACGATTGGGATCGAGTATAACACGCGCGCGCGTACGCTACCCAACTGTACTACTCTATATCAATTTTCTTTAGATAAACTACTCTATATCAATTGAGAGGAAACTAATGTTGTTTTCCGTGTGACATGATCGGAGGTTGATCTCTATGACTGTATGTGTATGTATGTCCTTATTAGCGATCGATCGAGCAAAGTGAGACTAAGTACGTAGTTCGAGACAAACACACCAAGCTCTTATTTTTTAAAACCATTCATCAAACTTTATTCACTCAGGATAGTAACATCGTTTACAATGCAATCAAGAAGAAACCTAGGGGTTCATCGTCCCATGTACAATTTTGTTTTGTTTGCATATCTCTTCTTGCAAGCTTGTGAGCTACTTGATTCACCTCACGAAGACAGTGCTCGATCCTTATATCCTGAAAGCCATTCCATAATACGTTGCATTCATCATATATAGGTGCAATAGTGTTTGCAGTGAACCCACCTTCTCTCATGATATGAACCACCTCCATACAATTTGATTGGACAATCAACCAATTGTAGAGACAAACACGCAACTTATTGGCTTGTTGCTGGTTTGAGTGGTTTCTACTATTTTCAAGGGTCAAGCGTACAATAGTCATAAGGATAACGCACGTGGCAGCATATATGTGTATGATGGCTGTGAAAAATGTACTGCATAAATTCGCTTGTCGACATGCATGCATTCAGAATGTCTAAATTAAACCCTTAATCCACCTATAGTGTAGTACGTATGTGTACTGTGTCTATCGATACATGTCAACTTTGTCCATCTGTTTATTTTAAACACAGTGCAGCAGCTATATATGTCCACTTTTTTTAATTATTTGCCTTTTGGAAACAAGTACAGTACATCCATCGTGTACACACCCTTATACCTACATGTACGCTCGGAATCACACCTATGAACACACACATTTACATCTTTTTTTTTATTAACACATACATTTACATCTTAGCTTCAAAGATTGAACTGCTAGCCACCACAGGCGTCTTAGTGTCTCACTATCTACATGGGCACGTCACGTGTATCTCCAAGCAATAAAAGAGTTGTTTACTTCTAGAATAAATTTAGAAAAATAAAAGGACTCATGTTAGTCTTAAGGCTATCCGCACTCATCGCCCTTATTATTTCTCTCCTATATATTGCATAGTCAGCAAGATTTCTTCGCTCTATATTCAATTCTCCCGCATCCATCCATCCTTTATATCATACTCTATCCACTATGGGCCCACTTATCACTTTATCTAAATATATTCATGTGGGATCTAGTTTGGAAGGTTTTATTGCAACGAATTTAATGGTGCAATCGGAATTTAATTTAGATTTGTGGTTTGTGAGTTAAAATATTTTTTTCGAGTTGAAATGGTGGGCCCGTGCTTTTTCTCTCTCCGCGATGTCCTACGTCTCTGCGCGCAAGCACTGCATGCGTGGGACCACGGCCGGTGGCACGCCCCGAAGTCGCGGGAGCCGGCCGGAATGGCGGACATCACGCCGTACGGATCATTCGCCGTATGCGCTGCAGACCTCCATCCTGTATATTTGCTGATGTGTTCTCGTTCCGGATCGCATACCGGCCCGCACTACAGCATGACCTAAGACTTAAACCTGTTGTAGCTTGTTTCACCACAAGTTACCTAGCCAAATGATGAGCTACACTTAGGTTGCAACTTTTTTTGATATATACAACTCCCTATGACCAGTTCCTATTGTGATTTTTACTCCTGATGTATTCAATCAATCACACATCTTAGTCTCACAATATCTTACTAGCTAGGTCATCATCACCCCCACAAAAATAACAATAATCAAGGATGGTGCATGGGCACCGCCATATCTACTCCTTAAATTAAGGTATCTTTACAAGTCAAAGGTAGGAAACAAAAGGTGTTCGATTTCAACCAAATCAAATCATGCCAAAGAATTACATAGATACATTGCACATGAAGAATGAATGTGCACTTATTCCTTGGTAGTTTGACTTTTGCCTTCCATAAAAAGGAAAATATACATGTTAGTCAATGGAAAAGGAGAAAAATGCACAACACCGATCTTAGTGAATGTTGGTGCAAATAATGGCATGCCAACAAGTATGAGAAGAACCTCTCTAGCTAAAGACTCAATCATCTTAGGGATAGGCAACAAGTCATGATCTATTGAGATGCATGTGAGTAGAAGAACCTTGAACTCATGCTCCACTCGGGGAGGTGCGAGCCATACATTCATATTGGGTGCAAGCACATGATGTACAATCATGTCCCTCTAGGAATCATGGTACACTACAATTTACAATGCATAACCATTGTACTTACTGGTCCCTAGGAGTATCTTGGTAACCTAATATTGTCCTTGATTTGACCACCACTAGTTGTCTATCAACGCCTCCACTAAAACCTAGCCTATAGATTCCCATGTTGTAGCCCATGAAGTGGTGTCCTAACATCATCCCTGTCATAGCCTAAAGTTTTTTTATCGTCAATCACCTTCCTTAGATGCTACCTTAAATTTAAGACATATCATGATAGAACATCCCATTTCCCTTATAAGCGAAGCCCTATTTCTACCTCTCATGTGTTTTGTCCGAGAAAACTGCAAGTTGGACCATTGTCTATGAGGTCAACTACCACATCAAACCCTATAAGTCTAAATCAACCATGACCAATCAACAAAGCCATATAGCCCCGAACTCTACAAGTATAATCAAATTATGTTAGTGATCGAAAACCCGATGTTGACTCAGCATAGGTGAGTCACCCTTATAGGTGTAACACCACTTACCCCTCTTTGGCCCATACATCAGCTCAGGGCAACCATTATGTAAGCATTAGTAAGTTTCTGTGATTAATGGCAAACATATTAAATTGACTAATGTTTGTTTTGAAGGAAAATTTTGGAAGTTAGGTCTCCATGAATAAGAGGAATGTCACCCCCAATTTTGAATGCAATGCGATAAAGGACTTGGAATGAAGGCTAAGGACCTTTCTAGAGCCAAGTATCACAAAGGATAGGATCGCGCTGATAGGTTTTATTGGCTTGTAGTCTTTGACCATACTATTAAGATAGGAATAAAAACTAGTAGCTTGACCTTGTGAGTACTGTGAGCTTAGTGATTCACACTTGGTGAACAAATGGGTCCGTAAGGCTATCTACATAAAGAGGTCCATACTTCTGTCACGAGAGAGGAGGCAGATTGGACATTTCCTGTGGCCCTATCATCGTCAGCGCCGATGAATTTCCTAAGTCCCTTATTTGTTTTTCATGTTACAAAGTCCCTCACTCATCTTGTGCCTTCCATAGATCAGTGGTAGCTACTAGATCATGCGGCAGTGAAAGTGACATAAATTTTAAGGAACTCCACCCTAAAAATGTGTCACATGGCTGAATAAGTTGACGAATACTTCGAGCTGGCATAACCAGATATGGACTCAGCTCAATGTAGCTCTATTGTCCCTACCAGATCTTCGGGGCCCATGGATCGAAAGAATGACCTCAACCTCCAAAGATGGGATATTGTAACATGTATAGTAGTGATATATATATGTACTAAGTCACCTTGCTAGTTTATCACAACACCAAGTGTTCTTGGAGACTCTAACACCTTATTTTACTTCGCCATCATCACCATATAATAAAAACAAAGAGTCAAGAACCAAGCACAAGTTGACACGTTAGAATTATATATATTAACAAGGATTGGAATTAGGCTCGAGTGCATGCTAGCGGTCAGCAACATTGGACTAATCGATCCCGAATTACAATAAAGAAGATAGAAACAGACAATTATTATTATCCGTTGACGTCTGCGATATTATGATAGCATTTGACGATCGTATGTACTAACAACATACAATTTCCGGCCGGGCAGGACAGTTCTTCCCGGTGTAGTTTTGTTTGTGACGATGGATCCCCTGCAGGGTTGACAAACTTGTTCATGCATTTGTACAAGGATGACGGGGACGGCTGCACCCATCAACGCCACAAAATATATGTATAAATACTAATCCTGGAGCGATTACCCAATAATATAAACCAAAGCATGACGTACTGTGTTGATGTATACATATGTGCATCTCGTGAAGTTCATGAACGTTCGAATTATAGTAATTACAAGCTGGGTACATGCAATGTACCAACATAAGCAAGGTTGACAATCAGAGCGGGTCAACTGTACATGCACAGTCAGCATGCATGTCAACACTACGTTTGTTTATTTATTTATTCTATTAATATTAATTATACAAAGTCCAGACAGATATGCAATGCAGAAAACCGATCGAGGGTTTGTCTTTTTGCGTACTGTATATATGTATCGACAAAACGATTACGTACTGTATGTATCAACAAAACGACCTCGCGAGTGATTTTTGAATGACGAAAGACAGTGCACATGGCTACTCTTGTTTTTCTTTTTGCGTACTGTATGTAAGACGATTGCGGTTTTTTTTTTCTCTTTTGAGGAAAACATTTCTAGATTTGAATATAAAAAGTTTAAACAATTGGATATGCTGAAGTTCTGAGTTCACTGTTGGATGAGTTTGGTGACGGAAAAAAATAGTTGATCACTTAGACGCTATGTATCCAACGACTCTGTTATTACAACCATACTGTTTGGGAATTTTTGATTTTTGATTCATAATAAGTAGTGAATCGAAGAATTTAGTTTGATTTGGAAGGCAGCGCAGCAGGGACGACAAGGCCCATGGGCTGTCTTTCTCTGTTACGGGGAGCCTATGGGCCATGAAGGAACGAACTGGCAATTGGACCATGATGGGCGGGGGGCGGGCCTGAGCAGAGAAAAGAGGAAGGAATCACAACATCCACATCATGATGTGATGTTGAATTCATTCATTCATCATGCATGCATTATTGTACGTTGGACCTACAGGGGACCACACTAAAGCACTTATAGTGCTCCTAATTAACATTGTCACAGATGACAAAATCGCATGGTCTTGATCGTCAAGAGATCAGTGGAGAGTGCCTGCCCATACTTACTCTCTGGGTCTTTTTTTTGAGGAATACTTACTCTCTCGGTCTCTCCCTCCAAAATAGGTCTCCAAAATCTCACATTTTAAGTCAACCGAGCTTCAACTTTGACTGGATTTACTATAAAAATATAGGATATTGGTATTTGTTTATATATATTTTTGGGTCAAAGTTAAGATTGTTTAGCTTCTCGAAATGAGAGATGGAAACTTATCTTGGTACGGAATAGGTAAATTACAAATAAATGGACCGGCCCTTATCATGGTAAAGGGAAGGCAACTGTTAGTCCAGATGCTGCCTGCCTGCATAAAGAATTAATGATGGGCCTTCCACTAGCCACGGGTGATGTGGGGGGCCACTAGTCAGCCATGGAGGTGGTGGGAGAGTGGCGGGCGACGGTTGGCGGCAACACCTAATGCTTGCGAGAGACAAACAAGAAGCCCAGCCCACCAACCCAGCTTACCAGCCCAACTACTATAAATATCACTCATTGGCTTGCCTAATGATCTCTCCTCCAAATTATGCGTGCCCAACAACCAGAGGCAAATATGATATGCCATGTCAGTTTAACCAGGACACATCCTAATCGTAATCAATCCACCTGATGAAATGTTAATGTAAGCAACTACCTGTTGCCGGCCGGCCTGCTGGTATGGTAGTGCTAGTACCATTTGGCCAGTAATAATGAATTCAAATCTGATCCTGATTGGATGTGGGTGAGTCATCATCAGAAAACAAGCAGCCAAATACTGTATGATGCTACTCACATAATACATGCCCAATAATGCAGGCCCAATATTTATATTAGCCCTAACTATATATATCCTTGGGCTGGCTATTCTATTCCATCCCATCTAGAAAGGCACATCATATTTGCTCCAAAATGAGAGAGAGAAGGGAAACCGACGAAACAGAAGGTTTTGTTGGCAACAATGACAGGTAGAGTGTAATAAGTTATATTAGCCTCGCATAAACAAATTAGAAAACAAGCTTCCTGAGGAGGGTAGCAAATTAAATAAATACTTCAGCTAACAATATATAGAGTATGCTCCTGGCAAGCTAATTAAGCAAGCATTATTGCTTTATTAGCTAAAATAACAAGCTGAAACTAACCATGCACCTTCCATCTAGCATCAGACACCAGTAGCAGTAGAGTAGCTGGGGCAGGCAGGCAGGCAGCAGACAAGCAAAAAGACAATCATTCGTTTTCCTTTGGTGTCCCTTCCTTCCTTCCTACACCCCTGGCTTCTGGCCTGGCTCTCTACCTATATCTGGCCTCGCTTTCTCAGCATTTTCAATTCCATTCTCAGCTCCCTTCCCCCCAATGCTAGCTTGTGGAATAATTTTGTAGATATATCGACAATGCAATGTGCACCCAGAAAAATAAACAAAGGAAAAAGATAATGTAGTAGGAAAAAGGAAGACCATCAGTACTACTCACTGTCAACCAACCAACCAATGTAAAAGAATTAAATGCATTTCCTGCTAATTCAAGTTTAACAGCATCATCATCTATGAATATGATGACCAGGAGGAGGAGAGAGAGGAGATGATCAGGGCATCAGGCATGTCATGCACACCCACCGTACCAAATGGCGTGCCATGGCATGGTATGGTGAAGAGAGAAAGAGAGAGAAAAAGAGAGAGGGAGAGGGAGATGGGGACAGACAAGTTGCTTACTGCAGTCCAGCGAGCGCGCGGCCCCGGGCCGGCTCCCTCCCTCCCTCCGGTGGTTGGGGATGCGCGCGGCTGCCGAGCTCAGCTGCTAGCTTTTCTATCTAGTATTTTATATCTATATATCTTGCTTCCTTTCTAGTTGGGCGGGCAGTATCTTTTTCTTCTTCTTCTCCTTCTTTGTTTTCTTTTTTCTAAGTATATATATAAGTAAGTACAACCGAACTGAATGAAGAAGCCGGGCGAGCGGGCATGGCAGGCCGGAGGAGGTAGAGACGGCGGCGATCGTCTCCTCCATTCCCCTATCTCTTCCATTAATTGCCTGCTTGATGCTCGCCAGTGGAGTAACTCTCTTCCGGACGCCATTGATCCATGATCCATTGCTGTTGGCTGCCGGCCGGTGGGTCAGTCAGGACCAGAACGGCGCGCGGTGTGGGGTCCCCCTTCCGCCGGCGCCCCTGCGGCCGCGCCCCCGGCCGGGCCGTTCTTGCTGCCGCCGGCACCGGCCTCCGCCGCCTCGTCATTGCCATTGGCCGCGCCGCCGCCGCCGCCGCCGTCGGTGTCCGCCGCCGCGTGGCCGTTGCTCCTCTTGGTGTCCACCAACTGCGCGAATTGAAAGCAATGCAAAGTAAGGCAAGGCAGGGCCAGCCAGGGCGGCGAATTAAACGTGACCGAACAGAACGGAACCCAAGCCCCGACGCACGCCAGTTCCTTCCTTGGCATTGCCATTCATTCGTTCGTCCTCCCATGGCATTTTTCTTTCTTTCTTTGTTTCTTTTTCTTTTCAAGAACAAGAACAAGAAAGAAAGCAAGAATCGTCGGTGCGTCAAGAAAGGCGCAATCTTTTGGTGTTCTTGAGGTGCATTATATCGGGGAGGAATTCAATGAATGAATGAATAATGCGGGAGGAGGGGGGCGGGTGGGTTGGTGGGCGGAACAAACAAACAATCGGCAACCGCAAGAAAGAAGAAGGAGAAGGAGAAAAGCAAGAGCACCTTGCATCCGAGGGAGCAGAAGCGGAAGGGGTCGAGCAGCGCGCGGCCGCAGATCTCGCAGTTGTAGGGGAGGCGGCGGCCTTGCCCGCGGCGGCGCCGGCGCCGCGCGGCTGCGGCCGCTCGTTGAGGAAGAGCACCCTGGCGCTGTTGATGACGTAGGTCTGCACGCCGGAGATGTCGAGGACGTCCTCCACCTCGGACACGCGGACGACGTCGTGGTAGGAGGACCGCCGTATCTGCTCGCAAGCGAAATCGAGAACGGATTATTAGCTCTGGAGATGCCGCATTGCCAATCCAAGAGCCGCAGGGCACGCAGCCGACGGAGGGAAGGAGAAGAAGAAGAAGAAGAAGAAGAAACGCCGCCCCGGAGAGCTAGGCGGAGGAGGTACTACTACCTGGATGACGCGGTGGGAGGAGTGTCGGTGCGCGCGGCAGTAGTAGCAGAAGGCCGGCGGCGGCGCGCCCCTGCAGTCGAGGCAGAACATGTTGCACTCGTTGCGCGGGGACGCCGGGTGCACGGCGCAGGCGAGGAAGAAGCGCGTGGCGAGGAGCGTCTCCAGCCAGTCGGGCACGGGCGCCGACGCCACGCGCCGCAGCATCATGTCGGGCGCCGCCGCCGCTGATGCGCCGGCCTCGCCCTCGCCCTCGCCCCCTCCGCGCGCCGCCACCGCTGAATGCGCCGGGCTGCTAGGAGACCCGGCCCCGCGCAATGCAGGAGGAGCGCAATGGCCGCCGGCCGGCCGGCAAGAGACGAGGAGGGGAAAGAGGGCAAGGGAAGGGAAGGGGAGAATGGAATGGAATGGGGGCCGGGGGCGGATTGGAAGGTGGCGTGGGCTTTTCGCTGCTTCCGCTGGCTTCCTTTGCGTCTTGGGTTCCGCTTCGCGTTTGGCCGCCCTGCCCTGGCTCGCTGGCTGGCTTTTGGCTTTGAGTGGTGGTGTGCTGGGAGGCGGAGCGGAGGATTTTGGTGCGCCGAGCAAATCCCACGCAGGAGGGAGACACGCAGCCCAGCAGAGCAGAGGAGGAGGAGTAGGTGCCTGTGACGGGTGGGCCCCGCCGCGCGCGCGCTTTCTCCGCCCCGCTCCGCTCCTCCCGATGCGGATTCGGGCAGCAGTGTGGGTGTGTACTTGCTGCTGCACTGGACTGAGTGGGGGCACTGTAAAGAGGACTTTGAGACCGCGACTTCTTCTTCTTCTGATGACTGACGGACTGACTGACTGACTGACTGATTGAGCCATCGATCGATTGGATCCGGCACCATCAGCAACCCCATTCCAGGCCTACTACTCCTCTCTCTGTACTACTACAGTACTACTAGTAGCAGTAGCAGCGCACGCATGCTCATCGAGCAGGGTCAGGTGATTGGCATGGCGAACTGGACTGGAGACCTGGACCATCATCAGGCCGTGCACGATGAGCCACTGACATGCTGTTGCCCACCGCCCCTTCCAACTGAATGAATGAAAGTGACATGCCTATGTGGGCAGCACCGCAGCAGAGCCAGTCAGCCGGATCGAATTACTGCTGCTTCGTTCAGAGGTTTACTAGTAGGTACAGGTACAGTGACGGCGCAGGGAGAAAGAGCATGGACGGACATGCGGCAGCAGCAGCGGCGGCGGCGGGAGCACCTGAAAGAATCAGAGGATTTCCGGCGTGCCGCAAACTGACCAAACAAAAGCTGACTCCTCACTGACTCCACTGCAGTCCTGTTCGCCTCCACGGCAGTAAAGTACTCCCTCCGTCCCTTTTTATTTGTCGACAACCCCGGCTTTTAACAAATCACGGTAATTTTAATAAATAATAAATATCATCGATTAGTATCATAATTAATATCATCGAAGAAAGATCTTTGGATCTAGTTTTTAACAAAATTATTTGGAGATATAAATATCATGCGTATTTTACATAAATTAAGTCAAACTTTCCCGACGCGTCCCGCGACGACAAATAAAAAGGGACGGAGGGAGTAGTAAACAAAAGCTGCTTGCTTTCCTCAACTCCTCGCCCCCCAAAAGGCCAAAAGTGGCATCTTTTTTCAGTTTTAACCACGCAGAGTAACGCAAGGCAGGCACCGGCGTGTTTTCTGCCGTTCTGCGTGGTGCCTGGTGCGCCACAAACACACGAATGAACACAGAGCGGTAGCAGCAGCTAGCGGCTGGCGGCAGGCAACCAAAGTTTGAGGACAAGACAAAGGAGAAATGGCTTTCAGTTTCAGTTTCAACACGGAATTGCGTTCTTTTCTTCTGCGTGTAAAGCGCAAACCAACGCAAATGACGACCCGCTAATTGTCGCATTAACTTTTGTTTCTTTCTACTAACCGCAGCTACTACCAAAGCCGGCGTCCCGTCAATCCATGCGTTCATCGACGCATCATCGTCGATCTGTCCGTCTCTATGTCTCTCTGTTTGTCCGGGTAATCAACTCATCAGCTGGAGGACTGGACACCTGATAGCAAAGGTCTCCGCGATCGCAATGCACGCATGCATGCTTTCTGCAAATGTTGCAAGCAGGGATTCTTGTTTTCCTCATGCCTTCTTTGCTGCCGTCTCCATCTCATCATCTTATCTCCCTCTCAGACAAGTAATAGCAGCAACTTGGGCACTTAAACCACCCCACCAGGCACCACCATCACATTATTTCCAATTGGCTCTGTTCGCTTCAGCTTTTTAGTAGGCTTATCACCTGCTCAAATAGTGTTTTTTTCTCATAAAAATCAGTTGTTTTAGCTTATCAGTCCTGCCAAATAGGCTCAATTTTTTTTTTCTACCGGACTGTATATGTAGCCCAAGTAGTTTGAGTTTTGGTCTAACTCATTTTTCCCTAACTTTTACTAATTATATACATGTAGATGTTGGTGCATTTTCTACAAAGAAAGAAGTCTCTTTTCCTTGTACAAGCAAAAGAGTTGTGTAATATTTCAATAAGAAAACAAGAACTATGAGGCCTTGTTCGGTTATATCCCAAACCAAGGGAGTTGGAGGGGATTTAATCCCCCTACAAGTCAAATTTCTCTCCAACCCCTTGGTTTAGGGTACAACCGAACAAGGCTTGAAGAGACAGCAGCCAACAAAACCCACTTTTAGAAAAGGGTATATATTAATTAATATTCTAGCCTCTGTATCCATCGATACATATAGCTTCCACCTTTGTTAATTACCGTGTACAATCTAGGTTTAGTAGGATTTTTGGTATTATTTGGAACTTCAATATAGGTGCAAGTGCAAGGGGATCATTAATCCTCATAAGAGAGTGTGCTGGAGATTGCCTCCAACTCCTCTCTTCCTTGTGTTGTACATGTGGGTGTTAATGAACTTTCAAGTATATTGGTTACTAGGCAAGAAGCATGGCCAAACAACCCTTCTTCCTTGAGCTATGTGGACATTATTGTACTTTCAAGTATATTGGTTATTATGCCAAAAGCATGGCCAAATTTATCAAGAATTTGTTCGATGAGGGTGAGATCATTTGCCAAACACATAATTGCATATATCATCTCATATTGGATAATCCAATATTGCTCTTGCTACATAGCAACTTGTTTAGAAAGCTTTCTTGGGTGGCCCATTCTATATATTAGCGAATTCATGATTTACATAACTAGGATAAATATTCTTGGGATTATTTTAGCTTACGAACCACCCCTAGAAACAACTTTTTTTTTTAGGGCGATTATATTAAGTGAACCACCCCTAGAAATATATCCATTTTAGAAGCTGATGTTGATATTTGTCCCTAAAAATATGATTTTTATGGGTGGTTGCTTATGTCAACCACCACTAAAAATTGGTGATTTCTAGGGTTCATTGACTTAGTCAATTATAGAATCAATTTTCAGAGGGTGGATGATCAAATAGCTACAAAACAAATCATAAAATTGTAGTCGATGACTTTTAGGGAGCGGTTGACCAAATATACAAAAATCATTTTTTCTCATTTTTTATAATTTTTAAAAATTCTTTAAAACATATTTAGAGTTGGTTGACTTAGTCAACTTGCTATGGAAATCATTTTTAGAGACACATGACTTTACAATAAACCGTCCCTAAATAAGGTGGGTTTTAAAATCATCCTTAAAAATGCCTCATTTCTACTATCGATGGTTAGTGATGATTTTGAAAATTGCCCCTAATATAAAAATCAATTTTGACAGGCTCTAAAAATCTTTTGTGTGGTAGGATCTATATTAGTGATCTGATGAACTATAATATGGCTGATATATATTGAATAAAAGATATACCACAAATGGTAAAAAAAGATATGGACCGACAAACCACTTATTTACCGACATGTATTTCTGCTTACATTGGATTCGATCACTGCCGAAATGAAGTACACACACAAGATGCCGAGCGACTCAATATAATGCCCATGTAGTTGTGTAGTAGACAACACATGCAGCAAGGGCCGTGGGGTGGTGGTGGGCAGGAAAATGATGGATGCCCGCAGCGATCACCAAGTCTGGCTAGCAGCTAGGACCACAAGAAGCTAGCGACCGGTCGATGGGTCAGCTGATGGAGCTACAAGCTAGGACGATGGATCACCCGCAACATCTATGACCTGTGTATGCATGCTAGCTCGCTAAAGACGAACTTCAGAAGCCCATACCATCGCCTCGTGTGTATGATCTGTCAGAACTTTCATCTTTTCAGCGATGGATCGACCTTCCGGGTGCCAACAAAAGCTAGCAGTGCAAGTTATATATCGCAAGCTAAGGAGCTAGCTCAAGGAAGCTTCAGGGGGCTTTTGGTCGTCCATGCAGTGAAATCCATCGTTCCAGCTCAAAAGGTCTCTGCTGCTTACTAGCTTTCGTTATAAATGTCTGAAACTATATGTCCTCTAATGATTAGTGCCTACAGTACCTGCTAAATGGAGTGTTGTTCAGCACAAGCCATCACATAATTACAAGAGAATCCCTGACAGCTCCAAGCAGGCGTACTTTCTATCTTGGCATGTTTTCTGCATGCAGCTAAACGAGTTAAGGGAAAAAAAAGATACAGGTCCCTCCAGTAACTAATTAAAGAGAATCAGATGCGGACCTACCAAACATTAGGTCCATTACGTTAGTCACCGGTACTAATTGTGCTTGGCTATAGAAAAATTGATGATTTGCCTACTATAACTAAGAGCAAGACTAATAACACAACCAATATGTAGGCTGTAAAGATTCTTGTAGCCTTCTCACAGTCTGCCTGTAGAGTAGTTAGCCCTTCACTGTCAATACATGAATTACTTGTCTCTCTCACAGAGTTTCTCGGTTCTTATGTCTCAGCCCGCTCTAAGCTTCCCACCGCCCGCTTTCCTTCCCTCTCCTCTCCTCTCCTCTCTCCTTCACCTCAGTATTTAGCCCTCACTACTGCAGAACAGGCCTTACAGTTTGCTATAATACATAATCTAGGGCTAGCTAAGACTAGGGCCATAGCCCTAGTGGCCCTAGTGAGGTCCATCACTGGAGAGAATTGTCATATACTTTGAACATCAATATGATCAACAATGTCCTGCTTTTGCCTACCTGCTCCCTCCTCCGTACATTGAAAAGAGAAAAATATATTAACGACTCTGATAACGAATTGATACACCATCAATACAAAACATGTATTTTCATCAGGGACGAAGCCAGGAACGGCGTTAGCGGGGGCTAGCTTCCTCTTCTTCTTCCTCCAGCCCCTCCTTTCCTTCTTCTTCCTCCTCATGGTGGTAGGGGGGCTTAGGCCGGGTTCTATAAGAATCATGGCCGTAGGGGGGGTGGCTAGAGCCCGGGTAGCGCCCCCCCCCGGCTACGCCCCCTGATTTTCATGATGAATTTGATGAAACTAATTTGATGTTGTAGGCGTTGTGCATGTTTTTTTCCTATAAATTTGACCAAAGTCAAACTGTACATTTTATTAATAAAATTAAACCTCTGATGGTTTGGCTGAAAGACTAACTACATACTACTAGTGATATGATATATTATTCAAATAAAGTACATTTGGAGAAAAACATAGATATAGGATTTCATAAGTGTTGTAAGCAAATAGTCGAATTATATACTCCCTCCATCCAAAAAAAAAGCTAAACTTTTGGACATGCACATGCTATTTAAATCACAGATCTAACTTATTTGTTAATGCCTTTTCTTATAACATACTTATGAACATAAGAAAAATAATATTGAAAAAAACAATACTTCATCCCGAGACAAATTTATCTGTATTGTTTTGAAATATCCAAACTCAACATGTTGTAACCAAAATTTGAAATGGTTGTTGATCCAAGGCAACCTAGCACTAAAACTTTTCTTGAGCAAGTGGATGTTTATTTTACAAAGTTTATACCATCATATTTGTACACTACCACAAAAAACACTTTTATAAGACAATTTCTCTAATTAACAAAAGCAGGCACATCTAGCAACCCCCTCCCCCAGAAGGTCAAAGGCCTCCAAAAAATGCCTGTCTCTAATTTATAGAGACAGGCATATGATGACCACCTTTAAAAATAATTGATTAACAATCAATCACCTTAGATGTCCATATCTAAAAACCGCATTAAAAGAGGTGGCCAGTCTAAGCGTATCTAAAAACTAATTTTTCATATGTGATCATCTTAAGATGTTTGTCTCTATATATAGTTGAATCTAAAAATAATTTATGACTTTTCCATATGAACTTGGATGGAGACAACTTTAGCCCTTCACACGATCTATAACTTTGTAGTTAAAATGTTTTTGACAAAATAATATTGTTTTAAGTTATAGTGCTTGACAGGATTTAACTTTGTAGTTGAAACCTTTTCCCTTTGAGTTTACATAGTAATCAAAATATTCAATACAAAATTACAAAAAAAATTAAAAAATAGAATCTTCTATATGCTCAAGCGAAAGGAGATATTTTTTTTTAATTTTCTGGAAACCATGAACGGGAGACAAACCCTTAAGAAGCTCGCCCATTGACTCTTAGAGAGGCAGATATCCGTGAATCGATTTTTAGAGGTGATCACGTTTGTACATGAGGATTAACTATGGCGCTTGGTTAGAAGTGGACAAGCTGCTCACATCCAAAAATATAAGAAAAATGTCCACCTCTGAAAATTAACATTGACATTTGGTTAGAGGCGGACGACCTATATGGCCACCTCCAAAAAATAAAAATTGTCTGTCCTTAAAAATGTTCTCTATTGATGGTTCCACGTGCCTTTTAATATGATAGTTCTTTTAGCTATAGATGATACAACATGAAAGAAATTTAAGGTTAAATACACTTTCAAAGACATTTCAAATCAAAATAATAAGCTCTACAATGGAAATCGCGCCGGTTCAAATTGAAATATTTGAGAACATAAGTACTCCCTTGATCCTAGAAAGGAGGACGTGCGGGTCAAACATCCTTAGCTTTAACTATGTTTGTGAAAATGCATGCAATATTTATATCTCTAAATAAATTTATTACGAAGTATATTCAATGATCTATTTAATGATAATAATTATGTATTATAAATATTAATATTTTTTTATATATAATTGGTTAAAGCTAAAAAATATTGACTTCTCAGAAAATGAGAATGACTTCTATTTTAGGACAGAGGGAGTATCAATTATCATTCCACATTTTGACCAAAATAAATGATTTGATCTTTTTTTGATGAATAGAGAGGATGACTACTAGCTAGGACATCCGATAAAGTTGGAATAATAAAGATAATATTTTTTGAGATGCAAATAAAATGATAGATAATACTGGAAGACTAGAGGAAATACCATTTTGACTCAGATGGTGTATAGGCTAAGGGAAGGATATACCCACTACGTACACATGCATGCATGTATGGCGCATGGGAGTTCGCAGTGCTCGGACGATCGAGATCACTTTTAGGTTTTAGGATCAGGTGATGATGCCGCCGAAGACTTGTTAATTATATTCTATCGCATAGTTGCATCGCGTGCTAACTGTAGAGACACACACAACGGCAATTTGTGTACTTTCGTGTACTGCACGTACGTACGAGGCGTCCCTTAATAAACAAACCTAATCTGAAAAAACTAGATTATTATGCATACCCATAATAAGGCGAATAGACTATGACACGTGCTGCACTTGTAGGAAAAAATGATGACATCCGAATGCCTTTTCGATCGATCAGATGGCTCCTTGTAATCTGCCAATGAATAATAAGAAAAAAAAAGAGAAAGGAATGAATTCATAGTCGCTCAGCAGCCTAAGCTATATATATATCTAGAGCAAGTAGCTAGATAGCGTCGTATGAAATATATACCGACATACGCATACTTGTATTGTATTGTATCGATCTCATATACACTGACAGAAGAATACATACATATAACACTACAGAATAATGATTATTGCAAGTTGGTAAGTTGGCAATTCCGATCCTTTCGTAGTCGATCGATCGAACTGGACCATGCATGCATGCATGCATTATTCTTTCCAAATATTAAACGCAATTTGATTCAAATGTGTCCAACTTTGCCATTTATTGCTAGCTAGAATTAATATATAATATTATTGTAAAATTTCTCAATGTATGTGCATTGTATATATACTTACTAGTACAATTACTATTACTATACTAGTGGTACTCCCTCCGTCCCTTTTTAATTGTATAAACGCAAAACAAATGCGGTAATTTTAATAAATACTAAATATTATCGATTAGTATCATAATTAGTATCATCGAAAAGATCTTTGGATCTAGTTTTTTAACAAATTTATTTAGAGACACAAATATTGTACGTATTTTTTACAAATCGAGTCAAACTCTGGCACGAAAAACCCACGGCGACAATTAAATAGGGACGGAGAGAGTACGTACGTGTATAGATTATTAATTAGATGCATGTGTGCGTACAGAGCAAATGGCACATGCATGGCATGACTATACTTGCGCGGCGGTACTGTGTGAACTGTGAAGTAGTGTACGCCACAACATAATGTGTCCAGCTAGCTAGGCACCAAAGGAAACCAGGAGACATTCTACCTTCCTAGCTACAAATACACACACATGCATGGCATGACTATACTCTAGAGAAATAACTGTCGATAATTTTTATACATAATAAGTATCATCGATTAGTTTTATAATTAGTATCATCGGAAATATTTTTTGAATCTAGTTTTTTTTAGCAAATTTAGATATATAAATATTACACTTATTTTCTACAAATCGAGTCAAATTTGTGGCACGAACATCTAAAACGTCATCTATATGGGACGGAGAGAGTACACCACAATATAATGTGTCCAGCTAGCTAGGCACCAAAGGAAACCATGAGACATTCTACCTTCCTAGCTACAATGTACACAAATGCATGTCTAGATCACAAAGTACACCACAAGATCCATCCGGCCACCAGTTCATCATCTTATTATTAGCTACAGTAGCTAGCTGAGATTGTGTGAAGTGTATTTAACCAACGCAAGTACACAGGCCTAGCTTGAAAAAAGTTGTGTGTGAAGTGTACGTAGACGTACCTAATTCATTCAGTGATCGATCAGTTTGTTGAAGTTGAAGGAGTACCAGCCGGCAGTAGCTAGCACTCTACTATTCTCTGCCCTGCCTGCCTGCCTGCCTCCCTGTCATATACTACTAGCACGTACAGTAGAGTATGCAGTCTAGAATTCATTCTAGATTGTGTTGATGTGAACTGGGCACTGGAAGTGGTACACATTATTATATTGTATTGTATAATTAACTCCAAATATATATATACATCACGCGCGCGCCAATAATGCACGCAACTAACCAATCTAACCACCGGTAGATCATCAGTTAAAACAGCTCGAGAAATTCTCTTACACGGCGAACTGATACAAATTACGTACAAATGCAAATATATAACTGATGGAATATATATGCCGCTGCTTAATTAATAGTTTCTACTAGCTAGCTAGATGGCTTACCTAGCTAATTTGCAGCTGCACAGCATATATGGATCATATATTGATATAAGGGCATGTTTGGATTTATTTGCCATGGCTAAAAATTTAGCTCCTAAAGTTTAGCTTCTAAAGATAGATGTTTAGATCTAAGTGCTAAAATGTGCTTAAAGGTGTGTGAGAGAGAGGAGCGAGAAAGAGAGTAAATGTACTTTTTGCCAAGTTTTAGGCCTCTTGAGGAGCAAATGACAACAACAAATATTTTCCCAATTTACTAAAATTTACCATATATATTTGGTTCTTTTGGCAAATTAAATGATAAAAAGTACATGGCAAAAAATTTAATCATGAAACCAAACATGCCCTAAATCATTCTGCAGGTGTCTGGATGTTTGGTAGAGGTATAGTAGTACTACTGATTGCTGCTGCTACTATATACAATATACTTGCTGCCCTTCTAATTGTCATGACTAATCACTACGCCAAACACATACGTGTAGTCCCTCCGTCCACCGAAAGAAGTGATTTCTAGAGTTATCTTAAGTCAAATTTTTTAAACCTTGCAATGGTACAGAAAATATTTTTACAAAGGCGGTGCTAGAAGCATCTTCACAAGGCGGTACAACCCACCGCCTCTACCGAGGGGCCAAGACAAATCGACCACGATGCATGCGGTGGATTTTGAGCGGCTTTGTGAAAATTCGGTTTTTCACAGGCGGTTCACTTAGTCGGCTGCCTGTGTAAATATACATTTACACAGACGGCCGACTAAGTGAACCGCCTATAAAAAATCGTTGCCTAGAAAACACGAAAAAATAGTAAAAAAATATTTTTAAAATGACAAAAAAATATTTTTGAAACCGGGAGAGGCACCCACCCACCCGTCTCCGTCGAAGTCGGTCGCGTATTTTTTTGCGTATAATCGCTGGCTTCTACGCGGCCGGCGGGATTCGAAGCCGCGACCTCGGCCCTCGCGATCCCTCCCTTACCACTGCACCACACACTCACTTGTGACTATTCCTCATTTTTGTTCCCCGCATATTATACAAACCCAACGGAAAATTGAATATTTGAGTGTCCAAATGAATTCAAATGAAAAAGTGGTGAACTACAAAATTTCATAACTTTTCGAGATCTACAACTTTCATTTAGAGTGTTTCTCCATCCGAGGTTATTTGCAAAATTTGAATTTCAAATTTAAAAATTTCGGTCGTAGTTTTCCATAAAAAGATGACTTCAAATGAAAAAGTTGTCGACTACAAAGTTTTATAACTTTTCGAGATCTACAACTTTTTATTTTAGGAGTTTTTCCATCCGAGGAAGTTTGAAAACTCAAAAAAAATACAATTAACACAGGCGGTTTACAATGAGGACCGCCTGTGTAAATACAATTAACACAGGTGGTTCTCTATACAAACCGCCTGTGTAAAAACTGCAATTTTCACAGGCGGTTTACAATGAGGTCCGTCTGTGTAAATGCCATTTACACAGGCGGTTGTTATTGTAAGCCGCCTGTGTAAATGGACAGTTTACACAAATGGTTAAGTTAAGAGAACCACTTTGTGTAAACATATTTACACAGCATAGATCTTTTGATGGGCCCACAGAATTTTTTCTACTTGGCGTCATGAAATTGTGAACCGCCTGTGAAAAAAAATAAGGTGCCGAAAAAATAATTTTTGTACTAGTGTTGACCGAATTTTAAGGAAAAGACATTAAAATTTATGTTATCAAATTAGTATCATTAGATTTACCATACAATATATTTTTATAATATACTCAATTTATGTTATAACTGTTATTACTCTTCTATAAAGTTGGTCAAAGTTAAAAAAAATTAACTGTCACGGTTTCTATCTTTCAGGGACGGAGGTAGTGTATTGCTAGCTAGTTGGAGTAGTTCAGTAGCTAGCACATTAGCATGACTTGCCAACGGCAGGACAAAATATATAGTACGGCATTGTGCGTTCAACTGCATATATCTCGACCTGAACCAGTTGCCTTGTGGCATTCAAAACTACTTGCCTTGTGGCATCATTCTTTCAAAAATAAAACCCAATAAATAAAAACCGTACTTTTATACATACAGTATTTCGGCCTGAACCATATATAACCTATCGACACTAGCTGAAAATATTTTTTCTCCAAAACATAGGAGGTCTGCATTTCTTTGTATTAATATGGTAGCTAGGAATAACGTGGTCCGCAATATTGGGCAGAATTCCACAGCACTCAACGGGCCAACCTTGCCAACCCAAGCTAGCTGCGTCGTCTAGCTAGCTAGCCGGCTGAAATTAATTTGTAGAATAAATATCATAATGGGCCATCGGTCGCTTTAGCATTTGTGGCCCTACGTACCTCACATGGATAATTTTTTTAGCTATATAAATAGAAAAATAATCAAGAAATAAAAATTTGGTCAGTGCTGATGTCCCAGCTTCACTGCTAGCTGTGTACTTTCTTAACATCGCTTGTCTTGAACATACACGTACCTCATTTCAATCTCCAAATGCCAGAGTTAAGCTGCCCCAAAAGCATGTATGCATGCATATGCATGCCCAATAGGAAGCATGGAAGGAGAACCCCGGGAGAGACAGCATATATGCACTTCAGGCAGTTAGGTTCAGTGCAAATTCATTTAAAAGGCTTATGTCTGATGAGGCACATGCATGCATGCATGGCCCAACTGCCGATCGATACGGAAATGAATTTTCAGTTTATGATAATACTTATAATTTTCTAAAAGTATATAAAGAAGGTCGATATATATGGTAAAAGATTTATATTAACACTATACCCACCATTAAAATATACAGGACGTTTTATATTTTGGAAAAGTCAGATGATGATGTATTCCTTGGAAATGTAGGAGGTATAAGAATTCAAAAAAAGAGCGTCAAGCATCATGCCTAAACTTGCCCACTAGTTAGTACAATATATTCCTAAACTTATATAGTTACAAAAATAATTAACCACCACTACGCCATAACCTGCAATCATTGCCGCTTTGTAACCAGCCTTCACTGAATCTGGTAGTGGGTAATCAACATTGTTGCCTTGGTGTTTTACTGTTGGCTGGTATTACAATCTGGTAGTGGGCAATTGGCATTTTACTGACTACTGCCACTATTAAAATGGTGGGATTCTCCTAGTGTTTTTAAGTGGTAATAAAACACTACCACTAGTCAAGCACATGGAAATCCTCACTAGAAAACGTTTCGTAGAGAAAGTTTATACTAAATTTTAAATACCCAAACACTAGAAGAAACCCATCTCATTGGAAAAGTTAGAAAAATCTGGTAGTGTTCACCTAGCAGTTTTTCACAAAAGAAATAAAAAGAAAAAACACAAAGAAAGAACAAATCGCCTCGGTGGGCTGCCGGAAAAGGTGTGGACAGACGTGAAGTGGATCGGAGTTAATTGTGTTGAAAATAAAATTTGGGTTTAAGATGCATGTTCTATCATAAATAGTCTAATAACTAGTTGAGTTATGCTTAGAATCTTATAAACCAAACAAAATATCTTAGAATATCATAAATCAAACAAAATGATTGGATCTGTTGACGCTGAATTAGGTCACCACACTCGATAGGGAGCTAGCACGCTCGATGTAGGGCCAAACCGATTTTGAGATCGGTCGGCGCCTAAAGGATATCCACACCTAGACCTTGTGCCTCCAGCGATGAGCGCGATACGCAAGACACGTCGCCGGAGGAGCCTCGTCGGGAGCGCGATACGCAAGACACGCCGGCGAGGTCTCTTGAGACCCGAAACCCCACACACCCGGGAGGGACCCCGTCGGGGCGTGCAGCGGCTATGGGCTGCTCTAGCCGGCCTGACCGCTCTAGAGCTTCGCCGTCATCGATCCACTGTCCATGCAGCGCCGACGAAGAACGACGAGAAGAAGAGAGGAAGAGAGGGTAAAAGCTGTAGTAGATGTGTTTTTGACGATTGGATAGATGGGCTCTCAATCGGCCATGATCTCCTTGTTTATATAGGAGAGGGTGGTCTTATCCCAGTAGGAAACATCTCCAAGGCTTAACCTCCATGTTTCCCACGTCCAAAGATTACCCAAAATCGATTTAGGAACAAATCGGTTCGGGATCTAAAAGTTAGATTCGGAACGGACACTACCGGTGGTACCGGTCGGGGCTCTACCGGTAGTACGGTGGCCGTTAGCGGTAGTACCGGGTGGAAGACCCGGTAGTACCCGGTAGTTCACTTTTGCGCCAAACTACACCAATTTCCGTCACCCACCGGTAATACCGGTCTCGGACCGGTAGTACCCGGTAGTTCATTTTTGCGCAACAAAGCATCGCCACCCAGTAGTACCGATCCTCACGGACCGGTAGTGCGGTAGTATTTCGTGCAATCTTCCGGGGTGCACAACTCTTGCATCCGGATCCCAAATTGAACGTTCCATATATGTTTTTTGACTATCTCGACGAGAGGAATGCAATGGTGAAGTCCATTTTCACTTTTAACAACTTTACAAGATCTGGACATTTTTGAGTGTCAACATATGCCCCCTGTTTTCAGGTGAATGACACATGAACCTGAAAACACAATTCAAAGCCAAATAGCAACGATACCCATCTCATCGGCTACCCAGCGACTAACGGCGATGTATACATCGGCTATTTTTGTTCTAAGGGCGATACATGTATTGGCCATTGTTTAGAAAGCACTATAGCTTCTTGCCAAACACTTAGAAGGTACCTTTTCAAGTATCTTCCGTTTATTGCTCGGGAGACTTTCACCTTGCAATGTCTCTAGCATATATGAATTTCCAAATATCACTTTGATCACTTTCTTCTTAATGAGCTTGACAAAGTCTTATTGCTAGATTCAGCTTGACCATTAACAAGGGAGTCCTCCAATCTCCGAATCGGTCACATCATCACTAGGAATCATATTAGACCGATTCGGATCTTAATTGAGTGAAATATCCGAGCCAACTCTAGGAAAGTTGGCTAGTCCGACCGACCGTCGGTTTAATCGGCTGGATCGCTGGCCGATTGCTAGAATCGGCTTAGATGGTTCCAACGCACCTGCACAGAGAAAATTCTGGGCCCGGCTTGGCCGACTCTCGAGTCGGCTCCCGGCCCGATTGGCACCGCACAGAAAAAGTTCAAATCGATGCTTCGGTCTTTCTTGAATATAAAACTTATGTCCACTGACATTATAGCCCGATGCTTGTTGAACTAACATGTTGGCCATATAGTTTTCATGCCTTGAAACATACCAAATTTAAAATTAGCAAAAGAAACAATGATATCAAGGCACTCATCAAACTACACACTATGTGATTCTTTAAAACACCAAAACATAGCAGCGAGCTTCTTGCATTATTAGTAAAGAACCACCACGGGCTTCAACATGTCATACTTCAAGGATTGCAACATAGTCAAGCCGAATAAGAAGCTGCGTATTCGGCCCGAAGTTTGGTGTAAATATAATTCTAATCGGCTTGATGTCTCAAATAGCATAATTATGAGAAATAATGATTATGCCAACATATTGACCCTTTTTGCAAGCTGATTAATCATATAGTCATACCCATGAAGTAAAACACATATATCATGCCCCCGGGCCTTAAAGCCATCAAAGAAAATTCTATGGGGACTTTTCTAATAGCACGATGGTTACAAGCATTCATCGGATATGTTTTTTTATGCTAAGGGCGATAACAAAGTATCGGCCACATGAGTTCATTCACATGAGGATGTATAGCCGAAATAAAATATTTCGGCTTTTGATCATGGATAATAATTTGGCAACCCTCTATAATATAAAGATCCACACCAAGGATCAAAATAAGAAACTGAGGGATGACTATACATACCATGAGATGAATTCCTCATAAACATAGGCAGAGAAGAAGCGAATGATGCAAAGACCAAAGATTTTGATGATTTGGTGCAAATCTCCAACCGCAATTGTTTCTTGAATCTTTTTCTCTCTTTTATCTTTGACGCACCACTTTCTTGAGCATCATCCTTGTGAGTTTGAACACTTCCTTTAGGAAGCCATGCCAAGCCTTTTGCTTTTAGCTTCTCTGCACTAAGCTTTGCCAACTTGCTTTCTTGCCACTACGGTAAACCGATTGAGCATATCGGTTTTATTTCTGTTTTGGACAGCAGCAAATCTTTCTTAATTTTGGTCACTCTTATCTTTCTTTGTTCAGATTTAGCATTTAGAATATCAATAGATGATTCTCCTATGTCTTTGTCATCAATAGCCTGATTTTTCAACAATGTAATCGGCTTTTCAATAGTTGAACTCAGATCTGAACATTTGTTCTTTCGGCCATCATACTTCACACGGTAAAATTGCTTTACCTCTTTCTTCTTTGGCTGAGCTCCAGACCGATTTTGATCAAAACGGTCTTTATAAGATGATGATCTTTGTGAATATTTAGGAGCTGCATATTGTATATATTGTGTTCTAAAATATGATGGATCATGTGCCTCTTTATCAAACCAGCCATAAGATAAATAAGGATGAAAATATGCAGGTTATGATCTATGAGGCATAGGAATTGGCTGCTCAAAGGAGAATATCTTTGCTGCGTGAGATCTATCTCCTTGCCAATTCTTCTCTTGAGACTTGCGTTTTAGAGGCAATCTTGATGGCTGAACTTTCTTTGATCGATTAGCAATATTTGCTTTACCGATCTTCATATATTTGGCTAGAAGCTCTTGAAGCTAAGCTTCGGTCTTCTATCCTTTTGTCTCTCATGAGCTTTGCCTCCATCAACATTATGAGCATCCTTCTTTTCTCCATCTTGATAGACATACTCTAAAGAAGAATCTTCACCGATTTTTCTTGCTTAACTTGGATCAATCGGCTTTTGCTCTATTTGGAGAGATTTCATCTACCCCCGGTGTCTTTTGAAATTGTAGCGACATTGCTATCCTCCGAAACATGTCCAATTTGCGCTTCTTGGACAGCAACCTTGTCTTCACTTGAGGGCTCTAAATCTCTCTCATGAGCACTTGAGCTTTGAGCCTTATGTGAATCGGCTAATGTAAGCCGATTCGAAACCTGTTGCCATCAAGACCGATTGAATCCAATCGGTCCATTTGTTGAGCTTCAGAAAATCTCAATCGACCTTTATCAATGGCCGATTGGATCACATGACGAAACATATTGCAATTATAGGTATTATGATCATAGAAATTATGCCACTTGCAATATGTAAGCCCTTCTAAGTTTTGAAATGATGGCAAAGCATTGTGATCAATGATTCTAATAAAATTATTCTTAAGTAAGATATCAAACATATGATCACAAAATGTAAAGTCAAAGGTGTACTTTGATTTCTTCAACCGATTCTTTTGTGGAATCGGTTTTAAAGCTAGGCAAACGAAGGGATCAGATTTAACATCAATCCATTCGGCCACACCTTTGCAACTACTTTTGGAAAGCTTTAACTTTGATAAACCAGTACCATCGGCCTTACCATGTGGTATAATCTGATGGCCGATAGAATCTGAACTCATCTTATCTTCAACAAATATAATGCTATTCCTAATCGGTCTTTTACAACTATTTATAAGGATATATCTAATAGATGCAAAAATTGAAATAGCACGACCGGATTGGAATTTAAGCAAAATATTTGTATTTTGTACCTTGTTGATCATTTTGGAGAAGTGTACATCCTTGACTTGTATAATGTTGCTCTTCAACTCCAAAGAACGATCAACAACAGGTGCCGAATCATCCAAAGACGTATCGGCGGCTGCAGAAACCAAAGAAGTCGGTTTAGCCAATTGGAAATCGGCTAGGCCGAATTGGGCACTAGTAGCAGGTGGAGTCGGCTTAGCCGACTCGAGGCAAGCATCAGAGGCAATCGGCTTGGGCGACTGAGGAGTCGGCCTAGCCGATTCAGAGTAGGCTACAGATGCAATCGGCCTAGCCAACTGGATAGTCGACTTAGCCGATTTGGAACAAGTAGACAGCCCTCCCTTCTTGCTTGTAGGGGCTTGATCTTCGTCAATGATGTGATAATCACTAGATAAGTACACGACCCCTTTAGCTCCTGAAAAGTCAAGTCTAGCTGGTTTCTTACGTTTCTCATGCTTCTCTATAGCAAGACTTGCTTTCATATCTACTAATAATCCACTTGTAGCCGATGACTTCGTAGTGATCGGCTTTTTTGCATTGGTCTTTCCAAAGTATTCATAAAATTGCTCCTCTAATTCAGACCATGAACAAATAGTACATTGAGGCAAAGATGTAAACCATGCAAAGGCAATACCGGTGAGGGATAAAGGAAAATTTCGTATTCTTATGTAGTCTTCTTTACCGAAATCACCCAACTGCGAGAGATATGTACTAATATGTTCCATAGTGGTTTTATCATCTTCACCACTAAATTCATAAAAGTCAGGTACCCACCAACCATCAAGATCCCTTAAGTAATCATAACACAACGGATATGGTCTATGATAAGCGGGCACATTCCATTTAGAGGAGCCATATGGATTTCTAGCATGTGCTAAATCTTCATTGATTTGGCTAGATTTTAGAGCAACATATGAAGCCGAATCATGATCGTTAGTCTGTATGCCCATTGCTGAATTTTTATTGATTCGGCTACAATTATTAGCAACTTGTGAAGCCGAATCATGAGTTTTAGCACTCGAATGTCTTGCTGAAATTCCACTAATTCGGCTAGAGCTAGAAGTAGCATATGAAGCCGAATCGTGAGCATTAATCCTTGCATAAGGTGCTGAACTTTCATTGATTCGACTATGGTTATTGGTAACACATGAAACCGAATCATGAGCACTTGCATTTAAATACCTTGATGAATTTTCATTAATTCGGCTTGAGTTTGGAGTAACACATGAAGCCGAACTATGAATAGAAGCATTGGCATATAGTGCTGAATTTTGAGAGTAATTGGCTAAATAATTAGCATTATCATAGCCAATTCTCTCATTCATCGGCATGTCTTGTGGTAGGACCATATATTGTGAACTTATAGCCGATAAATAAGAATTTACATGTTGTATGTTGCTAGATGCATTCGGACTCAAAGAATTAATAGTTGACATCGGCTCTTGAACATAATGAGGCCCATTAACAACATAAGTGTTAGTTGATGCAACATATCTACTATTATCATGACTAGCAACACCAGCATGAGAATTCATAGAACTTGCAAAATAATTATTAGAATCATAAGATGCATTTGCAAGTTGTACCTTAGGGTAATTGTAGTAAAATTGTGATGCAACACCTTGGTACTCCATGACTTAAAGCTTGACCGCCTTGTAGAATTTTCAATAACAAGCACAACTCCTTGCAAAATAGTAAGCAAGATCACAAAGGGTCAAAACCAGATGCAATCGATCTTTTGGGCCAGATGCAACGGTAATGGCGAGCACAAAAGGATAGATTGAAATCAATGGATAGGCTAGGTCAGAGAGATCGGCTATATGAGATAGTCGAACCAATCTTCCCCAGCGGAGTCGCCAAAAAGTGTGTTGACGCTGAATTAGGTCAACCACACTCGATAGGGAGTTAGCACGCTCGATGTAGGGCCAAACCGATTTTGAGATCGGTCGACGCCTAAAGGATATCCACACCTGGACCTTGTGCCTCCAGCGATGAGCGCGATACGCAAGACATGTCGTCGGAGGAGCCTCGTCGGGAGCGCGATACGCAAGACACGCCGGCGAGGTCTCTTGAGACCCGAAACCCCACACACCCGGGAGGGACCCCGTCGGGGCGTGCAGCGGCTATGGGCTGCTCTAGCCGGCCTGACCGCTCTAGAGCTTCACCGTCATCGATCCACTTTGTCCATGCAGCGCCGACGATTTAAGAACGACGAGAAGAAGAGAGGAAGAGAGGGTAAAAGCTGTAGTAGATGTGTTTTTGACGATTGGATAGATGGGCTCTCAATCGGCCATGATCTCCTTGTTTATATAGGAGAGGGTGGTCTTATCCCAGTAGAAAACATCTCCAAGGCTTAATCTCCATGTTTCCCACGTCCAAAGATTACCCAAAACCGATTTAGGAACAAATCGGTTCGGGATCTGAAAGTTAGATTCGGAACGGACACTACCGGTGGTACGGTCAGGCTCTACCGGTAGTACCGGCCGTTAGCGGTAGTAATGGGTGGAAGACCGGTAGTACCGGTAGTTCACTTTTGCGCCAAACTACACCAATTTCCGTCACCCACCGGTAATACCGGTCTCGGACCGGTAGTACCCGTAGTTCATTTTTGCGCAACAAAGACATCAGCCACCCAGTAGTACCGATCCTCACGGACCGGTAGTACCAGTAGTATTTCGTGCAATCTTCCAGGGTGCACAACTCTTGCATCCGGATCCCAAATTGAACGTTCCATATATGTTTTTTGACTATCTCGACGAGAGGAACGCAATGGTGAAGTCCATTTTCACTTTTAACAACTTTACAAGATCTGGATATTTTTGAGTGTCAACAGGATCGTCATACAGTTCCTATGATATTCTTACAGAATATGTATGCGTGCTGCTGGCTATACCTTCCTGTCCATATAAAAAACCGAACAAAAACTGTTCCAAACATGTGGCGGTTCTTCTCTTCATTACATTGATGATGAATATTGATCGTTATATATAATTAAGCTAGCAGGGATATAGAGCACTCACAGAATTGTGCAACGACCCACACATGCATAATGAAGGGTATGGCATGGACGGTAGGGTAGCTGGGCGTTGCAGTTGCACACATTTGCCGCTGCATAGTCGCTGTCGCTGTCACGCCGACCGACGGCGACGATGACGACGGCCGACGGGAGGCACGAGCGCAGCCATGCCCATGCATGGCAGCACCGGATCAACAACTGGGCTTCAATTCCTTTCTTATATTCTAGTCTAGTATAGAGAAAAAAAGAGTAATAATTTACATTGGCTGGGCTAGTTGCAGTCCAAACTAGAGGAAAAATGGTTGTTGTCGTTGTGTGCGACATTGATCTGATAAGGAAATTGGGCCAGGTAGCCCATAGGCCACACACAAATGGCAGTCGGCCCAGTCCAAGAAAGCATAAATTGTAGCCCATAGCCCATATGACATTTCATTTGACAAGAAAATCGGTCCAGGTAACCCATAGGCCACAAATGGAAGTCGGTCCAGTCCAGAAAAGCATTATTGTCGCTCTTCTTTTTTTTAATGAAAAAACAATATTGCTGCAAGTGTTTTAATAAAGAAACAAAATCCAGCTTTTTGTGTCTTTTAAAACATGATGAGGATTCAACCGTTTATCGCAACAATTTATCCTAATATAAAATAAGCTCAACTCAAAGATCAATTCTAACATTATTTATTTTGAGAATTAATTCTAGCATTATTTGACCATCCAGAAAGTATAACTTATTGTCGTATCCCTGTTATATTTACACTGTTGTAGCTGCGTCTAATGTTAAATGTTATATAGCTAATACGTTCTCTGAGCGAAATAAGAAATTTGCATTAGGATTGCTTGCGTGCTTAGGCACTGGTTCTGAATGCTGGGAAAGGGAAATTATGTGGTGGGGAAGAAGCTGACGCAAACAGAACTATACTATCTCATTCACTGCATCTCAATTTCAATGGCGTGATGGACTATCACATCCAGAACGCAAACACATGTAGTCCTTTCTTCTCCGGATAGGTTAAGTTCCCTTTCAAGCTTGAATATAAGACATTCACACTCGAAAGAGAAACGTTTGAAAAGGCCAGCCAGACATAGACAGACGACGAACCATACTTTTTTTATAAAGAGAAAAAAGGTTGAAACTTAGGAGTTGCACGGTTAGAAATTCTTCACCAGAAGATAAAAAAACCTGCCGGGGAAGTAGATGAACACAATAATTACACAAGTACGTGCTACAAGATGAGTCAGCAGATTGGTTTAGAACCTATCTACTCAGGTTTGAATCTTTGGCACGGATGTTCATCTTTTTCTAGAATTATTGCAGAATTTAACAACGGTGTTCTTTGCGACATGCCTATCACCGACGAGTCAAAACTAGCTAAGGGTCATTTGCTAGGACTCATACTCCTTATATGTAGCATTCTTATCTATTGAAGCTAAAGCTATTTTCAAAACTAGGTTTGTAAGCAGGGACGAAGAGAAGGGGGGCAGGCAGGGGTCTAGCCCCCGCTCTAAGGTTGCACAACATATGCTAATACTGCTCATTAGTTCTACTAATCCTAGAGATTATATATAGGTAAAAATTTCTCCTTAACTAAAATAACAAAAGTTCAATTTAGGAATAAATACTGTTGGCACGCGAAATTGATCCGCGCAACAACACGATAACTATCGCACTTTCGTGACGACGGGCGATTGCTTTCCAAGCAAAGCAACAAAGGGTCCTCGCTTTCGTGGAGGGGAGCCAACCGTTTTTCAGCGCAAAACAGCAAAGATCAACCAAACCCTAGGGCTGTTAGGGCTTAGCAAGATCTGGAAACTAAGTGCTGGAAAAAATAGAACACAGAAAATAGATTGATTTTTGTGTGTCAATTGATCAGAACGTTTTTCAATTGGCCACAGCCTTTAAATAGGTGGCTGGTCTTTGCGGTGATGTTCTAGGACTCTAACAGATACGTATATTATTATACATCGAATAAAATATGTTTATTTCTCCTAATCCTCTTGATTCCGTTTGGCCCTTCACGGTTGCACCTGAGACATATGACGGCATTACGGAATCCAAACAGAAATTGTCCCCTCAGGCCAAACGACTAATGTGTGCAAAATCTTTTCTTGATCTCCCTTCCGGTTTCTTCATTGCTCTCCTTTCCTTCACGTGCACATCAGCATGTATTGAAGTGGTTTAGGATCTCCATGCGGCATATATCCTTGTTCACCAGCGCAAATAGCCACGCACCATCTTCTCTTCTGATAATATCCCAATGCCAAACTCCACCAGCCGGCACCTGATCATCCAAAAGAACTCTACACGTACACTTTCCAGCTCCTTCCTTATATTTCTGCTCGAGCACAACTAACAAATTAAATAAAATATTTGTTAGCAGCCGATTTAATTTATGAGCAAAGTAAATCGGCCAGTGGAGATATTTATAGTAACTAGAACAGTATAATGTTAAAACCCAAATTTAACACCGAATCTGTCCAACCAAATTATGCCATCAACAAATACATCTCTATATTGTGTATTTCTTAATGTTATATCTCCGGACTATATATTATTCATGAGGCTAGATAAACTAAATATAAAGTGAACCAAGTAAATATAAAGTAAACCGTTGAAGCCAACACCAATGTTTGCCATTTAGCTTGTTTACATACCGTTTAAACACTACACAGTGCTTGCCATTTCCGTTTAATCAACCACCATTTATCCTGTTTAATCAACCGTTAGCCTGTTTTAGTGACCGTTTAGGCTGAATAATGGCTAAACAACAAGTGATTGATTGTTTACGACAATAGGTTTTTTTTTGTTGTTATTGTAACTACAGCAAAAAAATTGCGAATTATTTCTAGTGATTTGCCCTTTTGATTATACTAGTGGGTTAATGGTTATCTAAAATCATCTAAACATTTAGGGCCCTTTGGAGTGCAGGATTTTCACAAAAGTTGGTATAGAAATTTCACAGGAAAAACAAAGAATCAGGGAAAATTCTGGAATCCAAAGGGGGCCTTTGACATTTGAAATATAACAACTCTTATTTTTTTTTTGTATAAACACTTGGGGGAATGGAACCCCTCTTTGTGAGGAAGAAGCCGGAGAAACCCTCTCTTGGACTCCGGCTCCTTAGTAAAAAACGGCTCTGACTCTTTTGGACTTCTTGCAATGAACCGTGTTCTCAAATGATCATCTGACAGAGCTTCCTGTAAGAAGCCGTAGGAAGTCAGAGTTAGAGCCATGCAAGTAGGACCTAAATTTAAGATTTGATTGGAAGTATCGTTCTTGCTTCTTCAGAAGTTATCAAATGCTTTCAATTTTGACCAAATATATATAACAAACCATTAATGTTTGTAGTCTAGTTTTTTTAATCGCCTTGGTTACTTTGCCGTTTTAATAAATTTCTAGTAGAGGTCCCCGTGGCCTCTCCTGTTCCCTTAAAAAAGTATCATAGATGAATTGCTGAATACATTTTGTAATTCATTTATTTAAAGACGTAAATATTGCTAATATTTTTTAATAAATTTAGTCAAGTTTGATTAATAACATGAATTCAACAGTGATATTTATGTTAGGACAGAGAGATTATTTATGAAAGGTGGGAGTACATATATAATATATTAATCCAAGTATGTCAAAATTAAATAAGCTGTCGTGGGGTGTTCCATTTCGTGATAGCCTAGCAAGCCGGCCGGCAGTTAGTAGGGGCCGCCTCTGAGCTTGATGTTATCCACACTTAACTGCATGTCTGTCCAGTACTGAAAAGACGGCGAAGAAGTCCGGTGCAGCACTGCAGTGCGCTGCTTCTGCGTGTGAAAAAGCCTTGTTTAGATGGGGAGAGGAGAGAGATTGAAAAGTCCTGTAGTACTTCGTTTTTATTTGGTAAATATTGTCCAATCGTGGCCCAACTAGGCTCAAAAGATTCGTCTCGTGATTTACAACCCAACTATGCAATTAGTTATTTTTTATTTATATTTAATGCTCTTTACATGCGGCAAACAATTTGTGAGAGAGAGAGAGATTGAAAAGTCTTATAGCATTTCGTTTGTTTGTGGTAAGTATTGTCTAATCATGGCCTAACTAGGCTCAAAAGATTCGTCTCGTGATTTACAACTAAACTGTACAATTAGTTATTTTTTTATTTATATTTAATGCTCTTTATATGCGGGTACAAATTGATGTGATGAAGAGAGAGTGTAAAAACTTGTAAATCCAATGTGCATCTAAACAAGACCATAGTATTGGAGTGCTGTGCACTGCATGCATGCTTCTCTCTGCATGTACTCCTACGTACTCCGTACTCCGGTAACATATGAGCTCAATTTGTGCGACGGCCGACGGACACGAACAGTACAAAGCAACAGCTGCATTTGATGCGCAGCAGCGCCAGCTGAGGACTCAACGAAGGACAGAGAGAGAGAGAGAGAGAGAGAGCCGACACATCCTATCATGTCAACAGTGTCGTCCAAGCATTATTGCGCTCCATCTTTGTTTTGTTCATGCCAATGCAGTGTCAAAAGTTTTATGGGTTTTTAGATACTAATAAAAAATAAATTACAGAATTTATTAGAAAACCACAAGATAATTTTTATAGTAATTAATCTATCATTAGCATCATGGATGAAAACGGATCGGATATCACTCATACCATATATGTTTTCATATTTTTGTTCGGATTCGGATTCAAATACGGATTGTATCAATTATGCCGGATAAGATACGATTGGATATCGACATCATAAATATGCAATTTGAGTATTCGGATACAAATACGGTACGGATGTTGAATGTTCGGATTCGGATACGAACGGATAAAAACCCCTCTAAATGAATTCGGTCTCGAATACGATCGGGGAAAATATCCGTACCGTTTTTCATCTCTAATTAGCATATATTTACTGTAGCATCATATTATCAAATTATAAACTAATTAAGTTTAACAATTCATCTCATAAAATAGTTATAATCTGTATAATTATTTATTTTTTAGTCTATATTTAATACATATGTCTAAAAATTTGATGGGACAGGATAAATCTTTTGGCCTGTCTATCCATTGAGCAAGGAGATGGCCATTATTTGCAGCTATTGGAGGAGTCGTCGATGCATTTCGATCCTTCGTTGGCCCTTCGCTGCGTGTACGTTACGCACACTACACGAACTTGGGCTATCGTTTAGTGCTGGATCCGAAGGCTAAAGTTGAGTTCTTGTCACAGGAGAACTAAACGAACTAATTACAAAATTAATTTTTATAGATAGAGATTAATTCATGAGATAAAATTATTAACATTAATTAACTCATCATTAGCATATATTTATTGTAACATCACGTTAGACTTAATAAATTTATCTCATAAAATAGTTTCAAACTGTGAAATTAGCTAGTTCTATAACTAGTCTATATCTATATATAATGCTTTATATCAATATGAAAGCATGGTGACGGCGTGCTATAGATGAGCAACGGGCTGGCCCGGCCTGGCCCGGTCCCTGGCCCGTGCACGGCACGGCCCTATAAGGGCATGGCCTAAAGGGCCCTAGGGCCACCGTGCCGTGCTGCGGTAGGGCTTCGTGCCCCTACCGACGACCTGAGCCTTGTCCTACGGGCCTGTTTCCGTGCGGGCCGGCCGAAAAGCACGGCCCATACTGCAGGGTGGGCCCGCCCATGGCTGCGTCGGGGAGGAGGTAGGCAGCTTCGAGGTTGCCGCCGCCGCGCTCAAGGAGCTGCCTGTAGTGCCCGTTGCCACCGGGCGTGCTCCACTCGAGGGGAGGTGCCGGCGGGTCGCCGCCCAGCTCCCTCCTGTCGGCGCTGTGGGGGCCGTCGCCGCCGGTGGGGCTCCGCGCGGCGCGTGCGCCTGTGGGCCGCCGCCGCCCGGTGCGCTTTCCCGCGTGGGCGCGTGCACTGCGAGGGGCCGCCGCCGGTGCCTTCTCAGCGCGGCGGCTGTGGCGATTGCGGCCACCGCCGCCGGGCACTCAGCGCAGCTGCGTGCGCCTTTGGGAGCCCGCCCGCCCGCCGCGCCCCTCGCGAGGTCGTGGGCGCCTGCGGACCCGCCGCCGCCGGGGCACTTCACGCAGGCAGCGTGCTTTGCGAGCACACGCCCGCCCGGTGCCCTCTCGCGCCCAGTCGCGGCCGCTATGGCCGCCGCCGCCGGGCACTCCGCGAGGACGCAGGTGCGGCTGTGGTGTGTCGCCATGTGGGAGCCTGGAGGAAGGGATTTAGGGTTAGGGGGTGGAAGGGCTTTTTTGGTGGGCGTTTTTGTTCTTAGAGAAGGTAGATGGTGGGCTGGCAGCCACTATACTCATCGGGCCGCCACCGTGCCTGCCGTTGTAGCGGGCCGTGCCGTGCCAGCCCGCGTGCTCGCGTGGCGGCCCAAATATGGCCCTTTACATTAGGCCGTGCCGTGCTCGGACTAGGCCAAAATCGTCAGGCTCGTGCCGGGCCGCCGTGCCAAGGGCTGCATGCTCAAGATTGCGGCGTGACGGCGTTACGTGGTGGCACGGTGGTATCTGCGTCATCTCATCTCACAGTGGTCCAAGAAACCGGGCGATGGACCGGGCCTGGCGCTAGCTGAAGTCCAAGCGCGCAAGCAAGCATGCGCGCCGACGCATGCAGCAGCAGCAGCTGACGATGCCGCATGGAATGGAAGAGAAGAGAAGAGAAGATGTCCACATCATATCTCCGATTATCGATCATGACACTGACACAGACACACCACCACGCCCGAGGCAACGCAATACGTACAAAACTCGTCGCACGCGGCGGCCGTTAGTTCTCGAAATCAAAACATTCCCCCTTTTCCTCCCAAACGGATAAACCGAAGCCACCAGAATGTGTATATCGTTGTCTGAATATCTGTGCCTATATATATATATATATATATATATATATATATATATATATATATATATATATATATATATATATAGACACACACACACACACACACACACACAGTTATACAAGTACACGGCCATGCATTTATGTTACTACTCCTCACTAATTACAGACAAATAAGTATTACTCTCTTGGTCCTGAAATGCCTAGGTATATATCTAGGCAGTTTTAGAAGCAAATAAGTAGTCAGCTGGCAAAAAAATTATTCCTCACTAATTACAGACGAATTTAAACCTTTGATACCTTTTATTTCAGGACCCATGGAGCATTACTAAAAATTCCTTCATCTAAAGTGTTGTCACGGGTCCAACCCAGCTTGGTATTGGTGGGCCTAGCACGGTCTAGAGGTCAAGGTCGGTCCCCCGAATGGCCAGCCCCTCCGTCCATATTAGAGCATCTCCAACGATTTTGCAAATGAGCTCTACATTTTTGTTTTTATAAAAAAAGTCTAAAAAACGTCAACGGTTTTGCAAATGGACTTTGCATTTTTTTGTTAACTTGGCAAAAATCAGAGAAAGACTTGCATATATGCACACCTCATCCCGCGCTTGGCATTGCCGACGCTCGCACTATTTTCCTCCTGCGCGCGTGGCTCCCGCCTGCTGCCGTATTTAGAATTTCTTTTTTTTGCCAAGTGATAATGCAAAACCGTTGGATATTGACTCTTTGGACCTTTGCTATATTCATTTGAAACTTGGCAAACTTTCAATTTTACCAAATAAAATATGCAAAACGGTTGGAGATAATTAGATCTAATTAGAAGTTTGGATAAGATAGAAAATAATAGATTCAGATTAGGAAAGATAAGTTTGTTTAGGAAAAGGATTGTACAAATCTATAACGACTAGCTCTAGGATAATTTTCTTACAAAGCAAATCCAGAGAGCCTAAATATAGGGGCTATGTACCTGTATCAATTAAGGAAGAAATAGAAGATTATTCCCTCAAGCTATTCTACTCCCTAGCCCCCTTGCACCGATCCTTTTCTAGCACCGTTGTTGCTGCCTCCAGCGCCGCTAGCCCTAGGTGGAGGGCTCTCCTTCCATGTGGTTGGTCATAGACCACCGTCCTTCTCCGTCCCCATCCTCCTACCTCAATTTGCTATAGTATACACAATGCACCTCCCAACAATATTGACCTGTCACGTGTAGTATACACAATGTACCTCCTAGCGATAACCCTCCAAATTAAGCTAGCGTCCCCGACATCAAGGCGCTACTCAAGAAGCTCATCGTTGACAACAAAAATTGCTCCGAGAAGCCTCAATGCCACTTAGACAATGGAAACCCTTCCTTTTAGCCATCGAGCAAGGCAACACTAAGTCATGGAAGGCAACACTTAGACAATGGAAGGCAACACTTAGACAATGGACGCACTCGTTTTTAATAACAAGTATTATCTTTTCTTTTCTCAGTTTTTAATAACTTGGGCCTCGACATACTTGGTGGTAGCGACGGTGCGTCCACACTCCTTCTTGGCCATGACATACTTGGTGGTACCTGTTATTAAAAACTGAGAAAAGAAAAGATAATAAACTAACCCATTTCTCGAACCAAACAACAATAATGTCACTCACGATGTGATGATCCTCTAGTATCCGTGGCATGGAGCGGACTGCGGCTCTCCATCCTCCCACCTTGTCAGTATATATTCCCACAGAAACAGATGAGGCACGCATTTCAATTATTCAACTCCTGTCGCCGTCCTTCCCAAGACAAACAAACAATAACAGTGAACAAACTAGCGAAAAAAAGTCTTTGTTGCCTCCGTGCGCTTCGACTGATTTCGGCTGCCGTACCACACATTACCACGCAATGCGCCGTTGCGGCTTGCTGCCATACCAAACAGCAGCTCTTCATCCAGGAATCTTATATTCTGTAAAATCAAATCAAATCAAATCCCTCACGTGAAACCTGCTTTCGTAACAAATTGTGCATGCAGCCGTAGGCTTCTTCGCTATGAGTTAGGTAGCTAGCGGGGGATTTGAAATCCTATACAAGAGTCAAACCGATCATCATCGACTCAAGTGAAATTCAGTACTAATCTCTCTCCATAGAGTTTGTCACTTGAAAATCGTGACTATAAAGACACAGTTTTTTAAGGACAGAAACAACAAGACGGAGGAAGTACCTAACAACGTCCAACAAAGAACACAATTCGAATTTTATCCCTAATTATTTTTAAAAGATTAATCAAGTTTCTATATCTATATTTAATATGTTATTAAATTATGAAAATTTCTTCCTTTGTCTCATTCATCAAGATTTATCTCTCACTGCTTCCACCCCTATTCTTCTGTCACTCACTTTAACCTTCTCTACTTTTACGGTAGCCCCTTACCTCTTGGTTTGTCATATGTCACTACTCACTCCCACTTATGTTCGTCTTTCATCACTCATTTTGAATGTTCTCGCTTTCATTGTCTTCCATCACTCGCACCTCTTAGTTCATCATCCCTCACTTAGTTTAGAGCTGCAAAAACTTTACTAGTATCCCACATTCATGGGCGCCCAGGCTGGTTGAATCCGAGCTCATGCTCGTCGCAACTTCATGTGCACACAGGTTGCTAGCCTTCCACCCTTTTTAACAATAGCCACCTACTTAAACTAAGTAAATCTTCACTCAATTTCCCACACGGAATTAATCTTTCATTATAGCTAGATTTTTATGGGTCTTACGATTTAATTAAAATAAGGTTGCCGCAAAGCTAATAAATAGTGATTCGTTTGGATTCCTTGCCGAGGACTGTGTCACCTCGTCGAGTTAGAAACTGGAGCGGACCGAGTTTTTGGCTGTATAACCGGTTGAGATTGATTTCCGTGCGAGCGAGCTTCTGATTGCCGGCTGAGGCAAGCCAAATTGGCTATCTCCTAACTGGTCGAGCATCTCGTTGCCCATGGAGGCGAGGCGAGGTGAGGACAACTTTCCACCCACAACCAAGTATGCCCAAAATCTAACAAGATAGCTAGCTTTATGTGACTAATAATAACCACATAAAAAAATTTTGTCGAGCAATGCTCAGGCATATAGAAAAGGTATAATAAATAACAAAAATACACACAATAAAAATAGCAAAGTGATTGTTTTGTCCTTTTTTCCCCATACTTTCCAAAGTTCTCTCGTGTTTCTCTTCATCAGAATTTGACTTTGATTCATAACCAATGCTTATACAAGTTAGAATAGCACATATTTGTGCAATAATGGTATGGAGTTCGATTCCAATACATATTGGAACAAAGACACAATCACTACATAAATCTTTGTCTATAAGTCATTCAGGTAACCACACAACAAGGTGTATCTTCTGTTGTTACATACAAG
Organism: Chrysopogon serrulatus; assembly: GCA_015844335.1. Classification (NCBI taxonomy): domain Eukaryota; kingdom Viridiplantae; phylum Streptophyta; class Magnoliopsida; order Poales; family Poaceae; genus Chrysopogon; species Chrysopogon serrulatus. The sequence goes on from JADLZL010002787.1 coordinate 61,810, forward strand.
CACATTTGCTAATGATATTAAAAACACAAATGAATTTTCTCTATGTCATATTCTGCTTCCTAAAATACTCTCATGCACCTCTTTGTCCCATTCATGAATAATCCATTAACATGTATTTGGCATAATGTTAAATAATTTAATCAAACTTAAAATGGTTTGATTAGGTACCATGCTAGATATATTACTAATTTGACAAAAGGAGCATAGATGGATAAGATCAGGGATGCTAGTTGAACTTGGAAACTTACTATACTACTGATAATGGATGGAAATTTGGGGCGCGTTTGACTGGTTTCAGATTCTCGTAGAAGTATTTTGAATCCATGTTCACTTTACATTTATCAGATGAATTATAATCACTTCATGGAGCCATTTGGCTAGCATGTCAGATTCTTGATACTAGAATCATGTTGAATGAATTAGTTTCAATATTCAGTGGATCGGAAGAAATGGTGCCAAACAACCTAACCTTGAAACAATTATGCCTCGGAACGTTTTGGCTCAGAATATTTGTATGGTTCCACACTTTTTTGCATGTGTGAGTGAAACGGCTCCGGGCTGCTTTTGTGAGATTCTGTGTAGTCTCTAGCTCCCATGCACTAGCGAAGTTAAAATAGGTTGTACATGCAAGTTATTCTTCGCCCATAAAAAGGTTTGATTTTTTGAAGCATATTTGTATTTTATATGTATTTGTAATTTTTTAAATTAGAATCCAGCCTAGCAGCCAAACAATGCTATAAAATGATTCTAATTCATCACTTAAAACGGTTTTTAAGAGAATCTAGACCGAGCTCTAAAATGAGAAGAAACCAAGTAGTATTTGGGTGTTAGACTAGTAAAAACGAGAATCATTTCTAAGTAATTATCGCAGAAAAAGTTCTCTATTTATTTATTGTGTTTTTTGGCAGAGGAAATATCTGAAATTGCTGCCCAACACACCTTTGCGTTGATCATTGATCTCCTGGATCTAAATCTAAACTGTAATACAAAGAAACCACGATCACTTGGTGGACCTGTAGATCTGAACAAACGATATGCCATCGATACAAACAACGACGGATATATACATTGTAACCGAAAGCAAACCCTCTCGGTCCCGGACTCTCTTCCATCAGCGTTGGATTCCCTCCTCCACATCTGTACCTCCCACCGGATTCCCTTCAACCATCGGTATCCACTTATCCCTATCATCTATGCAGACTTTTTTGTTTTGAATCTAAACCCATTTCTCACCAATAGGCCTTCAGTTCTGGTGAAACCTTTTTCTAGAAGAGAACGCAAAACTCGGCGTGCGCTCTACAAAGCACGGAGGGTACATGCCTTGGGATTTTTTTTGACATGACACTGATGTATTTATGGCACCTACAACGGGCATCTTCAAGAGCCTTTGTAAATCTACTCTTTAAATCGTCATTTAATTAAAGAGTCATTGAAGTAAAAATTGCTTTCTATATCTCTTTATACTCTACAACAGCTATTCTATATCTTGGGGATGTGTAGAGAGCCATTCTCATTCTCCATCTTTTGGCTAAATCCGAAATAGAGAACATTTATATTTAGATATCCAATTGAAGAGGCTATTGGATCGTATGCTTTGACCAAAATCTCTATTCCTATAAATTAGGAAAATTATAAAGAGTCTCTTGAGAGCATTTCCAAGAGTTTTTCTAAAATCTACTATCTAAATCATCGCTTAGAGAGTCATTTGAGTAAAAAAATCATTTTTTATATTTTTATACTCTCCAACATCTTTTCTACATCTCGTGCGTAGTGTAGAGTGTCATTCTCGCTCTCCTTCTTTAGCTAGCGAGAAATCTGGAATAAACGATATCTATATTTAGATATCCAATTGATGAGACTGTTGGAGAGTATTTTTTTCACCAAAATCTCTATTATTGTAAACTAAAAAATATATAAAGAGTATCTTGGAGATGCTCTTAGAAACATCAAAATTTCTAGACCATCTTCTGGGCCATTATCGGGAGAGTGTTTCATAGCTTTCACTACTACACAAAAGATTTTGCAAGGCACTTCAAAAATAAGCTCGAGAGGCGGTTTTTGAAAAAAACCGCCTCGGTTAATGATTCCCAACCGAGGCAATGCCCACCCGCAAAGAACCGCCTCGGTTAATGCATTAACCGAGGCGGTTTTTATAAGAAAACCGCCTCAGTTAATACCCATTAACCGAGGCGGTTTTTATAAGAAAAACCGCCTCAGTTAATACCCATTAACCGAGGCGGTTATGTTATAACAACCGCCTCGGTTAATGGCAATTAACCGAGGCGTTTTTTTATAAAAACCGCCTCGGTTAATGTATTAACCGAGGCGTTTGTTTTAGCACAAACCGCCTTGGTTAATGATCTATTAACCGAGGCGGTTTTGTAACAATAACCGCCTCGGTTAACTCTGCTCTATATAACCAGCAGCCTCCTTCTTCTTCCCCGCGGCTTCTCCTCCATTTTTGCGGGTTTTGAGCTCCAAAACCGCAAAAATTGTATATTTTTTAGGGGGAGAAGTTTTGCTCTTGGAATAGGCGAAGGGGCACCGCAAGAGCTCAATTCTTACCCTCCAACCCTCCTTTTCTTCTCTCTTCCCCTCTCTCCTCTCCTCTCTTTCCCCTACATCTAGATCTAGATCTAAGTGGAGGAGAAAGAACCATCTCCTAAGGAGAAAGAACCCTTGGATTTGTGAAAGGTGGCACCATAAGAGGTTGATTCTTACTCTCCAAAACCCCACCTTTTCCTCTCTTTTTCTCTCTTTGTTCATTCTCTCTTTTCCTCTCTCTTTCTCTATTTCTCTCTCTTTTCTTTAGATCTAGTTTGAAATACATGCATTTTTTTAGCTCCCATCCTTATATATGTTTGTTGGCACATGTGCAAGGTCGCGGATGGCAAGGGATTGGATGTACAAGGGATCGAGGCTAGATCCATCTTTCTTGGATCATGTGAAGAGAAAGTTCATTCCTGCGGCGACAAAGCATCGTCTGAGTGCGGGTCGAGATTTCATAATTTATCCGTGCAATAGCTGTAAGAATTTGCTGGCACATGGTGAGAGCGTGGTGCAATCTCACTTAGTGCGGTTTGGTTTCGTCAAAGATTATAAGGTCTGGAAGTACCACGGTGAATCAGATCCGAGTGCCGCCACCACTTGCTCATCTAGAGAAAACAAGTCGTCGACGACAACGACACAGGCGGTGATTGACGGAGAAAATGGAGAACAACCTAAAGTATCAGCAGCCAAAGCATCAGCCGCGGGTGACAATAATGATGTGCATCATGATTACATCACGATTGAAGATCTGCTACAGGCAGAGGAGGACACTGCAGATGACGATGGTGGTAATCCGGCGGAGGTGTTGGACCCCGAAGATGTGGACCTCTTCGATAGAATCGCTAACTGTCAAGATCAGGATGATGTCTTATTTGGGAATCCTAAGTGGCTAGAGAACTTCAGGGAGATGAAGCAGGCGGCAATTGATCCCCTGTACAATGGTTGTCCGAAGCATTGGACGGCGTTACATTTCAATCTTCAAATGCTGATGCTCAAGGCTCGCCATGGGTGGTCTGACTCTAGCTTCAACGATCTGTTACGTATCCTCACTGACACATTCCCGGAGGGTAACAAGGTGCCCGCCAATACCTATCGGGCAAAGAAGCTGATCAGGCCAGTGGCGATGAAACTTAAAAAGTTCCATGCCTGTCCAAACCACTGTATTTTATATCGGGGCGAGTATGAGAACTTGTAGAGCTGTCCTCGCTGCGGAGCAAGCCGTTACAAGAGGAATGCTGGCTGTCGGACGGACGCAGCTAACGACGGACCCACCTCAAGAGGGGCAAAGAAGAAGATGAATACGACAAAGAAGCAGGCCCCACCTCCAGAGGACCAGGAAGAAGAGGGTTATATGAGTAGAAAAAGTCCTGCCCTATCCGTTTGGTACTTGCTGTGATCGATCGACGGCTTGCGTGCGATATTCGGGAACCCGGATGATGCGAAGCTCATGTCTTGGCATGCATCAGCCGAACGCACGAAGGGTGATGGCAAGCTTCGACACCCCTCCGATGGCAAGCAGTGGAAGCGTTTCAACGACAAGTTCCCAGAGTTTGGTGACGAGGCTAGGAACGTCAGGTTCGCGCTAAGTACTGATGGGATGAATCCGTTCGGTGACCTAAGTAGCTTCGCCAGACAAAGACGGCCGGTCATCCTTACCATCTACAACTTACCTCCCCATCTATGTCACAAGCGCAGGTACTTATTTGGAACTTGGACGGTGTGTGTGATAGTTGTTGTCACCAATTTATATAATAACAGCCCTCTTACAAATATCTATTATAACAGGTATCTTCTACTAACCATGTTTATATCCGGACCGAAGCGACTGGAAATGATATAGATGTCTTCCTAGAGCCATTTATGGAGGACATGCAGTTTCTATGGGGAAAAGGGGGTCAAAATGATGGATGCGTTCTTAAAGAAGGATTTCACTATGAAGGCTATCATATTTGTCACCATAACAGACTACCCCCGGTCTTTTTTCCTTTGTGCGGGCGATTAAAGGTAAAGACCGGTTGTGTAGTTTGCATTGATGGTACTGCTACACTTACCTTGCTGCATCCAAGAAGATGGTGTACATGAGAAAAGACGATTCCTCCGTAAAAAGCACGTGTATCGGAGACCTATGATGAATCAAGATTTTGACAACAAGGTCGAACCTCAAACCGACGAGCCGAGAAAAAGAACAAGGTACGGGCAAAAGGTGTTTGACATGGTCAAGGGCATAAACATCGAGTTTGGAAAGAAGAAGAAGAAAGAGGGGAAAGATGGTGGAAAGCCAACCAGTAAAAAGAGAAAGCGGGGTGCAGAGGATGAAGAATACGAAGGCGAGCCTATCACGGCCCCCGTTCCTTTCAAGAAGCGATCTTGTTTCTTCAAATACCTATCATCTTTGGAAGGAACTAGATACGCCCCATGCCATCGACCGCATGCACGGAGAAGAATGTGTTTGAGAGCACGATAGGAATCTGCTTGACATCAAGAAAAAGACAAAGGATGGTCTAAAGTCTCGTCGAGGATTTGGTCAACATGGGCATCGGGCCTGAAATTAACCGACACTGGCTGCGCTTGAGAATGGAAAAGTCGACCTCCTAGGGGCGAGCTACAACCTGACATTGGATAAGAGGAGGGCTATGTGCCAGTGGCTCAGGGCAGTCAAGGTGCCGACTAGTTTTTCTTCCAACATCAAGAGCCTTGTCTCTATGAAAGACCTCACTCTTACCAACTTCAACTCATATGACTGCCATGTCATGCTTACGGTGTTCCTTCCAATTGTGATCAGATGTATCGGTCCGGAGTACGTTAAGATGGTAATAACACGCATGTGCTACATCTTTAACCAGATTACACGAAGGTCATCGATGAAGCCGAGCCGCTCGGCTTTGAAACAATTCATCGCAGAAACTCTTTGTCGCCTTGAGATGTGCTTCCCACCGTCTTTTCTTTGATATTATGCCACACCTGATGATGCACATGGTTGATCAGATACAGGAACTAGGCCCGGTGTACCTTCATCAGATGTGGACATACGAGCGGTTTATGTCGACCCTCAATAGATATGTGCATAATCGTGCTTACCCGGAGGGCTCTATGATCGAGGCATACACAACGGAGGAGGTCGTTAAGCGGTGCACCAAATACATTAGGGACGGAAGAGCGATTGGGTTGCCCGTCCCTTTGCATGAGGGCAAAACCTCGGGGATGGGATGTACGGGAAGAAAAGTCCGCACTGATGTAGATGAAGAGACCCTGCAACAACCTCACAATAGCGCGCTCAATCAGTTAGTGGTCATGGAAGGCGGGTTCGAAGCACATAGATGAGATCCGCCTTTCTAGTGGTGGGCGCGGTGAGGCATGGGTTCAAAAACAAAGCACAACATCAATTTCACGACGTGGATCAAAGAGCAAGGCATATATGGAGAAACCGATGAAGCAAGGTTTGCGTCGGGCCCTAGAACACAAATCACCTCATGGCAAGGGTATGACATCAATGGTTCTGGGTTCCACATAAAAAAAAGAAGGACAAGAAGAGCGCCTCACAAAATAGTGGCGTTCGATATGAGGGCATCGATGACAAGACGAAGAAGATCATGTCATACTATGGGCGATCGAAGAGATATGGGAACTTGACTACGGTGGAGACTGCAGGTGCCTATATTCCGGTGCCGATTGGGTAAAGCCGGCGATGGTTGTTGTGGATGATTTTGGGCTCACCACGGTGGAGCTCGGCAATGTGGGGTACAAAGATGACCAATGGGTGGTAGCAAACCGCGCGTGCAGGTAGCCTACTTCGCAAAGCCCAAAGACACCAAGAAGCATGTGGTTGTGTCGGGAAAGCGAGAGGATCGTGGGAGCATGGATGGAGTACAGAGTCCCGAAGACCACAACAATTACTCGGAGATGTCTCTTTACTGATCATCCATCCAAGATCAAGCTCGTCGAGACCCGTGTCAACAAGACCAAGATGAAGCCCTGGTGTCGTCCGGATGGTGAAAAGAGGACTGTGGTAGCGTCGGCACCAAAATGAGTGTGATGACACACTTTTATGTAATAACTTATGTAATGCCATTAACATTTATGAATTCTATTATGAACGCAAGTTTATGACACATCCACTACTACTACATACTCCCTCCGTCCCTATTTAGATGTCGCCGTGGGATGCGTGCCACAAATTTGACTTAATTTATAGAAAATACGTACAATATTTACATCTTCAAATAATTTTATTTAAAAACTAGATCCAAAGATCTTTCCGATGATATTAATCGATGATATTTATTATTTATTAAAATTACCGGCATTTGTGTCTCGAAAGCGAACCGACTAGTATTTAAGGACGGAGGGAGTACTTTTACTACAACAACATGTGCAAGTGCGCGTTTTTTTTACATGTACTACTAGCACTAATCAGACCAAAATACAAATTAAATATTAAGCCAAACTACCAATCAAATTTGAATCTAAATATAAACAAATTTGAACCTAAATATATATAATTTAAACCAAAATACTACTATTATTAACCGAGGCGGTTTTGTTAAAACAACCGCCTCGGTTAATATTGATCGAGGCGGTTCTTTTAACAAAACCGCCTCGGAAAATGCCTGCCTATATAAGAAGCTTACCACCCTTCGAAAATTCACAAGTCCTTCGTGTTGTTCCAATCTTCCCGAAGGGCTGCCGAAATTTTAGTGAAGGCAGCGCCCGCCGCCGCCGCCACAACTCCGGCGCATCCTTCTCCGTCTCTTCCCCCCGGCGGTCCCCCTCACCTCGTCCGGGTGTGCGCCCCGCCGTCGCCTCGACCCCGTGGGCCCACGAGCGGCGGCGGGATCTGCTTTGGAGCCCAGCGCCGCCGCCGTCCGCCACAACTCCGGCGCATCCTTCTCCGTCTCTTCCCCCTTGGCGGTCCCCTCCCTCCTCCGGTGTGCCGCCCGTCCGCCGACCCGTGGGCCCCGAGCGGCGGCGGGATCTCTTGGAGCCCAGCGCCCGCCGCCGTCCGCCACAACTCCGGCGCATCCTTCTCCCGTCTCTTCCCCTCGGCCGGTCCCCTCACCTCCTCCGGTGTGCCGCCGTCGTCCGCCTCGACCCCGTGGGCCCCGAAGAAGGCGGCCGGATCTGCTGGAGCCCCAGCGCCGCCCCGCCCGTGAGCTCGACCTCGGCCCCTCCGTGAGCTCGACGCCGCGGCCCTACACCCGCTGGGGTCTGGATCCGTCGTCCTCTTCTCCGTCGAGCACTCCACTAGGGTTTCGCCGCCGTCTTCCACTGCGCTTTCGCTTGGCGCCGCCGTCCTCTCTACGAAACCCTAGGCGTCGCCGTCCGCCATCCTGTGCCACCGCCGTCCACCGTCCTGGATTTGGAGCTGCCGCCTCCACCACCTGGATTTGGAGCTGCCGTCGTCGACACCGTCTTTTCCTGCCCCATCTTCGTCCGAGCATCGTCGCGGCAAGGCTAGCACGAGGTTCTTCCCCTTTGCTGCCTGCCTGTGATGCTAGTGCAATATTATGTGATGCTACTGCAATACTTGCTGCCTGTGATGCCATGCCAATATTCTGAGCAAAATATGCCCTTTGCAAAGTAGCATTTCCCCTAAAAAAAATTGCCACATGCTTGACCCCATTTAACAAAATTGTGTGAAATCAATTTTCGATAATTAGCTGTAATTTGCTGCCTGTGTTATCTTCATGTTACTCTGCTGTTATTGCCACATGCCAATATTCTGCTGCAGAAACATATATGCTGTAATTTCTCACTTGTGCACTGTTTGGGTGTATGGCAATAGGCCACTACTAGTGTGTATAGTTGGAGAGGCCTGCTGCATGCCTCATTCTCACTTGTGCTGCAGTTCAAACTGCTTGCTGCTGGCGTGTGCTGCAGTTCTTGCCTCATTCTGAGTCAGAGAGGGACAGGAGGAAGGGAGGCAGGTGCTGGTCACCTGGACACTTGGATTTAGTGCCAACAAATGCACACAGCACTTGAATTTTGCAAATTATGGCATTCTATCTTCAATATAGATTTATAGGTGGCTGTTACAGTTGAATCAGTTGATAATGCAGCAGGGAGCAGCAGCTGTTCTCTCTGGGGGCTTGTCTGCGTGCCTTGAGCTGCAGCAATGCAATAGGGAGCAGCAGCAATGCTTTTCTTTTGGGCTCGCTTGATCGCCTCAATTAATTGCCAATGATTTGTTGCTTTGTTGCCTGTACTGCTACACTATACTAGTACTCTACTACTCTCCACGCTCTTGCCTATGATTTGTTGCTATTTAATCAGATTATTATGCCTATATTGATGCTCTGCTCTCCTAGTAATGCAATAATGAAATGTGGTTTCAACCTATTAAAATATGCTAAGGTAGTGGCATATGCAATGATGTCAATCTTTTTCGGCTGAGGCAGCGGCTATGATGATCAAATGCCCCCTGACTTGTAATTAAGCTGCTAAACTAGGATGGCTTGTTTACGCCATACAAGCAACCAGTTTAGACGCAATATGATGACAATGGGGCAAATCTGAGCCAATTTTACCAAGCAATTTGTACTTTTCTTCACATTCTGTATACATACTTCACTGTAAATGGAAAAAATGATGTAATCATTTATGAGGATGAATATATGATGTGTATCCTTTTTTTGCTGAGGCAACGGCTATGATGATGAAATGCCCCCTCTTGTAATGAAGCTCCTAAACTAGGATGGCTTGTATGCCATACAAGCAACCAGTTTAGACGCATTGTGATGACAATTGGGCAACTCGAGCCAAAATTTACTAATCATTTTGTACTTTTCTTCACATTTTGTACTTTTCTTCAAATTTTGTGTACATACTTCAATGTAAATGAAAAAATTGATGTAATCTTTCAATAGGAGGAATATAAGAGAGATTTTTCATTTATATAATTGTCATGTTACCTTAGCATCTTTGACCTGACAATATCTTCTTCATAGCTTCCAATGGCTAACAAGCTCGACAACGAAGGACAATGGCGCCGACCTAGTCCTTATGAGAGTCACGATGAAACATCATCGTCATCAGGCAGCTCTACCGAGTACGAGGAGGAGGTGCCAACACCATTGCCAGAAAAGAAGCACAAAACGGAGGAAGATGATGACCCGAACTATAATGTAGAAGATGATCTGGAGGACATGTATAGGGCTTCAACACGAAGTTCTCGCATGGAAGCACGGTACCATCCAGAGGATGATACCGAAACTCAAAGGCGCTGGCACGTATATAACTACCTTAGCATGAAGGCCCTCGTGTAAGCATATAGCTAATAATGCTTGTTGTGCTCGACAGATACCACAGGTGCCTCTGCGCTTGGAGTTCCAACGATGAGGGAGAAGGGGAGGGTGGAGAGGGGCATGCATCCGTTCCAACCCCAAGCTCTTCAGGCGCACTAGGCGTGGCAAGAGTACCGGCAAGAGTGGCAAGAAATCAGATTTGAAGAGAGACCAACACGGTAGGCACCAAGTGTCGACCAAGGTGCATGTCATACACCGATAGGCCCGCATGGAGAGCCCCTTGCTACCGGGGAAAGTGTGATAGGCACATTCAAAGAACCAATGCTCTGTGTAGCTAGGGAGCACGTGCCAATCACCTACTTTGATTGGAGAAAAGTCCCGAAAGAACTCAAGGATAAAGTGTGGAAAGACGTGAAGAAGCAGTTCGAGTATCCACCGGACCAGTAGATAACGAAGATCTATGCGGGAAGCATGCATTAGCGGTTGCAGGAAAAGCGCCGCAACTTGCGCTCCACACCGAACAACGAGTATGTGAAGATGGAGAAGACACCCTTTGAAGACTACAACTTCATCAAGCGTCACGTCCGGGATGAATTTGTGGAGAAGGTGTCGATGATGGCTCAAAGGACAAGAGCAAGAAGTACTCGACCTCGCAAAGAGGAATACGCTCCCTCACCATTTGGGTATGACAGGTACGCCGCTAAGAGGCCCAAGTGGCGGGGGGGAAGAAAGTGAGGCAGCCGCTGCCGGTATAGAGGATCCGTTAGCGGGCCTCGACACCGGGGCACGTGACTACTTCAAAGCCCGTCGGCCGAAGAGGCTAAAGGAGGGAAGAACCAAGTACAACGAGCCAGAGACCGAGGAAGCGGAGAAGGCGGTGATTGCGGTACAAAAGGCAAAGGAAGAAGGGTTGTTCGAACCTCGGAGGGATCATGACGTCCTGACCGAGGGGCTTGAAAGGCCGGAGCACCACGGTCGTGTACGGGCATCTCCTCGAGGCGTAGCCGGAAGACCGTGGAGTCCCGACATCCGACGCCGCCTCGCACCGCACGAGGCAGGCATATAAGGAACGGCTCATCCAGCAAGGCCATGATGCGGCCGTGAAGGAAATGATCATGGGGTCGATACAGGAAGCTTTTACGAGCAACGACCCCAAGATGGTGGACCTGCGGTCGCAAATGCTTCGACAGGCTGGCATGCAGCTACCGCAGCAGGGGCAGCCGGGTACCTCACAGCACCAAAGGTACCCGGTCGATGAGATCAAGAAACCAACACTGTGCAAGCTCCTGGTGCCCTTTGGTCGGACGGGGAAGACGAAGAAAGAAGTGGGAGAAGAAGAGGTTAAGCCGCCAAAAGATGCAGAAATGTACGACGGCAAGCCGCTCCCGCCCGAGTACGCCGTAGTGCTCTTGGTGTACACTAAAGATGAATTCGATCAAGACAAACTCGAGTTTCCCACTGAAAGTGGTGCAACAACACTCGGCCAAGCACTCGGCGACACCGTGCTTTGGAACAAAGCTGATATCGTGCTGAAAATGGAGACATCGTGCTCACCGCCGTCTTCGTCTCCCCCCGGCGGCGGCCCAAGTGATGACGACGACGACGACGGTGGCAACAACAACGATGGCGTCTCAGGCAGCAGTCCTCGACGGAGCCCATCTCCCGACAAAGGCAACCCACAAGAAGATGCCGGGGTTGCATCGGGCCACACCACGCCGCCTCCAAGTCATCCCAAAGAGTGCCCTTCGGCGCCGATGAAGCCAACAGATGAGGAGGACAATAGAGGTGCACCGGGGCACGACTCGCCGCCTCCAAGCCAACCCAAAGAGTGCCCAATAGATGAGGAGGACGACAGGCCCCCGAATATACCCCTCGCAAATTGGCGGGCGTATAAAATCGCAAACAGTCTCCCTTTCTCAACGGCATTTGATAGGTACTATTGTTAACACACTTTCCGGCTTTTCTCAATTATACAGTATGTGTGCCTGTGAATCTGTGATGATGGTGCTAACAACATTTGCACTCGTCGTGATTGCAGGCCGCCAACGCCACCGTCGATCTGGCCACTAACTCCAGACTGCCCGGACAACTACGAGCATGGCAAGTTCATGTTGCCCTTGGGCCAGCTAGTCCAGGAGGAGACGTGGGAGGCTCGACGGTTCCATCTATGGTACATGCATGCTGCCAAGTTAGGAATGAAAGAATTCGTTGTGAGGGTCCCCAAGGAGTACTTCCACTTGGAAGAGGATTGCTTTTTCTCTGTGACCTTCCACGACATGCATAGGATGCTGCGGCGCAAGGACCTTGACGTCGCCCAAGTCACCCTTTTTGCATTGTAAGTTGTTATAGCATTGCATCGTTGTCCCTATGCCTTCTTCAATCAATACAACAATGGCGTGACCAAGACTTATACTGCAGGATGCAATCATATATAAATCAGGGGCTTGGTGATAATGTTATCTGCCTCTCTCCTATGCATATTACCCAGAGGGCCATCATTGGCTACGATATACCGGATACAGATCCGCAGTTGGTGAACTTGACCCCCATGCAGCGGATAGAAACCAGGGCATGCCTACGGAGTGAGATTAGGTATAGAAAGGGACAGTACATCCTTCAAGCCATGAAGAAGGTTGAGGAATATGGGTGTATCCTTGCCGCCCATCGGTTCGGTACGTGAAAACACAGGTTCCAATACGTATACCATCCATTGGGTTCACGATTTCTTACATTTGAAGATTTAAATTATTTCGATGGTGCAGCTTGGGCGTCATGGGGCACTGGATTGTATTTATGATATTCCCACAGGATGGAAAGGCTGTTGTATTCGACTCCTTAAGGAAAACGGACAAAAAAGCGTACAATGATTTTGAATTCTGTGTCCGATAGTAAGTGTGACATCACATTCATTTATTTACACGTATAAATCGTATCAATTTTGATGTTGACACGAGTGGTTTGCATATGAAGGCTTACGGGAAGTACCTTGAAGACCCCAACCGCTTGGATCGGAGGTCCGAGAAAAAGAAGTTGAAGTACAAACACGTACTCAAAGTGAGGCGACAATTCCCGGTGAACTATATATATCAAGCAATTTCATATGTGCTAGTACATCGTCCATCATACTCTCCATATGGCTTAACTATTTCAGATTACGAATATAATGTTCATGCAAAGGCTCTAAACAACCCGAAGGATCACTTCTATGTGGATACTATGCTTGTGAGTACCTGAGGGCATGCGGGAAGTACAGCGATAGCTACCGACAGCTGAAGAAATCAAAAGGATGGTGGAAGAGGAACAGGATCGACAAGATGATCATCGGTCAAACAATATCCGACGCTTGCAAGTTTGTAATCGATCAATGTTGTCATGTCGATGGCAAGTTCTTCTATGAAGAGAGCGAGCTAGCGACGGAGGACAAGTATGAGAAGCTACGCAAATGGAGAACAATGCTAGACATGAGGGATTATGTGTTGCCGGACATCTTCGACTAGTTTAGCTTGTGATAAACTTCTCATGTCGCTTATGTGTACGTGTTTGACTTTGTGACTTTGTATGCATGTAATTTAAACTTCATGGTGGAACTTCAAATGATATTTGACATCAGATCTCTTGTAATATATGTTCAGCCTTTAAACGCTTATTTTATGTGTTCCATATGATCTGTATTTGCTATATTTGATACTGCTTATATTGTAAAATATTAAATGATTAATATAAATTACATAAAAATATTTTTTTTAATTTGGAAAATCATAACGTAGGCGGTTATATTATAATAACCGCCTCCATTAATGATGAGACAGTAGGCGTTTTATTATATTAACCGCCTCGGTTAAATTATTTACCGAGGCGGTTTTTAAAATAAAACCGCCTCCGTTAATGGTCATTAACCGAGGCGGTTTTCTTATAAATACCGAGGAAAACCGCCTCGGTAAATATTTTAACCGAGGCGGTTTTCTAACCGCCTCGGTTAAGGCCACGACATTAACCGTGACCTTATCTTCGAGGCGGTTAGAAAAACCGCCTCGGTTAACTAAAAAAATAACCGCCTCGGTTAAGATTTCTGTAGTAGTGTTTGTTTCATGGCGTTGTTTCGAGAGTGCTATGTACTCCCTCTATTCTAAGTTATCAGTTATTTTGACTTTTTGGTTGATCTATTTTGCTATGTATCTCGAAATATTATTTATGTAAATGCATAGCAAAATAGATGTACCAAGAAAGTCAAAGCAATTTATATTTTGCAATGGAGGGAATGCCAGTTAGAATGCAATCAAATATGGACCAAACAACCAACCTCACCACATAACTTCATTTTATCGTTTTATCATGTATAGCCTCTCCAGAACATTTAATTACATGAGTCATCCAGAGTTGAAAACTGAGTCAAAAAGTGAGTTCCATCTTCCCCTCTCTTTTTTTTTAAACGTTGCCTTGCTACCATAAATGACTACTAGGTGACACCCTATATTTATTTAATATATGAAACGAAAACCTCCACTGAGAATTGACTTTGTTCAACATACTATGGCATATGTAAGCATTTAATTATAGCATACCCAGTTCTTTGAATCAATTTTTACAAATAGTTTTGTGTTTACACAATACTACGTTTATGGACCGGGGAGGGGTGCTAATTAAATTGAAATCATTCCATGGTTCAATGGTTGGATGGACACATGTGTTGTGTCTTCAATTATTTTCCTGTGTTTTATTTACCCGCCACCGGCCGCCTCCGTCGTCGTCGTGTCTATCAAATCAAATCAACCCATCCATATCAGAGAAGAGAATACGCGCCACGCTCCCTCCCAGAGTCCTCGTAGGACAATACTCTCTCATATACGGACTACTCCACAGTACATACGCCTATATAGATGCATCCTTCCCCGCAAGGCAAGCCGCTCTTCACCTCGGATTGCGTCTTCAATCCGTTTGTTCGTCCTTCCATGTCATCAATTGATTCTTCTTGATGATTGATAGGTGAAAAGAGAAGAAAAAGATAGCAGAGCAGGGGAGGGAAAAGGCAAAGCAGAGCCCGTAGCGTCCTTTTCACAGATTAGATAGATAGATAGATAGATTGCTGGCAATGGCGTCGTCGAGGGGGCCTCTCGCGGCGCTGCTCCTGCTGGCCTGCGCCGCGGCGGCGGCGGCTGCCTTCTTGCCGGCCGCCGCCGCCGTCCACGCCGTCGCCGCCGGCACGGCGGACGGGTCGGAGGAGTGGGGCTACGTGGATGTGCGACCCAGTAAGCGATGCAAACTCGGTTGTTGTTTCTCATATCATCTATCGAATCTGCCTGCCGCTGCTCGCTTTGACTCTGCTTCTTCTTCTTCCTCTTCTTGTTCAGAGGCGCACATGTTCTGGTGGCTGTACCACAGCCCGCAGCGCGTGGACAACGGCAAGACGCCATGGCCGACCGTGCTGTGGCTGCAGGGAGGGCCGGTGAGTGATTACATGGCTGGATTGGGTGGATGGAACTTTCGTTGCCTGCCTCCTTTGCAATTGCAATCAATCAAATCTTAAATCTTTAAATCTTTATAATGGAGATGGATGCAATGGTTCATGACTGAGCTGCTGCAGGGCGCGTCGGGCGTCGGGTACGGCAACTTCATGGAGATCGGGCCGCTGGACACGGAGCTCAAGCCCCGCGCCACCACCTGGCTCGCCAAGGCGGACCTCCTCTTCGTGGTCAGCAATCCTGTCCAATCCAATCCTTTTTACAATTATATATGCTGCACTGTACTGCATCATGGATGAACAACCTCCTGAACGGCCGGCAATGACGGCAACAATGGCAGGACAACCCGGTGGGCACGGGGTTCAGCTACGTGGACGGCGGCAACAAGAGCCTGATGGCGCACACGGACGAGGAGGCGGCGCGCGACCTCGTGACGCTGCTCGTCGAGCTCTACCGCGACAAGCCCCGGCTCCGCGCCAGCCCGCTTTACATCGTCTCCGAGTCCTACGGCGGCAAGTTCGCGGTCACCACGGCGCTGGCCGCGCTCACCGCCATCCACCAGGGCCGCCTCCGCGCCACCCTCGCCGGCGTCGCGCTCGGGGATAGCTGGATCTCGCCGCTCGACTTCGTGGTACAGTAACTTTTTGTTTCTACTGCAGTAATAGTTGTAGGAGAGTACGTACGTAGCACTTGCAACCGCCGCCTCCTAAATGTTGACTTGCTGTTGTTGTTGACTATGCGTATGTGTGTACGTGTATTTATACTCTCTATAATAGTCAACGCGTGCATGCCAGCGTGGCAACCACTTTTTTTGACAAGCAGCTGGAGTGACAAGTGAAATTAATGGGTGCTCGGGGTGTGTGTGTGTGTGTGTTGCAGTTGTCGTGGGGGCCGTTGCTGTACCAGGTGTCCCGGGTGGACGAGAAGGGGCTGCAGCAGTGCAACAGCATGGCGGCCAAGATCAAGGCGCAGCTGGAGAAGGGCCAGTTCGCGGACGCCGAGGCGTCGTGGTCCGACCTGGAGAACGTCGTCAGCGCCAGCTCCAACTCCGTCGTACGCACTGACCATGCCATTACCATTTCTTATCTTATCGGTCGAACTTATCAGTCATTCTAACATTAGTGACGACACTGATTGATTGCGGCTACTACAATGCAGAACTTCTACAACTTCCTCAAGGACGAGATGTCGGGGGATTCGTCGGCCTTGGGCTCGGTCTCGACGCTGGCGTCGTTCAGGCGGCGGAGCGGCTACTCGCGCTACCTCAAGTCCATGGCGGCGGCCTCGTCGTCGGGCAGCATCGACAGCATCATGAACACGGTGATCAAGAAGAAGCTCGGCATCATCCCAAGCTTCCTCAAGTATGTCCGCCGCGTCTTACTCGGCTTATCACTAACAAATTTTGAGAGCGATCGACCGATCGTCGTCGACGGATGATCTACCATAGTAGCATCCAAGAAAAGGAAATCAAGTTGGTAGGAAATGACTAAAATGTGTGTGTGCCTGCACTGCAGTTGGGCCGACCAGTCAGACGACGTGTTCGACGCCCTGGCGGGAGACTTCATGAAGCCCAGGATAGAGGAGGTCGATCAGCTCCTCAAGCTCGGCGTCAATGTCACCATCTACAGCGGACAGGTATACTGACTGAACCGAACTCACTGAATGAATGACTGATGAAACGGATGATTGGCAATGGCATTGGCACATTGGCACGACAAGCTAGCTAGCATCTAAGGAACACCTTTACTGCACCTTCTTGCTCTGCTCTGCCTGAGCAATAATGTCCGCTTGTTCTTGGACAGATCGATACCCCTTACTGTACATTAGATGCAACAATATACTACTACTATTATTAGCTATAGGAACAAACAGGTAGCCAAGGAACTCACACATCTGACTGACTTGACTGTCAGATGAAGGGCTTTATTCCTGCCATGTTTTTACACACAGTGGTCACAATGCAGGGCAGAGGCACAGGCCCCCCTCTGTATGTCCGCTCCATGTGCACGTACTACTACGCAAATCTTGCCTTTTTGCCTGTCCGTCCTAGTGTCACAGGTAGTACATTAGCAGCCAAACATTATGGTTTCGCACGTGTTGTGTGAGTGTGAGTGTGAGTGTGATGATCACAAGGAATATGGACTGCAGCACTGCACATCACATGATGAACTACATGACATGAGGAACTACATTCACTTCAGTAGCTACTCTTGTCGGCAGGCTCTGTACACGATGTGGGCATGTTCATCTCATTCCCTAATTTGTCTCAATGCGGTCAAAATCTCCTTATATTGTTTATTTCTGTTCTGCAAAGCCTGAACATTCAAACAAAACCACTGTCCGTCTGCCTCGCCTTTCAACTGATCATTACTAAACCAAGTGCCATTTCACAAGCTCTTGTTTGCAAATAAAATAACTTTGGTTATTAGATCACCAGCTAATAACAAGCCTTTTTTTCCCTCTATTGCAGCTCGACCTCATCTGCGCGACGAAAGGCACGATGGACTGGGTTCAGAAGCTCAAGTAAGTGTAGTCGTCCCTCTGATCTCGCAGGCACAACACAACACAATGGACTGCTGCTGCTGCACTCTGTCTAGCTCTGATCACAATTCACTAGCTTATTGATGCGATGCCTGCTGCTGCTGCTGGTTTTGTCGTGAATCAGGTGGGACGGCCTCAACAACTTCCTGAGCTCCCCAAGAACGCCCATCTACTGCGACAAGGCAGGGCAGTCCGGCACCCAGGCCTTCGTCAAGTCCTACAAGAACCTCAACTTCTACTGGATACTCAAAGCTGGACACATGGTAACCAATAAGTCCACTACACTAGCTAGTAACCACATCATTCATTTATTTATATTCAATTCCATCAGCACTGCACATTAATTGTCGAGTAACCACGCATGTCGCTGTTGCATTGCAAATTATACATCATCATCGCTGTGACTGACCAAGCTGAGAAGGTGACGCACCATCCACCCTGATAGCTTAGCTAGCTAGCTAGGACACTGGCTCGTCGTCGTCCAGCCCCAGCACAGCAGCGGTAGCCGTTCGGCCAGGTTCTTCCATTCCATCCTGCATGAGCTGGAAACAACGTGCATTCATGCAGTTGGTGAGATACAGATAGGTTCTTGGTGCCCACGACCCCACGTGCACCGGAAAATGCTCCATGCCTGTGCTGTGCAGGCACACATCGATTCCATCCCTACGCATCGATTCCCTCTTCACCCTGAATGAAGAGAGACAAGACTAAGGCCACAAGCCAGCCAGGCACACATGCACCAACAGTGATATATAGAGTAGACAGATAGATTCAGTCATAGATGTAGGCAGCTACCGAGCACAGGCATGATCAGGCAGGGAGCTGCTACATTGCCTTCTTCAATTCAATGGTTATAGGGGGACATATGATTCTTCAATCTTTTATTTGTTTTTGCATGAGATGCTAATAAGATGGATTACTAATGCACTGCCCACTTCTTGTCTTGATGTTGATGATGACAACAATAAACAGGTACCCATCGACAACCCTTGCCCTGCGCTCAAGATGCTGGCTGACATTACCCGATCTCCTGCCAAGTAGGAGTAGGAGCAAACAGCAAACACGACGATGCAATGAAACAGCCTGACACCAATTCTTCAAGATTCTTCTCTTTTCATACAGTTAGAGAAAATTAAATTGTTGGTGGTGGTAGCATTCATGTATGGAACAATAAACAGAGGGAAAAGATAGTGATAGAATGGGAAAGGTGTTTAATTTGGCAGCTATTGCTGTGTGGCACCGCTGCAGAGCTTGCAGCTGAATTGAATTTCCAGCATGAAAATCTATTGCTTGACAGTGCCTTCTCCTGTCTCAACTTGATTCCTGAGCTGACCCGATTCTCCCCTGCTCCTTGGATTGCTCTGCTCCTCCTCCTGTATTAACCTACTGTGCTCTCTGTATTAACCTGTACACGACTTGTGTAGCACAACTCATCCGTGTTAGTTAGGTTGCCTTATGTAGACTTACACGATGCTCAAAGCAGACCAAAATCTACATTAGGGTGCTGATGTAGGAGTAGAGGCAAAAAGTCGGACAGACAAAATTAGGGATAGCACCTAAATCGAAAGTAGGGACTCAAAACCATAACTGCATCTGCATGTTCAATACTTCTATTCTATATATATAGTACGGGGTATAAAAACCTTTTCAAGAGCTCCAACTTGCATACAACATTGCTCAAAGTTTCAGGCTTTCAGCATACACCTGAATATGGCCAACTTTACATAAAACATCAACTGTTATGAGAAGAAACTCTCTTATGTGTTCGAGAAATTCAAATTACTGAGAAATAAGCTCAGGTTTATCCCATGTGACATACATCGAGTGTTACCACAAAATGGGCTACAGCACCGGAAAACTTGGTTTTCCAAAGCATATATACTAATAAAAGCCTACATGTAAATACCTATACTCATGTTTCATGGTTTCTTATGTATGTGTATGTCCTACCAGATATTCCTAGTTACAGGCAATTTGGATACAACAAAAGTATTCCATGCTCCACCTCCTTGTCCTTGATTCTTACTTCAACTTGTCCACCTCCTTGTCCCAGTTCAGACCAAACATCTGCCGCCCAAAGGGTACTATCAGGTTGTACCGGAAAACCTGCAATTTTACATCAAGACAGAACTCCTTACTATCCCATTTGGTGGTTCCACTAATGAAAAGTCATGTGAGCTGGTTCAAGTAGCACCTTATTATTTATCTGGCGAATTTGCTCCTGGAGAACCCTGCAGTCATTATTCCAGTTAGACTCATCATCTTCAGAGCGGTTTGCCCATGCCTTCCTTAATGCTGACCTCCAGACCATAATCATACCACGGATTTCCTTATTCAGCTCAACCCATTCAGGTGCACACCCGTTCCTTGAAAGTATCCTGTAAAGGGTGTCTTCGGCAGGATCGGCATGAGGATTTGAAGTGAGGTTTAGGGGTTTGCCCTTCCCTGGTAGATTTTCAAAGTGCCCTTCCTCCATAGAATGCCATATTCTTTGTTCAACGACATTTACAATGTCAGTTTCAGACCTGAATAATGGCAAACAAGCTACTATGAATAAACAAAATCTTTTGACAAGTAATGCACAACTGTAAGAACTTGGATGTATCAATAAAATACTAACCTGAACATTTATCCAGTCTTAAATTAAAAAATCATTGGCGATTGAGAGAGAGAGAGAGAGAGAGAGAGAGAGAGAGAGAGAGAGGGAGAGAGAGAGAGAGAGGGAGAGAGAGAGAGAGAGAGAGAGAGAGAGAGAGAGAGAGAGGAGGGAGGGAGGGAGGGAGGGAGGGAGGGAGCGAGAGGGAGGGAGCGAGAGGGAGGGAGCGAGGGAGGGAGGGAGGGAGGGAGGGAGGGAGGGAGAGGGAGAGGGAGAGGAGGAGGGAGAGAGAGAGAGAGAGGGGAACAGCATGGGTATCTGCAGGTTTTGCTCAGGTGCCTTGCCTGGCTCCAGCTGATCACAAATAACTCATCCTATTTGAATTTTGAAGCAACTTCATTTCTTGGCCGACACCATTGAGATATATTATCTATCTATTGAGGACACAATTGAAGATTTTATTACAGTGGGCATTACTAACAGTGGCAAGCGGGCTGTAATCATAATTTCACACTACCTCAACCTCAAGGACAGATGGTTTCAAACAAACATAATGTCCAAAACAGTGAGTACCAATTTAGTCATCCCACCAGGAGCAGACCTACCGCTACAGCAGGGTGGGGCAGCCACCCCAGGTAGTAATTCTCCTAGCCCCACTGCTCAGGTCTCGGCCATGGCCAATCCTCTGAAGGAGCGACCAACAAGCTGGAAGAGGTTGAAGACAAGCGACCTTGAAATTGCCCGTTTGTCTGACCTCACCCCAGCCTCTGTTCAATTTTTGGAACTAAACGGGTAAACTAGAGGCCCAGTCGCTCAGACTTGGGTCTGGCCTGTTAGATCTGCTGACCACTTCGCCCAAAGGTCCCAGACATGACTAGTGAGTCGCCTAGCACTGATGCCGCCCAATGCTTGTAGTCCTGTGCACGCTGTGTCACTCGCTGCTTGCTGATGTTGGGGGCTCCAAGCCTCGGTGGCATGTGCTGGAAATGCAAGACAACGGTGACCTGGAGGTTCATAAAAGTGAACGCACAAGATAAGGCTACAACTTGCCTCCTGCTTGTAGGAAGGGGAAGAGCAAGCAGCAGCATGAATCGGAGAGATGACCACGGTCGCCTTGCACCTTGCACAGGCTGCCAGGAATGAAGCAATAATGATGGCCCCCAAGGTCGTGGTGTCCATCTTATAATTCTTAACTTGGCAGTAAGAAGACAAAAACTAGATGTAAAACTGGTTCAATTTCAATTGCAATTGTCCATTCTATATTTTCTGGCTGGGTCCACCACTCATCAGCACCCCAGAGATACCTTGAAACAAATACCAAGGTTTTTTTGGATGCAAGAACATTTTTTTGGATGTGGGGTCGAAGTCAAATACCATTCAGTGTGGTATTTTTTTTTGCAAATACATTCAGTGTGGTAATTGTACAGGATGCAGATGCAGCGTGATTAAAAAGGGGTTGTAGTGCCACGTATCGAAACATTTTTTTGGATGTGTGGGGTCTTACATTCAAGAACAGGCTGATAGGGTTAATCTAGAAATGGACATTTGTGTTGATGCAAAAAAAAAAAAAAAAAAAAAAAAAAAAAAAAAGTCAGCATGATCTCTTGGAATTTACAATCAGGAACCCGAACAAAAGAAAATGTCAATCTAGGAAAAGAAACAAGATATCAAACCTCTTGATATAATATAGTAGTGCTGATGAGGAATGGTACCACAAAGGAAAAACATCCTACTTTTCATCACTCCTATAGTAGTGCTTCAGAGCTCCTATAACAATCTAACATGTCTTTGCCTATCAGTGTTAAGACTTGACCTTTTTGTTAAGGTTAGCCTGCAAAATTGTGCATGCGCCGGCGTGGTGGATATTCTTCCGTGTAACATTCGTGAAACAAATTGCACAGAACAAGCAAACCATAATATGAACAAGTATTCTTGCAGCGTACATCGTGTTGAATCTAGACTCAATTACCACTGCACAGCACAACAAAGCTAGGATTTTTCCCTGCGAACAGTATGGAGGAAGGGATCTGGGACGGAGACCAGGGGACGGACCTTACTGCGTTGCCGCGCCCGCGGAGCTCGGGAGGGAGCTTGCGCTCGTTGACGGCGTCCATGACGGCGGCGAGGCGGTGTTGGGCGGACCCAGACGGCGCCTTCTTCTTCCCGCTGTTGTTGTCGGGGACGTCGACGAGGCGGAAGGGGCGGCCGGGTCGGCGCCGGCCCACGAGGCCGACCAGAAGGCGCGGCGGCTGCGGGCGGGCGCGAGCGCGTGGAGGCGGCGTGCTGCGGCGCCCGGCACCGCCATTGGAGAGACACCCTCTGGCCCTGGGCGGCGATCGAGAGACACGGCGGCGAGCAGGAACAGGCCCGCCCGTGGCTGCGCGGCCTCCACGACAGCACCACCGGTCCGAGTCGGCTGGAAGAGTCAGAGCCTTGGTGGGCTCGAAGCGAGCCATGGGCCTCCGGTGCGTTTGCGCTTCTCGCTTAATGGGCCGAAAGACTCTCCATGGGTACATATATGGGCCCTAGCAAAGCCTTCTTATCAACTGGGCCTCGAAGCCTAGTTCTACACGGATGGCTTGCACAGTTGCATGGCCCTCTTTTGCTCAAAAAAAAAGTTGCATGGCCCTCTTTTCTCAAAAAAAAAAAAAAAAAAAGAAAAGAAAAAAGTTGCATGTCTCTCTTCTTCTCCGTCCGGCTGAGCGATTCTTCCGGCGGGCGAGCAGCAGCTGGTGCATGGCGATGGATGGCAGTGAGGCGACCCAAGAATTTCTCCCCGGCATGTCCTCTCCTTCAGAAATTTGTGACCCCCCTCTCAATATACATAGAAGAGCACGACGGAGCTAGGAGAAGAGCGTGAGCGAACGCGTGCACGCGCAGACGTCGAGGGTCGTCGAGGGGGCACGGTAGCTCGGAGCGTCGTCGGAGAGCGATCGACCCGCCACCGCCACGCTTGACCACAAAAACAAGGGGAGCGCCGGCGGAGACCGGAGGAGACACAGACGATCGATACATCACCGTCGTCGTCGATCCAGAATCCAAATGGCGGAGGCGGCGGACATGGAGCGGATCTTCAAGCGGTTCGACACCAACGGCGACGGCAAGATCTCGCTGTCGGAGCTGACGGACGCGCTGCGGCAGCTGGGGTCCACCTCCGCCGACGAGGTGCAGCGCATGATGGCCGAGATCGACACCGACGGCGACGGCTGCATCGACTTCAACGAGTTCATCACCTTCTGCAACGCCAACCCGGGGCTCATGAAGGACGTCGCAAAGGTCTTCTGATCGATGGACTGCATCACATCATCATCATCGTCCATACCATACCATCATATCGATCGATGATCGATCCTGCTTATATATTTATATATATCTCTATGAGTACCATTCGGCTCCAACATCTATATCATTTCAGCTGGCCTGCCTCACCTTCTTATAAGCACTAGCCAGTACTAGGATTTTGTTTTATTTTTTATATTTCTTTTTGGCTGCCAATCCAATATATGTGGATTTACTTTGTTTTAATTTCCCCCTCCATCATCGGATAAGTATACCTGAGCAGGCCAGGGCCAGCTTTCTATGTAATTCATATTCATCCATTGGAGAGAGAAGCGATCCATCTCCTTAATTCGTATTCGTATATAAACAAAGTACTGTGTGTTTCAATGGAAAACGAATGCTTTCTTGTCACAACTGATTTCTTAATTTTCTTTCCTTAATTATATGATGAGTTTTTTTTTTTGAATGAGATCATGAAGATTAGTCTAATGTTGATCGACAACGATCTGAAAACAATTATGATGTCACAGCTCCAACCCAAATGTATATGATGATGAATGGGCCGGCCTTCATAATGGCGGAGTCTCTCCATGGCCCAAGAGCCCCTTCAACAAATAAATCGAGCGAATGAATAGTTTTTGCCATACTTACTTATATACATTATGTCAAGATAAATAGTGTGTATCTAGGCAAGCTAGCCAGAAAGACTTTTGAAATGGAGAGAGAGTAGTAAAGGTAGAGAGAACCTGTTTCCTTTTGAAATGAAGAAAGTAGTAAAGGTGGATTTACAATTTTTATTAGCGCACTTGAATCTATACGAGGCCGTATGTTTGACAACATTTTGAGAAGCAGTTTGTCTGTAAGAGTCACTCCTAAGCTAAACAACAGAGATTCACCTAGATTCCAATTATCATATGGAAATCACTTCTTCATTTACACCGGAGAGGTAGGGAACTCACTGCTCCCTATTCATTGTCAATTAGAATCAGTCTATATTCACTTTGCATCTGTTCTCACCAAAATCACTCCATCTACCAAATAGGCCTAAATGGTTAAAATCTTGCACATGCTCATACCTTTGTCAAAATACAAAAGAAAGGTACTTTTGCTAGCCCGTGCACTAATCTAGCCGGCGGCGGGGGCGGGCATGCTTGCAAGGTTAGGCAAAAGCCCTTGATGATTGGCGATTAATTCAAAGATACTAGATCGATAGCAAATCCCTTGGAAGGGACGGTATGGTTTGACTCGAACTGTCAGCGTAACAAGAGATCAGCATGCAAATCGATCGGTCGGCCGCGTGCACGCTGCCGTCGGATTCGCATTACACTTACACTGCACTGGTCGGTCGAGTCGTCGACATGAGTGAAGGATGGAAATTGGGATCGATCGATCGAGTGAATGAATGCACTGTGTGTGTGAATCTGTGATGGTGCGTGCGTGCCTCCCACTGGGGAGTCAGCATCATTCCTACGCTTGAATATAATCCTCCATCTGATTTGGCTGGATATTAATTTCCTGCACAATGCACTGCAAAGATGAGTAAAGAAAGCAATGCATCAAAGCGCCGGTGGCCATCATTTCGGCCGTTCCCTGACGATGATTCCCTCATATGTCTTTCCGAATAAAGCAGGGCCGGCCGGCCGCCGGCCGGTGGCACGGACCGGCGACGAGGAATCTCTGCTCTGAACTGAAAGCTACTGGCCTCTAGCATGTCTAGGGTCCTGCTTGAACATGCATACTATTGTTAATTATATGCTCCAGATCTTCAGCGTATCCATGCGTGATGCATCCTATTTGCTTCGTCTGTGTATGCAACAAGGAATAAGCTCGTTCGATCGGCTATGCTGCATCTCTTTCGGCCACCACAGTGGTTGGGTTGAGGCTCCTATTGTTTAGTCCACGATCCCATCACATCCATCATCTATCCTATTCCTGGTCCAGCTGAAGATTCAGATGCCATCCATCTCGTAGCTGTTCCAGGCCCCAACCTGTTCCTAATAATCTGATCTGATAACCGGCCGTAACCACATGACCTGTTGCAAGCATGCACGCGCACGGCAGGGCAACAACACATACCGTCTCCTGAAGGCTGAAGCCTTTTGAAAAAAAAGAAGTGCTCTTGCTCCAGAATATTCCCTCGCATGCATCCCTTGCCCCTTCGCTTTATTCTTACAGTGAACTGAGGTTCCCTGCTGGCCGGCCATGGATGCCTGGATGCATGGATACCCTTTCAATTCGCTGACAACTCTTGACTAACCAGAGGCCGGCAATGCACGATCGATTCCGGCAAGCTTCCACAACATTGTCCATGATGAGAGGGCCGGGTCATATTATGGCAGGCTAGCTGGTAATGTAGCAAGCAGCTCCCACCACTTATGCACACATCAACTGATCCAGATGTACTTCCCATTATTCCACAACAAATCGACATTTCTGAACATCATCAGAGATTGAGCTAGACAATTTTAGTTGATATTTTAACATCATTGTCGCCCTAGGATTTATAGCTAAAACAACAACTTTTTTGGAAGGGAAGTGCGTATAACATTAGCATCACTCTATATTTTAGAGTTTAGGGTTTAGAGTTGTTGACTCTCCGTAGTACGAGTCCGGCGTGTCAAATCCTTTCTTAATTATTACTACAACGGAAACTAAAAAGGTGTTGGATCTCAATGCGTGATAGATTTTTACTGTAACAATCAACGGGATGCTGAAAGGAGGCCACAGATTTGGATGCATGACGATATGTGTGGCCGTGTGGGTACGGTGCCATGCATACGGCGTTAGTGGCGAACGCAACATTGAGGGCGCGCGGCCCGTGTTTGACTGTTTGTGATGATACAAATATGCAGTCTCTCTCGATCTATCATCGTCATATAGAATGAACCATACATACACGCATATCATGTTAGCTTTCTGTCGTGTCGATACTTGAAACGTCGTCGATCGAGTAATATAAGCTCCGTGTCGATCTACTACTGGGCAAGATTCGAAGACCCTCTCTCTCACACACGTTTTTCATGAGTGCCCCGGTCATCGATCTTCTTAGCCGAGATTTTTGCATCAAGTTCTGTATGCAAAATTATCGGTTTTTAACTTTCTTTTGTGCAATTGTTTGAGTCCGTTAGACTTTAATTGGCTTTGTCCCATTTTAAATCACTTAAAATCTAGCAAATTTTAAGGCCCGTATTGAATCCTAAATGCATTAATGGTTGACTCAACGTATAAGTAAATCATATTTATGTGAACACATTGTAAAATTGATAAAAACAAAAGAAATGCCACACGTGTGCATGCTGAGTCGTGATGTGCATGTGCCATGCTCACCATGATAGGAAGATGTGGTGGGTGTGGGCTAATTTTGCAACTTAGCCCAATTAATGCAGGATGTCTCTGCTAGGCCCGTGCGGATTGTGCGAGGAATGTGGCTCACAAATTATGGGGCCTCATAATTTACTAAGTACCCCAAATATGTATAGTTTTAAATTAATAAATCAGCGACAAGTGTCTACTTTGGTCCATAAACGCAGCTTTCGGCAGTCCCCAGTATGCGGTTTTCAACACAAGCGACTTCAGGAGACAAAGGAAAAGCCCACTCAAATGGTGTCAAAAAATCATGAAATTTTAACTAGAGATTCGCACCATCTTATGAAAGCAATCCCTAAAAAATCTCCTAAAGACCACAAGTTAAAAAATATCGGACCAAGAAACCGGACCACCTACCACTTTGGTAGGTATGAACAGATTGTAGTGAACTTCAAAAATTCAAAAACTGATTCAGATCAACGCCTAAAAATTTAAAACTTTATGGACACCCTTTCCTAAATCATGGTGAAGAAATCACCAAGATATCAAGTCAAAAAGATCAAAACTTCAACAGGAATTTTCAAAATTCCTCCCTCAAAATGGGGTTTTGACAATTTTCTTCATGCTCCTGTGAAAACAATTGGAGGAAAAGTCTAGACATTTTCCCAAGACAGCACCTAAGAACACCCAAACAACACATCAAAAACTACACCTCAAAGTTCTTCACGAATTTCACTTAATTGGGAAAGCCTCAGATTTCTCAACTCCTTTGTCAATCATTCATCACAACTGGATGAGACCAAGACACTTTCTCAGCCTGGTCTCTCAAACGGCCGACCTAAAATTTTGCTACGTTGATCTTTGGCCCACCTTTAATGAGCAATCTAGCTTCTTACTTCTGTGGTGACCTAATTAGTAGTGTTCAAATAGCTTGGGTCATCATATATAAGGCATAATAATCATCCAAGCTAGTTACAATTAAGATGTTCGGCTGGTCACATAAACCAGCTAATAAGACAAACTGTCTGATTTGCTCTGAGAGAAAAATATTATTCGAACAGCTAATTTACTGTAAGCAATTGATAAACCCGACTGATAAGATTAGTAAATACCAAATCGGCCTACATGAACTGTCGTTGGCCGTACGTACTTATTGGCGTGCGCGCGCATGCGTGGAGCATCTACACTGCCCCTCTGCATGCTTTCTCTTGCTTTTGTGCGTGCATGCCTGCCGGCTACGGATCGCGAGCAATTCATCACTTCACCCAGTTCAGTTTGTCGGGACGCAGACGACAGCACGCAGTAGCCGTAGGTACGTCGGCCGCCGGTCCGCATGCCTTGCGCTGATCGATCTGATGCCTGTCGTGCTCCAGCTTGACACTAGCTAGCGCCTTGCATGTACTACTACGGAGTATACATGCTGCCGCTTCTTTCTCCCGGCAGGCCAGCCGTCCGGTTACCTTTAGCGGCTAGCGAGCTGCGTGTACTGCCTGCTCATCAGCAGCTGCCGGGATTTGTTGCTGTTGGCGTGCAGTGCAGTGTGTCGCCGGACAAGCATATGGATCCAAGCTGTCGGAGTTGGAGGGGGACGCCGCCTCGGCCTCGTTGATCTCTCTCGTTTGGAGTCTTCTGCAGGCATGGCATATTGGCATGTATAGCACAGGGAAGCACCTGTTTCTGTTCCCCTCGGCGGATACCTCCACGCGCAAGTGTATCTTTGGGCACACCTCCGATTCCTTGTGTGTCCCCCTCACCGTTTGTTTCTTTATGTATGACCAGCAATGGAACTTGCATCTAGTTTATTCACTACTAGTCGATTTTTGGAGCCGTTGGATGGTGTTGTCAATGTTCATGTTCATCTTCTCCGGAGAGTATATAAGGGGCTAGCCAGCGGAGGTAGGCCGGCCAGACGGTGGAGATGGCGGCGAGTGGCTTTAGGGTCCTAGTGGTGGTGGAAACAGCCGGACTATGGAGGGGTGAGGGTGTTGCGGCATCGCCAGCAAGCTAGCATGGCCACGGTGGAGCTCCGATGAAAGGAGGGGAGAAGGTGGCCCCACAGGCACAGTAGGGCTTCGCCGGGGCGGTGGGTGGCAGTGGGGGCATCGAGAAACCAAGGTGAAAGATAAATAGTAAATCGGGTGTCGCAACAACTGAGTGTGAGGGTAGGCAGACCCTAATTATACGGTTGATGGGGATATCCTGAGCAACCCTTGACTTTTGAGCCGGCCAGGGCGTGCATCAGCCAAATCAATATAAAGCTGTCGACTAATAATATAACCAGTAATTAAAACAAAGCATGGCACACCCAGGTTATGATGTGGTACTTAAAATATATGGCACAACCGCAGCTCAAATGGGGGGGCATTGGGGCCACCAGATGTCTGCTTAAATGGTAGTATAAAATAAACCCCTACTATTCTATTCAAAGCTGTGGAAGAATGGTACTATAATGGCCGGCAGATATGATTGCTGTATCTTTATTTGCATAATTGCATATGCAAATAAGTTCATAATTACTACTATACTGTGATTAACTATAGAAAAGCCCCACTTCAGCCTTTTGTGTGGCGCTAAATATCAGTAGTAATCGGTGGACCAAGGATGGATTATCGAGTAAAGAGACCAAATTAAGTGCTACTAACTCATGGTTAGTGTAGCGTACTTGCCACTCCAATTGACTGATTACTTATAAGACATCATTACGTCACATACAGACCTCCTTGTACGTTGGTGAGGAAATACATGTGGCCGTTTGACCAATAATATAACTACGGGCATTATATATGTTGGCACAAAAAGGAAAATTAAACACGGCGAGAGCCTCCGCAAGAAGACAACTCTGGCTTGGAGACGAAGAAGATCAAGAATACCTTTTGTGGGTGAAAAGTGCTAGGATCACCTTACAAAATTTATGCTAAGAGTCCATTCGTTTCAGCTCAAAAACTAGAAAGCTAGCTTTTGAGCTAAAAATTTAAAAAGTAGTGTTAGAGTGCACGAGTCCAGCCTCAAATCCATCGGAGCCCCTAATAATAGATGAGGATCGCTCCGGTCTTATATGTTATATCCCTTCGTCAGTAATTTTGATGTAGGACTAAACCTAACAAAAGCTGCAACTCAAACAAACTGGTTCCTGAGGTTCCTCCCCTAAGGGCGTCTCCAATAGTGATCAAATATAGACAGTCTAGGAGAGATTTTATTGGACAAAAGGATCACAGAAAATAGCGCTAGCGAGAGAACAATAGCTAGTCTCGCATGTTTTCCAAAAATATTGGCCGGCTCAGCTTTGCACCTTGATGTTTGTTTTTTTTCGTTTTTAGAGTTCAACTAGTTAGTGATTGCTTCTCTTCCGCTGGGGACGTTCGGTTATCTCTGATCCAGGCCATACCTGGCAGGAACCATTCAGACACTATTTAAATTATAGAACAAGGTTTTAAATCTCCAGACATAGCTTCCGCTATCTCCGGCTATAACTGTTTGAGAAGAATTTAGCTACGTTTTTTCATGTACAAAGTTTTAGCTCTTAGCTACCGCTATAATCCGATATAGCTGGCTATTTATAGCCTATTTTAGGATGAAAAAAACTAAAGACCTTAGTCGGCGATTTAAAGCCTTCAAGAAAACTCGGCTGGGAATCGTTTCGGACCCCAACCGAATGAGAATATACTGCTACTTCTAAAACTCTGCAGCTGAAGAATGCTATATGCAAAACTGAATGTAGCAGTATGGAGTATGGACAATGGAAAAGCGCAGCAGGCCAGCGCGAGTGCACAGTTGGACCGGCCGGCGACCTGGAAGATGAAAAGCGACGAGGGATCGGATGTGACGCGAGCAGTGGAAATGTTGGTGGTGGCTGCTGATGCGCGCTCAGCGTCGCAAAATATCCATCTCGGTCCATGGATTGCGCTTGCTATTGCTAGTGCTGCCACATCCAAGCTATCCATCTATGCCTTGTCGGCCTCAATAACCTGCTGCATGCAGTTACCCACCGGATCGGAGAGAGATGATCGATGGATATTAGATTATATTTCAGGCATCCATCTTGTTGGTAGATAGTCCATCACCAGATCATGATGAGCTCCATCGATCTATCCATCGTCTCTCTTCTTCCATTCCATACTAATTACGTATTTGAAATGATCAAATGAATCAGAAGGAGAAACTAGTGGTACTGGATCCCTAGCTCGACTGAAGAATAGTATACTACGACGTTTGATTCTCATTTCTATTCTATCATAAAGGTGAACACTACAGCTAGAGCTGGCAATTTTAGGTCTCGGATTGTTGAGCGGATCACATGCCTGACGCATGAATGCTCCCATGGTCGGCATGCATGCATGAGGTTACTGGGCAAGACGAATGAAGCTATATTCTTTCTTTCCTGCTCCTGGCCGGTGTTAAGGTGTTAGTTCAGGACCACTGCCAGTATTACTTCAACCTTCTCTCCAACTCGATGTCTCGATAGATTAGATCGGTTAAAAGCAAAGCCACAGACAGATTTAACAAGCTACCAGGCTAGGGAGAGAACCATTTCGTCAGCAGGGGTTCATTAATCATATCTTAGCTTCTGTTTTAATCCAGAGACATGCATCATGCATGTTCCATAACCATTACGACCACCTGCTACATACTCTATCCGTCCAAGAAAGAAATGCAATTCTAACACTATGTTGTCCAAAAATAACTTAGCTCTGGCTTATGAGGAGATGTAGTTACGTAGTATATCCTAAAAAGTATAGTAGAGTTTTAAAGGTGCAATCATTTGTTTTTTGTTTAATCACCACATTTGCAGAATAAAGAGTAGGATTACGTACGTCGTCTTTTTGTTATGTGCTAATTTATTCTCGAAATTAAGAATTGCATTCTTTTTTCTTTTCTTTTAGGATGCTTGGAAGGGAGTATGTAACAGTGATCTATCGAATGTGCAGAAATGGAGACCATCCGTCCATCAGTACAAGTTGCTCGCGGTGTAGATGAGAAAAGAGGGATGTCGTAGCTATGGGCATTGATCGAAGGTTGGTGGCTTGGCTCCGTGTTTTTGTCGTTAAGCTTTCAAAACTATAGGTAGGCCTATAATATATATATACTAAGCACGGTCACGTCACCTCCAACTGTCCATACTCCATGTCAGCTAGGTAGTGTGTCCATGTTGAAAGCATTATCTAGGCATTTAATTTGGTTTGGCGATTAATGACAACATGCTTATTGTACAAATATATGTTTTACAATCGTATTATTCAATATGATCTATTACTGCTCCTTTTGAGTTTGCAATAATTTTTTTTAACTTTGATTATGAATAAATAATCTCTTGTGAGACATAAGTATTAGAAGTCCATGTATAAATTTAGTGCATCCATCTAATCAAAATTGCTTATCTATTTGCTCTCTCTCTCTCTCTCTCTCTCTCTCTCTCTCTCTCTCTCTCTCTCTCTCTCTCTCTCTATTTGTAGCACAATATACTTATATATAGTCACCATGTGTTGAGTTCTCTATAACACACTGTTTTTCATCCATGTTTATAGTCCCCCCACCCCCCGGTTTGCATTGCATATGTGTTTTTTGAACATGTATTTAGTTGAAATTTTTATCCTAAGTTATACCAGGTCTTGTTTCAGCCCATGTGACATCATTCCATAAGTCTAGATTTTGTCTTTCAATTTTTATCTTATTAGTCTTAAAGACTTTATTGATTATTGCACCTTCCATTTAAAACTTTCATTTTTATTTTATTAAAAAATGGATTCTACATTCTGACTGCACTCTTAGTTACTACAATGGCATATACCATCATTTTGGTGTTCTAGATGTTGAATTTCCTCTATCAAATAATTATGTGTTTATTCTATTTTATATTAAAAATGGAGTGCTTATAATTAAAAGATATTCCATATGTTTTAGTCAAATTTCATAATTGCATAATTTATTGAGATAGAATAGTATAATATATTTAAATGAATTGTCATGATTGCCAAAAGTATATAAATATATATTTTTATCAAAAGTATACTTGTCTACATTATGTCACATAACATATATGTTTACTCTGAACTAATTTTTTGTATACATTATTACTCGTAGATGTGAGTACTCAGAAACATATATATAGACTACTTTATTGTTATATATTTTCATAATAGTATATATATTTATGCTTGATTGCATAAATATATTCTGGTATAATATAGTGGTGGGAGCAAAAGTGACCAAAATTGGATGCCGAAATGACCATCTTACCCTCAAGGAAATCTATCCTTATACTTTATTTCTGTATACCAAAACGGCCACTCGCCCCTTCCCTCTCACGTGGGTACTGTTCATTGAACATAACCGTCCCGTAAACAGTAACCGCCCGGCATAAACAGAAACCGGGCATGAACAGTGAACCACATGAACAGTATTTGAACCCGTTAGTGCACAGTATTAACCCGTTAACAAACAGTGAAAACCCATTCAAATAGTATAGACCCGTTAACAGATGAACAATCACACCCGTTACCAAAAACACCAAACCGATTACCGGCAAAAAAAAAAAAAAAAAAAAACCGTGTAAGACACGGAGCCACCTGCTAGTGAAATATATAGAGGGAGATTTCACACTTGATGAGCCGC
Source organism: Chrysopogon serrulatus (assembly GCA_015844335.1). NCBI lineage: Eukaryota > Viridiplantae > Streptophyta > Magnoliopsida > Poales > Poaceae > Chrysopogon > Chrysopogon serrulatus. The sequence goes on from JADLZL010002787.1 coordinate 95,391, forward strand.
CCCACCGGGACACTCGTGTGTGAGTGCGTCTTGCAGCTTGGAGGCTTTCACTCCATGGGAAGAAGGAAAATACTTGAAAAGAGGAGAGAAAGGATGGTATGTCGCGGCTGCGGCGAGCAGCATGTCCCTGGAAAGCAGGAAAAGCCAGCCATGATTCCTGATGCATCTCAAGCAGGCGCAGGCAGCACCTGGCCAGCAGGCCGAACCCTAATCGATGGAATATACGGCCATGGGTGCAAGTGCAAACTAAAGCTATACCTGTTCTATCATGATTCGATGTGGGACTTGCAGATGACTTCTTAGCTAGTATAGCTTGCAGTTGCAGTGGTGGTGGTGCGTGTGTCCAACTCGATCGATCGTATAGCGGACATATAAACAAAGGGGCATTGCATTTTTTGGTGATGTTTTCTGAAAAGACATACATGCACTGTGTGCGTGGCCAGCCTGCTCGATCGATCGCTACCTTTGACATGCGTGAGTGCACGCTCTCGATCTGCAGCTGTGTGCAATGTGGTCCAAGCCTTTCTCCGGCGCCGGCCTCTCGATCTGCAACTTTATTTTCTCCGCGCTTTTGCATTATATTCATTTCTTTTGTTTTCTTTGCCCCTGCTTTTCAGAGAGCCATGTTGTGGAAAAGCACATTTTGGTTTGCTTTTAGTAGTTTATAGTTCAATTGTTGTTTTTTTTCTTTACCTTGTTTTCAGCATAGGGAATTAATCAATTCATTCACTTTCATATATCCTTTGGGATATACTATACAAGTTCGCAGAAGTGTCTATATATATAATTTATATTGACACCAGAAGATAAATTATTTTGGGGCTGCAGAGTGCAGAGCGAGATACTTTGTCATATTCAGTTTCATGCATGGTCTCTGATCTGTAGCTAACAAATATAATTCTCTAGTGCTTCACAAATCCATCCCAATAATCCACGGGGTTTGGATGGATTGAGGTGGAATCTAAGTAATTTCACCTGTTGAGAAAACTCTAGCTATAGCTAACAGCTATGTATATAGCTAACAGCTATTCATATATGTACTGTATCACCATATACATCAGAGTTGGCAACATCACTTTCAGATCTCTATTATTTGAAACGTATCAGGCACTCAGAAAATAATTAAAGGCGAGTTGTTCCACATGTTCATGCATGGATTGGATCATTGGAACAGCACATCAAGAATCAGTCGTCTAGCTGATCATTGCATTGCAAAATCACTAATAATTATATTCAAACAGGAGACAAAATTAATCATGAATGCATACAATCCATAGGTTAAGGTTTTGAAGAACTCTATCTGCACTGCACTCTCTGGTAGTCAGGTTCTAGTCTGGTAGTGACGTAACGGTTGTGTGAGCATGCATGCATGCATCCTAGAGAAATTAAAACAAGCAACAAGAAATTAAACCAAAGCAAAACTAATAATGCACTCAGGCTATGCTAGCTAGCGATGGTCTAGTAATCTAGTTGATACTTTTCCATTATTCGGCGACTGCTTTTCATCACTGATCGCTTTCTTTCTATCAATCGGCCGGTATACTAGCTAGTGGAGTGGCGCCAAACGATGGATCCATCCATGGAGATGCCATCAAACAAACCAGTCCACTGGAGGCTTTGCTGCTGCTGCCGCTGTCCTTTCATCACCCCCTTTGCAAAAAGCGACGCCACACTACCGAAACCGCGCAATCGACAATAATCAACATTCTAACATGTCACGTCAGAAATACTATTATTAGCATCCAAAAACCACACTTTGATAGATAACACTATCTAGGTAGGGATTGTATGTCTGCTTGCGTAGCATCCTCAGATTGCAAATTGTATAAAATTGTGCAATTATCATACTTATTAGGGCATGATAAATCCATCGAATTCCCCACATGGACACATCCTTCTACAGAAATCCATCAAATTCCCCACATGGACACATCCTTCTACAGAGACATATCTTCTTCTCTGATAGCGGCATCACCACCTTCTCTGATACGGTTTTAGACTTCTGTGGGAGCTGTAGATCCAGAGGGATAGCTGAGGAGTGAGGAGTGAAGATAGTCATCAGTTGGCTGCTCAGCGACTATGGTCGCGCTCGGGCAAGAGGGTGAGGTGGGTGCTACGTACCTCCCACACGGGTGGGTCCTGGGCTGAGGCTACTGCAGCCTAGGTCCAACCATAAAACTCTATGTATATTAATTAATTAATATCGTTTGCAGCGAAAATTATTAGTAACAACTATTACTCTAGATCAGCTCAAGGAACTTCAGCTTAGATCAATTTACATCGGACAAGCACTGACCTTGCATCATTCCTATAGATCAGCCCTCGCCTCATCTAAGCTGCCCAGGATTGAAATGTTGGTTGGGCGGAGACGAAGATATAGTTGGCGCTCAAAGTGCTTAGGAGTATAGGAATGTATATAAGCCGAGCCAATTGAGCGAGCTCGTCGATCACATGCCGAGTTTGATCGAATCACGGAACTGTCCATGCCTAGGTTTACGATATCGGTACATATTAAAAAAAATTGTCCCTACCGATAAATTGGTTATTCAGCACCATTTCACTAGAAATGCCGTCCATCCCATCATGCATTACAAAGTTATATAACACCGATCAAATAACGTATAACATATCATAGAAGTAGAAGGGCGGTAATATGATAGATTGGTGACGAGTAAGATGCATATGCTGGTGGCATCAGGTCCGAGAGTGAGGACATTGAGTGTGGATTTGAATTAATATACAGTTGCAACCAAACAAGCACTTAAATGTGGGATTAATTTATCAAAAAAATGTGAGATTAATAAGCATAATAAATAGCATGTGGAACTCCGATTCCCGCCTAAGCCAGACCATGCATTAGCAATGTGGAGGTGGGAGCAGTAACAAATAATCAACGGTGAACAACTTGAGTGCATGCCATGTCCCCCTAACTTGGCTTTGCGAGATGGACATACTTCACGGTAGTCGTAAGCAACCGGCAAGCAACCGAAAAGTAAAATCTTAAACTTGGCCTGGGTATTATTCAGATCTCAAACTATTTTTTATTTCTAGGTCCCTAAACTTATTTTGGGTCTCACTAGTGGTCCAAACGGGTGCCCAGCTGCTGGCCGACCTATATTATCTTATGTGGCGTGTTAATTCATAGTTGACACGAAATCTACCGCGTGCAGCTCACCTCGTAGGATAACAAGTCGGGCGACCACCATTTGGACCAATAGTGAAACCTAAATCATGTTTAAAGACCCAGAAATGTGGGAACACGGAGCAATGGCAATATATATTTCAACTTTGCTGGACGAGATTGCAACGATGAGGATGCCGATCCGGGCTACCAAGCCGAGGAGGGAGCTACGGTGGCAGAAACCGGAACAAGGATGGCTCAAGATGAGCTCGATCATGTACTGGTCATGCAGGTATTGTTATTCGCGATCATCAGGGACATGTCCGAGCGGCTGCATCACGGTGGCTGGAGGACGTCCCGGATGCCCTGATCGTGGAAGCCATGGCTGCCAAAGAAGGACTCGAGCTGGCAGGGGAGAATGGATATGACCGTGTCATTTTGGAGACGGACAACAGTGTTCTTAAAAATTTACTATAGGATAGAGCGTGTGTGAGGTCTGCAATAAGTGGCCTTTGTTTCGACATCATAGAGCTAAGCAGGAGTTTTAGTGAGTTCAAAATTAATTAGGTGTGTAGGGAAGCAAACTCGGTGGCCGATCACTATACTCATTTGGTTTCGATCACTGAACGCTCCTTTTTCTGGCTCGACTATGTCCCAGAGTGGTTGTGGGGCTAGTCACAGTTGATTGTAATGCTGCTGATGATTAATGAAAGCTCTGTGATTCTTAAAAAAGAGACCTAGAAATTAATAAAAAATTTAAATTTAGAACCTAAATAACATATCGCTATAAGTTTAAGGATCATCCATGTATTTTGCTCAAAATCAAAAGAGGAAGTGGACGTACGATCCACAAGGAGGAAAACAGTGACAGTTGGAGAGTGCTACGTCCCTCTCTGCTCTCTCTCTCTCTCCCCCTCCCTCTCCTGTCGCTCCACCCGTGGGGCCCACATGCAGTAGTCCACAGTACACCATCACTCGATCGGCCCTCGGACATTCCCTCGGTCGCTACGACTCCTCTCATCACTGATGGCTCGCTCCTCTTTATATAGCGACCCCCTCCGAGCTCACTAATAGCTCACTCGTTACTCCCCACACTCTTGGTACTCTGATCTGCTTGCTCGACGAATTCCTCTCTCTGACTCCTCTCTTCTTCTTCTCGGCCTAGCTAGCTAGCTAGCTAGCCCGGCCAACCGGGTACGTAGGCGTCGCGCGCGTCGCAGGCCGGCCGGCCAGGTAGCAAGCTAGGCAAGAGCAGCAACAATGGCGGACGCCGGGGAGGGGCGGCGGGTGTGCGGCATGCCGGAGAAGGCGCAGCTGCACGTGGCGATGCTGGCGCTCCAGTTCGGCTACGCGGGGTTCCACGTGGTGTCGCGGCTGGCGCTGAACATGGGCATCAGCAAGCTCGTCTTCCCCGTCTACCGCAACATCATCGCGCTCTGCCTCCTCGTCCCCTTCGCCTACTTTCTCGAGAAGTACGCCGCCGGCCGTCCTGCCATTGCTGGATAATTCTAGAATAATGCATGCATGCTGTCTGATGATGCTGATGTGTCTGAACTGCTGTCTGCTGCTGCAGGAAGGACAGGCCGCAGCTGACGCTCAACTTCGTCATCCAGTTCTTCCTCCTCGCGCTCTGCGGGTAAATGATCAATCGAGTTCATGACTGATGAATTAATCCTAGCCTAAACAACAGAATTAATCTTGCCCTAATTCGCAATATGCATATATATAGCATCACGGCGAACCAAGGGTTCTACCTGCTGGGCCTGGACAACACGTCGCCGACGTTCGCGTCGGCGATCCAGAACTCGGTGCCGGCCATCACCTTCGCCATGGCGGCGGCGCTGCGGATCGAGAAGGTGCGGCTGGACCGGCGCGACGGCGTGGCCAAGGTGGCCGGCACGCTGGCGTGCGTGGCGGGGGCGTCCGTCATCACGCTCTACAAGGGCCCCACCATCTTCGGCCCCAGCGGCTCCGAGCTGACGGCGGTGACCACGTCCACGGCGGCGGTGGCCGGCGGCGAGAAGAACTGGACGCTGGGGTGCGTGTACCTGATCGGGCACTGCCTGTCGTGGTCGGGGTGGCTGGTGCTGCAGGCCCCCGTGCTGAAGAAGTACCCGGCGCGGCTGTCCGTCACCTCCTACACCTGCTTCTTCGGCGTCATCCAGTTCCTCGTCATCGCCGCCTTCATGGAGAGGGATGCCGACGCTTGGAAGTTCCACTCCGGATCCGAGCTCTTCACCATCCTATACGCCGTGAGTTGAATCTTCTGATGATCGATGAGTACATATATACTGTACACATCTCCTATTCTACAGTACAAATATATCCTATACGGTGTCGTGCAGTACTAGACACTTATTATAAACTAACTGGTAAACTAAAATTATGTAGGAACGACTGTTTTTCTATAAAAAAAAGTACTATTAATATATAAATTAAAACAGTTTTTTAGCTGAAGCAAACAAGCTCATACACTACTACTGAATATCCGGCACAAGTACAAATATGTAGAGAGAATGGTCAGAGATGCATGACACGTCAGGCACCTGTCATATGAAGAGACATGGATAGAGTATAGTAGTGCATTTCTGAGGCAAAAAGTATACTAAAGTGGTGCACACAACAACTAAGCTATTACTAGCTAGCTAGCTGTACAAATGATGCCTTTTTCATTCATTCAATATATTATATCAACATGAAAAGCTGATGTCTGTCTGGGTTAATTAGTTGTTTGTTCATGGATCATTAGATTAGATCCCTGAAGCAACAACAACCTTTTACTACTTTCATCGGACTGTTGTTCTTGGTCCTAATTAAAAATTAATTAATTAGTCCTAACCATCCAGTGCTATAATTTGTGTATGCCTGCAGGGGTTCATCGCGTCCGGGGTGGCGTTCGCGGTGCAGATCTGGTGCATCGACCGGGGCCCGGCCCGGTGTTCGTGGCGGTGTACCAGCCGGTGCAGACGCTGGTGGTGGCCATCATGGCGTCGCTCACCCTGGGCGAGAAGTTCTACCTGGGCGGCATCATCGGCGCCGTCCTCATCATCGCCGGCCTCTACCTCGTGCTCTGGGGCAAGAGCGAGGAGAGGGCGCGCATCGTCAGGGACGCCGCCGCCGTCGCCGTCTCCGGCAGCGCCGGCGACCGCGAGGGGCTCCTCGCGGCGGCCGGTGGTGGTGGCATCCGGAGCAAGGCGGCGGCGTCGGCCGTCACGCAGCCTCTGTTGCTGCCGTCCTCCACCTCCACCGACAACGTCTGACCGATCGATCGATGGATCCTTCGTCGTCGTGATCCATGGGTGCATGGAGATCAGAGGCTCATCCATGTATGCTGCGCCTCTGCAATCAGGATCGAGCACACGAGATCGATATGATTCCGATCCAGTATTATTATTGTCAGCTAGTCTTTTCTTTGAGGTTTTTGTTGTTGATTTTCACGTACGCATGTATGTATGCTGCTACCTACGTATATGCATTATTATTACTGGTGTGTGTGGTGAGCGATCGAGCAGACGTTGTCGACTTTGATCACGGCCTGCTTTTTAATTCGTAGTACAATATTTAGCTAGGATTGTTTGGGAACGAGCATGCATGCATATATGAATGCAATGGTCGTCAAGTGTGTACGTCAATATTAATTGATTGGTGTGTTCAAGGAGGCATGTGTGTTCATGTTTGCTACTTCAATCTATCTGAGGCTTAATCCAACCAGAATTCAGCTTTTCACGCTGACGGAGCCACCGCTGGTTGATCACCACTCTTGAATATGTTATTTTGACTGCTAACTTCTCTCATGATGTATTGTTTTATTGCAGTAGAAGTTTGATCATAGAAAGCATTTCTAAATGCAAATCCAAAATCACCACTTTTGTTTTATAAGCTTTTACAGGATTAGGTTAGATTGGATTATTTATTGACCAAATATAACAAGTTGAATATTTTAAAATATGTGAATGCTGGCTTTTTTGTTTCCCTTGTGTGAAATTTCTTATCAAATTTATGTGAAATTCATGTGTTCCAAGGGTGCCTAAATTCCTACAGTGCATTTCGGTTCTATAATAATTGCTGGCGTCAATCATCACATAAGCGCAGCAAAGGTCACAGAACGAGCAAGCCTGCACTGCAGACCTTTCTTTCCAGGTATCCAAAGACTGCAACGAAAGCACTGCCTCTTCAGCGACACACACCAGATCGAGTACCAGATAACAATCGTCAGACCATTCTGTGATTACACTAGAACCTGTTCAGGGGGCTCGGAAATTAAGATTCAGAATTAAGGGAGCTGCAAAGTGCAGCACCAGGCCAGAAGCAATTCTTTCGTTTATTCCACTTCGCACATCTGATTGGTGATTGCCACAACAGATAACCACGATTGACTATCAAGTGTTTCTTATATATATATATGGTTCATTTGACATTCAACTCCCGTGCACAAAGTTCAGCCATCCCAGTTCCGAGACGTACCATCCTTGCATTGCATCCAGCCCATTCAAATCTTATCAGGGTTCTGTCGAAATGATCCTTTGTAGCACAGGTGTTTATGGGGTTAAACAGGGGTGAAGGTCACACTGACACACACACACCAAGTTATATACATCAGCCACGTTTGGTGGGCTGCTGCAGCCACTTGGGCCTGGATAGACGCACACTGGGCTTACGGACCCGTTTACTCCTGATTGCAGCTCCTTCTGAGGCCTGGACGGCAGGACGTTCTTACACGGGAATCACCGCCTCCGACCAATCAGACGTGAGCGCCCACCAGGATGGCTTAACGGCAGCCCATGATAGCGCGGCCCACTCAGAGCACACCACGCGGTGCATGCAGGACTGCAGAGCGGCGCCGCACCATCGCATCACAGGTTCGTACGTACCTTAGCCTTTTCTTTTCTATTCTTTTATTATTTTGATTTTTATTGTGTGTTTTTTAATTTTCTTTTTTCTTTACTTTGTTCATATCGTATTCTTTTCACTTTTTATGTATGTTTTATTTTATTATTATTTTTTTTTCTTTATATTTTCTTTATATTTATTCCAATTCTTTTTGCTCTAATTAATTTCCTTTTCATTATGTCTTCTTGTTTTCATTTTTTCATTTTTCTATTTACTTATATATATATATATATATATATATATATATATATATATATATGTATATATTCACTTTTCATTTCTATGTTACTCTAACTTTTCTTTAACAATTTTATGTTTTATATTTTTAATGTTCTTTAATCTCGGATGTTATATGAGAATATATATCATGTTCATGAAGTATGTTTTTGGATTTTTTTTAATTTTTTATATCTTTCTTTATTGAAGTTATTTAGTTTTGCTATATATTTAACATTTTGTTATTCATGTTTTATTTTTATTTCCTTCATTGTTACTTTAAAATAAACTATTATTTTTATAATTCTTTTTATAATTTGTTATTTCCTAAATGTTATATGATATATGTGATGTCCACACATTATACATGTAATGTTACGTAATATATTATGTGATATTCATGAAACATATATGTGATGTTCTATAATATATTTTAGTTATTCAATTAGTATTTATGTGATGTTCTTTAATTTTTTCTTTGTTATGTTATCTTTTATTCTTATTTCTTTTGTTTTAATGTTTCGTTCTATCTTTCTTATGTTTTGTCTTTCCTTTTTTGTAATTAGGTATTTTCCATTTATTTGTCACATGGACTCTTTTTTCCTTTTTCTTTCTCTTTTCTGTTTGTTTTTTCCTATTACATAGTTTTTATTTTTTATTTCAATATTTTCATAAGATACATATGATGTTCATCTAGTATAGATGTAATGTTTTCAATATATTTTGTGTAGTATACATATGTTGTTCTATGTAGTATTATTTTAAGATATTTATATAGTATACATGTGATGTTTTATGGTGATAAAAAATATTTTTAAAAAATTAAAAATACACACGATGTTCATGTAGTATATATATATAATATTCTATAATATTTTTTTAAGGTCCACAAGAAATATGATGTTTTATAATGTATTTTATGATATTCAAGTAAATATACTGAGGGAATTACCACTACACCTTCCTGTGTAAGAATAGAAGGAACCTTTAAGAGCCTAAGAGCATTAAGATAGGTGGTTACCGTTTAATCTTCTAAGATATATTTTTGTGATGTTTGATAGTATTTTTATTTGAATTTAATTAATTACTTCACTAATTTTATTATTCTATTTTTTGATATTTATCTAAATATATCTAGGAAGGATCTTGATTTGAAAGATCTTGATCAAAATATACATGGAGGACAGTTGTACGCTCACAGGCTTCTGGCTCATGCGATGTGATTTCGAACAAACGGTGAAAGCCCTAGTTTGGTTTTAGCTAATTGATGAAACCTAGGACTAACCCTATTGCTAAGTGTGTAGCATTAGAGAAAGGGGAGGTCCAAGCCAAGTGGTGGAGTAAAGATCAAGGTGATGGTGGAGATCAAAGATGATTAAGTGCCACCCTTAGAGATGAAGGAAGACGAGGAGCAAGATGGAATGCTAGAGACAAAGGTATATGCTAGGGCATTTCCATTTTACCGGCCATAGGTGAGTGGAGAAGTTGATGGCTAGATTTAGGATTGATAACCGTACTATTAAGAGGGGCGATGTCGCGCAATATCGGTTATCTAAGTGCCACTAGGTGAGCAATAACTTTGCATGTGCATTAGGGACCTAGTGAGCTAACAATCTCTTGCAAAATCCATTTGAAAATGCTAACACACGTGCACAACTGGTGAGACACTTTTATGTTGGCACATGAGGGCGGGGAGTTGATGAGGTTTGGGTGTGTGTTGTCGGTGTGACCGGACGCCGCCGGCGACCAGACGCTCCGGTGCCGCGTCCGGTCGGGCAAGCTTTCGTGGGCGAGCTGCACAGTGTGAGCACCGGACGCTGGGGGCGTCCGGTCAAGAGCAGGGGACGTGTCCGGTCGAGTTTGGAGCTCTCTAGAACCTCTCTGGTGGCCGACCGGATGCTACTATGTTGGAGTCCGGTCGTGGCGAAGGACGCGTCCGATCATCTGTCTGACAGCGCGCGAGTTGAGCTAGACGTTGGGCGCGAACGATTCTTTTCAAACGGCTAGTACACGTAGGCGTTTATGTGCGACCGGACGCTGGACCGGACGCGTCTGGTCAAGTTGTTTCGCGTGTCCGGTCAATGCGCAGACAGTGAGTTTTGAGGGCAACGGCTAGGTGTTCTTGGGGACGCCTATATAAGTGAATTATCCGGCTCTAGGGAGTAACTCTTGGCACTTTGACGTACTTGACATCCTTTGAAGCTAAGCAAACCAACTCCCTCACTTTGCATGCATCTTGATTGATCTAGAGAGTAATTAGGAGAGCTTCTAGTACATTTGCCTTGTGATTGAGCATCTAGTGGCACTAGTGAGCGTTCTTGCTGCGATTGAGCTTATTACTCTTGGTGGTTGCCATCATCTAGACGGTTGGAGCACCGAGCCGGAGTTGTGCAAGCTTGAAGATTGTTCTTGGCCACTTCGGAGGTGATTGTGAGGGTTCTTGACCTTGTCCCCGCGGAAGATCGTAAAAGGTACTCTAGTGGAATGCTCGTGACTTGTGCTGCCCTGATCTTGTGGTGATTCTTGCGGTGCCCGTTGGAGGCTTGGTGTGGTGCCAATTAGCCGCCAAATCCCAAGTGAGTGTGCCGTCACAACGAGGAGTAGCGTGTTGGCAAGCACGTGAACCTCGGTAAAAAAATCCGGTGTTCATTTGGGATTGATCCATCGAGATCATATTTGGATTTCTCATTGATTGATTGGATCATCACCTTGGATATTCATTGTTGATCAAGAAGGTGATTGGTATGATATCCCAAAGGTACGGTTTGCATTCTTCGGTTCCTCTCCTCGCGATTACCATTATGCAAAGTAGCATATTAGGTGGTGTAGTGTCGCTTGATTGCTAAGGACCATTCTTAGTGTGCACAGTGTATTAGGTTTGCTAGAATTGGTTAGGTTGGCTTGCAACCCCCTAGTAGGCTAGCGCAACACTTGTTTCGCCATTTGTTATACTAACCGGGTTGTTTAGTACTTTGTAAAAATTTTATTAGGCTATTCACTCCCCTCTAGCCATTTAAAACCTTTCAAATGGGCACCTTTCCTTGTGTTTCTTCCGGTCGCTCGTCTTTTTTGTGTTTCTTTTTCCTCTTCTTTTTTGGCTTTGTATTTTTTATTTTCTTTACCTTCCTTTTTATATCTTTGTTTCTTTTATTTTATTATTATTTTCATTTTATTTCTTTTCTTCTATTTATTTTTTATTTTTCCTTTCTTGGGTTTTTTATTCTTATTCTTATTTATATTTTTCTTTATACTCTATGAAAATTAATTACTTTCTTCTTTATTTCTCATATTTTATTTTTATTTTCTTTTACTTATATTTATTTTATTTTCTCCTCTTCTATCTTGTATTCGTTTTTCTTAAAAGGTTTTCTTCTTCTTTGTATTCTATTTAATTTTATTCCTTTTAAAATTAATTATTTTTCTCCTTTTCTCATATTTATTTGTTTTTCCAAAGATTCAATGAGATGTGTGATATCTTTCGTAGTACATATGTGATGTTTATGATGTATTCTATGATATTCATGTAGTGTATATATATATATATATATATATATATATGATGTTATATAATATAATTTGTGAAGTTCATATAGTATAATATGATGTTCTATGATATATTTTATGATGTTTGCTTAGTATATATGTAATATTTTATTATATATTTTTTAATAATCATATAGAATACATGTGATGTTCTATGACGCATTTTGTGATGTAAAAAGGAAGGTAAAGAAAATAAAAAATAGACCAAGCCTATAGTCGGTTCTTTTTTCGGTTATGATGTAAACATATCGATAGTCATGTCTTTTTCAATAATAGCTCCATGGTCGATCGTTCTTCTTATTTGTTGTGATTGTACCTATGAGCCGTGCCTTTTTATATGTTCTTTTCAAGCTTCTCTTATGATTGGTGCATGTGCTTAGTTATTTCTATCTGTTGTTTGTATGTCTATCGTGGTGTTTGCTACGAGTAGAATAAGGACCGTGTGTGAGCGTTGAAGAACACAAGATAGTGACTAGAAGCAAAGTATGAAGGAGTTTGAGCAAGCATAAGGTAAGTATATCATGGGATCATCCTTGAATCCTATACACCCTAATCACTTAATCATATGCATGTGTCCACCTTGGCAACCGTAGAGATTATAATGTAGCTTTGAATTTCGTTCCTTGACTCTTATGGGATGTGATGCATTAAATAGAGATACTAGTGCTTAAGTGTTACCATGATCTCGTAACTTGACTGATGGGTTATGCTTAAACCGTAAAACTTGCTTTTATTGTTCTGCTTATAGGGGACTAGCGTACTATGGTTGATGTGCTAGCTTTCTCTCCATAAGGACTTATCTGTGAGCGACAATCTAGGATTTACAGTACAACCATGAGGGTTATATAGCTTTGGCTTTAGATAAGTATGAGGACCTTTTCTAACTTGTTAGTGGTTACCCGAAAGGGTGCTAATTTGAGGGTGTAACTAGGTTGGGTGTAGTGCGACCTCTGTCCCTATGTGTGCAGGTTGTGTGTCATTGAACCATATGGAAGGGGGGCTCTACATTCGTAGGCCATGCTCTAGCGGCCCTAACTTGTTAGATGAACCTTTAAAAGACTTTATAGTGAACCCTGCCGACCTTCCATGGAAGTGGGTCAAGAGGTTGGCCGCTTCGGGAAAAGGAGTAAATCACGACTCATGGTGAAAGTGTACAACCTCTGCAGAGTGTGTTAAAAACTGATATATCAGCCGTGCTCTTAGTCACGAGTGACCTTGGACCCTCATGGAATAAATGATGATGTTTACTGTTAATGATATGTTATGCTAATCATTAATCATACTTACTTGATCATGTGTAATGATGGGATAAAGGTAAACCTTGATGCTTCATCACCGCTAAAACTGAGAATCATAAAAGCTAACTGCTGTATAACCCATGTTAGCCTTTTGAGCTTCATTAACCCCATGCTATACTTGCTAAGTACGTGGAGTACTTACACTTGCTTTACTTTCAATTTTAAGAAATCCCGAATGGGTAACAGATGGGTACTATGAGTACTTCCCCAAGGACTACTAGGCGTGCTGTCAACTAGTCAACCTTTCCTTGTGAAGTGGAAGCTCGTGAAGGCTAGTTATCTTTATGTCATTGTGTTCAAACTCGTAATGGTTTAATTATCTGATGTAACAGACACTGTGATGATACTTATGTATTTTGTGGCTTATGTGTGAGATTGATCTCTAGGCACACATAAGTTTATGCATTCGATTTCGTCCTTAAAATTAGGTGTGACATGTGATTGCCATGATTCTTTGCACTTTGTCCCAGGAGACCTTTTACTTTGCTAAAGAAACACACCAAACACCCAAGCACCATTAATATAAAAAAAATTCTTTACAAACACACAACAAAATTAATATACCTAAAAAATTCAACACAATTACTATACCTAAAAAAATCTTTTACATATGAAACATCTAAATGACTTGGGAGATGTCAAACATTATCCTTAAGAGCAAAAAGTTATTTCTTTGCTTGCATGTTTAATATGATCCTTAAGATCACAAGAGAAGCAAAAGTTGTCAACATCTGAAATAAGTTGGTAGATCAAATGGTGCATACAAAATAGAGAGATAAGAAAAGACAGATTAAGGCATGCAATAGTAACAAGATAAGAAAAGAAAGAGTAAGAAACGCTCAATGTTCACCGTAGTCTTTGTGAAAAAGATGCAAACAAGTGGCTTTGTAAATGAGAAACACTAAAATATTGAATTTGCATAGGGACTGCATGTAGAGGCTAATCATTTAGGAATTTCTAATTGAAGACACCAATCTAGATAAGCAATTGTGTAGTTAATTACATGGCTGGGTAATTCTCAAGCCACGGGGGTCTCCTTAGTCCAAAATGTCTTATTCTTCTAAGTGTTGTAGAGATATAAGTGAGTACAAAGATAGGGATCAACTTGATAACAGAAGACGATAACCTAAGTGAGTACCATGATAGGGATCAACTTGATAACAGAAGATGATAACCTTTTTAGTGATAACAAGAAATAAACCTTTTTAGTGATAACAAACATAATACTTTTACATTTTAAAGATTATCTAAGATAGGGATCAACTTGATAACAGAAGATGACAATCTGTTTAGTGATAACAAACATAATACTTTCACATTTTGAAGATAATCTAAGATAGGCCTCAACTTGATAACAAAAGGTATAACCTTTGGAACCATTGTTGTTGTTACCCCACTTCTCCATCGCCATCCCGACCTGGACATTCATGACATTTGCGCAGGGAAGTAAGAAAGATGCAAACATATAGAAGAAAGCAAACATATAGGGTCAGGATTTAGCACAATTTACATACCTTTGTGGGTCTGTCCGTAGAAATGTTATCTGCCATGTCAGCACCAATGTTATCTATCATTCCAATTAGCTCATCTTCATCAATCTCAAAAAAGGGTTCATCTCCCAATCCAATTTGCTCATCTTCCTTAGACTCAATTTGCTCATCTTCCTCAGACTCAAGTATAGTTGGTTCAAGAGGAGGAGAAAAATTGAGTTCAAGAGGACACACTGTATCATGAGTGGGCTTAGGAGTGTGTTCATGAAGAGGAGAATCATTTCTAAAGCACAAATAGAAAAACTATCTTTTAATTAATAAGGACACATGGAAAAACTATCTTTTAATTCATAAGGACACATGGAAAACTATATACAAATAAAACTATATATATACCTCATGTAGAACATGATAAAAACCTTAAAGATCTGATATATTTTGTTGATAAAACTCAATCTCTTCATCGTTGCATTTAAACCTGATGTCATTGTGAGTCTGAGTCTTAACATAGGCATCGTAGTGCCCACTATTAATAGACTCCCCATGATGAACAACTACGCATTACAGAGAGTATGTATCCCCAATATTTTCATCAGCAGCAATAGGAGCCATGAAGGGTCTCATATTTAACTTTGTAGGGAGTTTATCTAGAAATCTTGGTACTAATACTTGTGGGCGGCTCCTTACCATCCTTACTAGGAATCTAAATTCATATATGAATGTTAACATTAAAAATTATAATAAAGAAAAAAACCTAATAAACCTGTCTACTAACCATTATTGTGTCGATTCAATTTCAAGACAATAGTGAGTATTTTTGGAGATTTGCGAATCAAAGTTTTTCCTTAGTGTATTCACATTTTTGCATCTACATAGTCAATAAAAATTAGTTAGAACTTTGGGTTTTACACAAAGTGAATATAAAAATAATGAATTAGTTGTCTTAGAGCAAAGTGAAGAAACAATTGGCTTAACTGTAATAAAGGTTTGGATATTAAATGAAAATATGCAATTGTTGAAACAAGAATGGCTATTAAATGAAAATAAGCAACTGCTGGAACAAGAACTATATTAGCATAATTGATATTGATCACAACATTCAATATGATTGCATAAATTGGACCTGATATTGATATTGATCACAACATTCAGTAGAGCGTATTAACGTTTAGCGTCAAGGGTTTTTTGTTTTTTTTCAAAAAGTGGTATATCAAAAGGGGAGTTGATAGAATTTTCTGTTTGAAACATAGCTTGGAAGGGGCAAAGAATTTAAAATTGTTAGTATAAATGTATGAATCACAACATTCAATAGAGCATATTAATGTTTAGCAGCAAGGGATTTTGTTTTTTTAAAAAGTGGTATATCAAAAGGGGAGTTGATAAATTTTTTTGTTTGAAACATAGCTTGGAAGGGTGTGGCAGAACCTTCTAAATTATATGGCTCACAAGCACCTGACATTGTCCTAAAGACTTTTGTCGGTCATACCGGTACACCATATAACCTAGAACGTTCCGTCGGGTGAAACCCCGATGAACCACGCTTCCTCCAGGATCGATACTTACAGAGACATCACAGTATTACAACAGTTTTCATACATAAATACCAGAGTAGCGGAAGACTTACAATAACTTAGTTTACAAACTTTTTTGTAAAACTTATACAAACCAGAGTATTCTTATTACATAACGGCGGAAGTATCATTACTTACTCTATTACAAGTCACACAACGAAAGTACCCTGCCCATGGGCCACACAATCTATTCCTCATCAGACACTTCATCAACGACCGTCATGCAACACGGGCCATAGCACGCTTGCTCGCACGGTTCACCTGCAACAGGGGTTTAACAAACCCTGAGTACAAAAAGTACTCCGCAAGACTTACCCGACCAAAAATTGGGGAGAAGACTCAGGAATGCTGGCTAATGGGAATCAAGGTGAGGCTTTAGCAATATCAAAAGACACCCTTTTTGCGAAAAGAGACTAAGCCAGTCCTTATTATAACAATCGCTTGTCAAACATATGCCGAATTCCAAAACTTTCATTCTCACACTTTCATTATTACTACGATGCCGGGACTCGGATCAAGTCTCCCATATCGTGGAGCAACGACGATTCGAATCGCTTTATATACCAATTTGGGGCTTCCTAGCCACACGATGTATGCGAGGACCGAACATCTCACATACATCAACTCGCTTGTATTTCTCCGCACTTAACGGGTCCTAGCCACAAGAGTACAAGATACACCATCTTCCTACGCCCGTCGGTCCACAACCGTCCGACAGGGTGCACTCGTAGTATGGGTACACGCTACTTCCCGTCCCGATTGTCCGTTCTCGCATGGATCATACAAGGGAGCTTACCGCCATTAGCATGCGACTAGTACTATCCAATAACCTCATGATCCCCGGCGCCAAACAACGGACGGTCCTTAACCGACATAAGTGGGCGACACTACACACCGGGGCACTAGCCCTTCCTGATGCAAGTCACTCCACCGACGTCTCGACTTTCTCATCATCATGTTCTTGTTGCGCACCCTTGACCCGATCAAAGTGAAGGGATACCAACAAGTAACATCAAGTTTTCGTAACTTCCCTCACGGGGATATGGTTATCACACTTTGAAAACATTTTATTTATAAAGCCTATGCTATCAGCAGAGCGAAGCTATACTCAGCATTTTATAAATCAAAACAGGTATCCAGGATAATATATCAAGGTACGGTAAATGCATCAAAGTAGGATATCACACAACTCCTACACCTAATGCATTGTAGCATCACATGAAATCATAAAAACTTTTTGAAATACAAGGACGGGTTTGTATGCATCCGGGGTTTGCCTTGGGGCTCGACGAAGTTAGGAGCAGTTACCCAATCACCGAGATTAGTCCCAACCTTCTCACGACGAACACCTTCAGAAACGGGAGTCGAATCAACCCCCTCCTCAGACGGCACAACTACACGATTTAGATGCATGATTACGATGCAGTAAATACAAGAGCATGCGATAATGATGCAATGATTGTTAACCTATCTTGAGTACAACTTTCCTTCACGGTATAGTTGCACTAAGAAGGTATAGCTAGCGTCAACGACGACGGGCTAACGATACACAATCAACATGAAATGCCGAAGGTCATTAGGGTTAATGACCTAGGGTCACCACTCAATTCCAAAATCAAGCAACGCTAATAGTGATTAAGGTTAATTACTAATTTATTAACCATTTTTACAGTCGTTGAAAGCCACTAATTAACTTGCTAATTGGAGATTAATTAAACCCTAATTAATCAAGGAATTAACTAATTAAATATTAATTAAACCAGGTATTAATTAAACATAATACAAAAATTAGTCAAAACATGATCAAATTTCATGATTAAGATCATCATCATCTAATTAGCACACAAAATAAATTTCATGATTTTTGGACTTATATTTTAATTATTAAAATTCATGGAAGTTGCCTTTATTAATTTAAAAGAGCAATTTATAGCACAATTAAATTTATTGGAAAACCAAAGTTAGTATTTTTTTCTGGTGTAGAGCTTCACTCAAGGAGCACAGAGCATATTTTTTCACATTTTACTTGCCCAAAATAAATTATAACAAAACGATGAAAATCAGCTTTATAAAATGAATTTGGAAAAAGAAAAACAAAACCCTTCTCCTTTTGGGCTCAGCGCGGCGCCCAACGGGCGCAAGACAAGGCGGCGCTTCGGCCCGCACGGCCCGCTCGGGCGGGCGCTGCCTGCCCTCCCCTCTCTCTCTCGGCTGACGGGCGGTCCCCACCCGTCGGCCCCCTTCCCTCTCTCTCTCTGTTTGAACCGAGGCAAGGCACGGCGGCGGGCGCCGGCCGACGAACTTCGCCGACGGGCGATGTTCTGTGGCGCGTAAGGCACCGTTGGACTTCCCACGACCGTGCTAACCCGTCAAGCTGTCGGATAGGATCAATTGAGGACCGAAGCTCGCATATCGGTGGCCATGGCGGCTCGGCACCTAGCTGGGGCGGCGGCGCAACGCCGGCTCGCCGGTGTAGGGTATAATCGGCAGAGAAAATGATCAAGGAAGCTTCACAGGGCTCACCGTTACTTGCTACTTCGGCTGGAAAAGATGGAGGCGGAGCAGAGGAGCTTGGCCGCGGAGGAACGGCTTGCGGCGGTGTTCCGCCGGCTCTGGGGAAGAAGCGGCTGCGCGGGCGATTCCGGCGACGATAGACGGTACTGGTGAGTGCACCAGATGTACGAGAGGGTAGCGGAACCGTGTGCAAACGATTAAGAATGATGAACGAGCGTGGTGCTTGAATTTGGCCGGCGGACAGGGAGGTCGACGACGGTGGCGGAAGGAAGAAGAAAGGCTCGACGTCGACGACGGTCGGGTATTTATGGAAGAGGATGGCCACTGCGGTGCGAACAGCGCGACGCTTCGTGAAGAAACGGCGAGGAGGTGGCACGGCGAAGATCCCAGGCGCGGGACGCGTCGCCGGCCAGCGAGACGGCGGCCATGCCGTCCACTGTGCTCGGGCACTGTAGCTAGGACACCTCATTCCCTTGCATTTGAAACTGTTTTGCTTAAATTCTCCCAAAAACTGAACTGAACACAAAATTCTCCAAAAATACAGATTGTTCAAAATTTTATGCTCTACAACTTTGATTAAACAAGTTTTGTCCAATTCCAAATAGTTTTGAAATTGAAGTTTGAATTTGAAAAAAGGTTCAAATTCCAATTTCTGGAATTTTAAAATTACTTTTAAATTTTGAATAAAAGATGAAAATTTCCAAAAACAAAAGTTGTTCATTTTCTCAAGATCTACAACTTTCATTTAGAAAGTTTTTCATAAAACCAAATAATTTTTGAATTGGAGTTTAAAATGCAAAAGGGGACTATTCCCAATTTGGAAAACTTTTGAAATTAGTTCAAATTTTATTCAAAAACTTGAAAAACTTTATATACCAAAGTTGTAGAGCTCAAAGAGATGCACAAACTTTATTTTTGAAGTTTTCCCAAATTTTGAATATTTTGAGGTGAAATTGTAAAGGGGGCAAAAACACTCTCAATTTTGAGCCTTTTGAAAAGGATTTTTGAATTGAATCTTTGGGCAATTAATTAATGGTGTTGTGGTACTTTTCAAACCCAACCAATGACATATTTTCAAAGTACAAAGTTCATACTTTGAAATAGTGCCAATGGTTAGCAACTTTTATTTAGAAAATTAATTATGGTTAGCTCCTCAAAATTGAAAATGATATTCAAACCCCAACACTTAGCCATTTCTAGCTAGGGTTAGAATTTGAATTCCCATTTCAAATTTTGATTCTTTCTTTTGCACCATTGACTTGTAAAACATATTTGAGATGTGAGTTAGGGTTAGCCAAGCACTTGCAAGCAACAAGGTTGGTTTTAATTGATTGCTTTTATAAACAAAGGTAAAGTTGTGAGTGAAGTTTAGTGATATACACATATACATGCGATATAAAAGAGCTCAAGCAAAACCCTAGAACTGAATAAACTTATTTTAGTTACACTTATTAGGGTTCTCTAATTATGAATGCTCATGCAATGATGATGATGACATGGCAGGTTTAGGTTAACGTAACACCGGGGGTGTTACAAAGGGGCAAAGAATTTGAATTTATTAGTATAAATATATGAATTGATGGCTGGTAATCAATTTAATGAAAGTGACATTGTTGAAAATAAATAAACTGAAAAAATAAGTGAGATTTTGACCATAAATAAAATAGAAAAATGGGCAGGTAGACTTTCCCAATTAGTAAGCCCAAGTAGGTTGGGCATTAGTGAGTTGTAAAAGATTTGATATATATAGAAGGGAGTACATAAATAATGTTTAAATAAATAATAATGGTTAAAGAAATATAATAATATTTAAGTCAGGAGGGGGCAAATATCACTTAAGTAAATAATGTCACTCTCAAAGGCTTATGGGTGAAACATAGCAACCTATGTGTCACTCTCGAAGATGGTAATTAGCCAAATGCATGGTGCTGTGAATGTGATCCTTGTTATAGTGTGAAAAGTGGCTTCCAATAGAAACATCTAGTGGAATCATGGCTTTGTGTTGGACAATTTGGAACTTTTGGAGATAGAGGGAGATCATGAAGGGTGGGCTGGGGGTGAGGGAGGTCTTCTTTGCATATAATGTGTATCGACTAAGCATGTACAGGTAGCTTAGTTTGCATTTGCAATTAGTAATTATATCCTAACAGCGCATAGTAGAAGAGAAGTGCACCAAACTTACCTGACACATTCAATGGCAATTTTTTTCTTTTTCTCCTAAAGGTAACTTCAGTGAATCTTCCAAGGATGCAGAATTTTGAGCACATCCTTCAACTCTTATGGGAATAAAGAGGTACCTTTTAGGTGGTGCCATTTCCGGTGTCCATTTCTATGGACAATCCATATATTCACACTCGTCATGTAAAAAAATTATTCCCTCTTTGTATATATAAATAAAGTTACCACACTCAAAAAAATTATAATAAATTCATAAAAATAATTGTAGTCTTCCAACAAAGCTAACCATACTGACAAAAAATAAGAAAGATCTAGACATGAGGCCATTAAATTGTAAAAATATTTCATGTTAGCCTAGCTTATGCTTTAAAATTTCCCTAATGCCAACACCACTTTATCGGAATCTAACATATGTCATACTACAACTAAAAAACTTAGTATAGTTTAAAACCATATATATGATATGACATACCTCATAGTATTGTCTAAAACCATATATATCATCAATCTTGACCGATCCATGCTTGAATGCAGTTTTCTCCATTAGTTTAAATGCTCCAATGCAAAAAGACATAATAAATAACCAAGAAAAGAAGGGGCCAATTGAAAAGGAAGATATTTGTATCATACTCTATAAATTCACTTGGGTCCCGGTCTTTTTTCTGTTGAAAGACATCTCCAAGGTCATTGATATACTTATCAATAAATTCTCTAGGATCAGTAGAGTTTGCGGGATTATCTTTTACTTGTCTCCTTAAACTTTGTATGTGATGGCGAAGGTCACATAAAAAGCACTTGACACCACCTCCAAATGTACTCGCACCACCTACAAATGGTGCATCAATATTCAAAATGTATTGTTTTTATATATTTGTTTATTTTGATGAGTGAAGATATCTGGGTAAGAGAAGGTTTCTTTGAAGTCTTGGCTAAACAGATATTCTATAAGTGGCTTGGTGAATAAGAAGCACTTTGTAATATCGAATTGGCATAATAACCGCATAGGGAGAGATGCTAATTAATCATTTGGATGCAAATTGAATTTGCATAAGTTAATTAATCATTTGGATGTCGCATAACAATGCAAGCAATAGTTACTTACATTCTTCAACAATTAACAAGCCGACAAGGCCTACCATAAGGATCGTATAGCATATGTCTTTTCAGTACACAACACACAAAATACAAAATATGAATAATATAGAATATGAATATTTCTATTGATAATAAAATATGAATAATACAAAATATGTACAAAATATGAACAGGTCTATTGAGAATAAAGGACTCCTTATAGATTGACTTAGGATAACCTGTGGAACTATTGTTCATCTCCATCCCAGCCTTCTGTCTCTTCTCATTCTCAGCCATCTCCATCCCCTACGGGTCATCTCCATCCTAGCATTCTGTTTATTCTCATTCTCGGCTATCTCCATCTACCTACTGGTCCCTATCCTGTCCTCAAGCTTTTGCTTCTGCATAATAGAAAACTGAAAGATGTAAACATATGGTGTTAAGATTGAGCATGGGTATATAGTTGAGAATACTTTGTGGCTAGCTCCTCGATCTCCCTCTCCCTCTCCTTCAAGGCAATCTCCTTGTGCTTTCATTGCATAGCAGTAACCTACAAAAGATTTGTTTGTGCATAGTAGGAAACTAGGAAAGATGCAATGCATACCTTTGTGGTTCTGTTCCAAGGGTTCACCAAAGTTAAGATCATTTTTTAAGCCAAATTTAAACGTTCTAGCACCAATTTTGCCAGAACATAGGCATACAGCAACCCCTTTAGGTCTGTTTCGGCTCCACCCTTATATTCTGGTGAAAAAACAAAAAAGAACTTTTTGCTATGTTGCTTGAAGCTTGATGCTAAAACTTAAGATACACGCACAAGATCTCACTTATCATTCTAATTTTAGACATTTTTGGGTTATATATGGGTTAGGATTTAGCGCAAATAAATATTTATGTATACCTTTCTACCTGCACCAATAGGCTCAACATCAACGTGGTCATCGTTACCATGGTGTGCTCATCTTCATCGGCATCTTTATTTGCATCTTCATCGGCAATCTAATGAACAAAGGCAAAGGCAAAGAAAAATCTGGTGAACAACGACAAAGATAAAAAAGAGTTGGTTGTGAATCTGGTGAAAAAAAAGAATAAAAAAACTAGTTATGGTTAAGTTGTTGTGGCTTCTTGCACCTCACCCACCATTCCAGTTTTCTTCCCCAATTTAATATGAAGGACAATGTCTCCCACAAAATTTACACCATGTGGAAATACAAGATCACCACGAGTATTGACCTACATATCTTTATATTTACACCAATTCATTCCGGAGCATTCCCCAAGTGAATTTGGTGATGTTGATGTCTCTTCCAAGGTTGAATTCACCGCCATGCACATTGAAAGATAGCCGCCATCACACTTCAAAGTGAAGCCATCAAATACAACATGAAGGTTATATTTCCTGACATAATAAAGCAAAGAAGATGTGTTCGGTTGCATGTTGAGGCTTCTGGCTTGGCTCTAAACTATGTATTAAAAAGGGGCAATAGGCATTATTAACGAAAGCATAGCTTCAACAAAAAACAAGTCTGCATCTTTCAGTAGTACTAAATGTGCCTACCTAAACAACCATACTCACAGGGCAAGCACATAATTTTACAGTCTCCAAAACACTAAACTAGTCACCAACAGAAAAAGATTCTTTGAATTCATTTCCCCACTAAACAATTCCACCCTATCCTAAGCATACAGCATATAGCAACATCTCAAAAAAGCCATGTTGGTAATGTGTTAATTGAAGTCCTTGTACAAAAACTTCTTGATTATATAATGGGTGCATTTTTTTAGAAAAAAAGACAACACCTAGTCGCCCAGTATAGTAGCTGCATGACCAAAATTCTCTACTACACTGACCGACCAAACTTCTCTACTACACTGACTGATGATATGTGCACAACTTTACACTTTCCAAAACATTAAATAGCTGTTCCTTTTCTTTTACTCTAATTAATTTCTTTTTCATTATGTCTTCTTGTTTTCATTTTTTTTATTTTTCTATTTCTTCTATGTTTATATATATATTTTCACTTTTCATTTTATTTTACTCTAACTGTTCTTTAACCATTTTTTGTTTAATATTTTTAATGTTCTTTAATCTCAGATGTTATATGAGAAATATATATCATGTTCATAAAGTATGTTTTTGGATTTTTTCAATTATTCTTTATATCTTTCTTTATTGAAGTTATTTAGTTTTGCTATATGGAAGAGGTTTTTCTACTCCGGTAGTAGTTACTCCTATCTTCAAAACAACATATTGCATATGTGTTTATACTTGTTTATCACTTTGAGTATGTTTATATACTCATACTAAGATACTTCAAATCTTCCTACGTGAAAAAATTTCAAAGGAACCCATACTTTTTAATATATTATGAAAATACCACTCGATCGTAGTATATAAAATAAGTATAACCACATACTCTATGTATGTATGCATACTTGACATATATACTACCATAGATGGTCTAGTATGATCATATACTTCATGTACATATATTTCATTCGGTCATATATATCTTAAATCTAAAGATATTAACATAGAAGTAACTACTCTCTAGAAGTAGGATGGAATTTCCTATATATTTAACATTTTGTTATTCATGTCTTATTTTTTATTTTTTTTCTTTGTTACTTTAAAATAAACTATTATTTTTATAATTCTTTTTATACTATGTTATTTCCTAAATGTTATATTGATATCCACACATTATACATATAATGTTATGTAATATATTATGTGATGTTCATGAAACATATATGCGATGTTCTATAATATATTTTAGTTATTCAATTAGTATTTATATGATGTTCTTTAATTTTTCTGTTGTTACGTGATCTTTTTTATTCTTTTTTTAATGTTTTGTGCTATCTTTCTTATGTTTTGTCTTCCCTTTTCTGTAATTAGATATTTTCCATTTATTTGTTACATGGCCTTTTTTTTTTCCCTTTTCTTCTCTTTTTTCTATTTGTTTTTTTTTCCTATTACATAGTTTTTATTTTTTATTTTAATATTTTTATAAGATACATGCGATGTTCATCTAGTATAGATGTAACATTTTCAATATATTTTATGTAGTATACATATATTGTTCTATGTAGTATTATTTTAAGATATTTATATAGTATACATATGATGTTTAGGGTATATTTATGGTGACAAAAATATGTTTTTAAAAAATACAAATACACACGATGTTCATGTAGTATATATATAATGTTCTATGATGTATTTTTTAAGGTCCATGAGTGGAAATATGATGTTTTGTGATGTATTTTATGATGCCCAAGTAAATATATAGGGGATTACCACAACACTTTCCTGTGTAAGAATAGAAGGGACCGTTAAGAGCCTAAAAGCGGTAGGATAGGTAGTTATCGTTTGATCTTCTAAGATATATTTTTGTGATGTTCGGTAGTATTTTTTATTTGAATTTAATTAATTATTCACAAATTTTATTATTCTATTTTTTTTATGTTTATCTAAATATATCTAGGAAGGATCTTGATTTGAAAGATCTTAATCAAAATATACATGGGGACAGGTTGTACGCCCACGGGCTTCTAGCTCATGCGATATGATTTCGAACAAAGCGGGTACCTTTCCTTGTGTTTCTTCTGGTCGTCCACTCGTCTTTTTTTGTGTTTTTTTCCTCTTCTTTTTTGGCATTCTATTCTTTTTTATTTTCTTTATCTTCCTTTTTATATCTTTATTTCTTTTTATTTTATTATTATTTTCATTTTATTTCTTTCTTCTATTTATTTTTATTTTTTTTTTTTGGGTTTTTATTCTTATTCTTATTTATATTTTTCTTTATACTTTATGGAAACTATTTATTTTCTTCTTTATTTCTCATATTTTATTTTTTTCTTTTACTTATATTTATTTTATTTTCTACTTTTCTATCTCGTATAACGTTTTTTCCTAAAAGGTTTTTCTTCTTCTTTGTATTCTATTTAATTTTATTTCTTTTTGAAACTAATTACTTTTCTTTTTTTCTCATATTTATTTGTTTTTAGCATTCAATGAGATGTGTGATATTTTCATAGTACATAAGTGATGTTTATGATGTATTCTATGATATTTATGTAGTATATATTTGATGTTATATAATATAATCTGTGAAGTTTATATAGTATAATATGATGTTCTATGATATATTTTGTGATGTTCTCTTAGTATATAAGTAATATTTTATCATACATTTTTTAATGTTCACATAGAATATATGTGATGTTCTATGACGCATTTTGTGATGTTCATATTTTATTTTATGTTCTATCAATTTATTTTTCTTTCATATTTTCCCCTTTTCTTTTGTTTCCTATATTTCCAAGATATACATGTGATGTTTAGTTAGTATATACTCATAGAAAAATTTATACTATAAAGTAGTTGTATTAGATTTGTATTTATAAATACTTTCTAATGATAAATTTTTGTATCTCTAGATTATATATCATAAGAGAAATTATAGGTCAAGTTATATTCTTGAATAGTGCACCAAGTCAAATCACGCCTTTTATATCTTAAAAACAGAGGGCGTATATTGATGTTTTATGTTCTATTTTGATATTTGCACATAGTGTATATTTATTCTATGATATGTTTCATTTTTTATTTATATTAATTTTGTCTTGTTTTTATTTTTAATTTTATTTTCTCTATTATGTAGTTTTTTCTATATTTCATGAGATAGCAAATGGTATATCTTAGTCTGAAACGTTATTCATTTAAGAGTACTTTTTCTTTGACTTAAATGGTCTATCTGATTTATTATTAATATATAATGCTCGGTACCTTAAACAAAATAGTGACATGGTGCACTGGCGGAGAACGTCTAGCTTCTTGACGCGCACATATTTTTTCGCTTATTCTGTTTCCTAATAATATTTCTCCTTGTTTTGTTTGGTTCTCAAGCGTGAAGACTCAGAGTGCATGAGCTGTCACGTGCGTTGCACGGGAGGGAGCAAAGCACAGGAAAAGTGGCAGGCCCATGTGTTGGTGCGCTAAGTTACGGAGTGGGCTTAAGTGGGCCTTAAGCGGAATAGAAGGGGGGTCGGCACGTTGTTGCAGGTCACCCTCGTCGGTGCATAGCACGAGCACGAGTGCACAATGTAACAACCTGGGTTTTACCAAACACCAAAAATCTAAATTTTTTAAAATTTTTCTTGCAATGAGTGAATCATGTAGTAGCTAAGGCATACGTAGGTCAAACACAGGAGAGTGTACTAGTAAAACGATGCATACATATAGTTTTGCTTGTAGGAGAGTGCTTACGCTCTTGTGATGATTTCGAAGTTTCATGTTGTGTCGAAGTTTGGAGTACACAAATCCATAGCAAGTCTCCGGGACTCATCGATGGAAAAATCCCTTTTTCCTCTTATCGAATTCCTACTTCCCTTTTTCAAAGCGACCCTACATCTAATTGGGAAACCCATTCCTAATCCTCTCAAATCACCTTCTGCTCCTATTCAATTCCAAGTGAATCCCTTTTCGTATATTTTATAAAATACCTTGACAAATATAGGAAAACTTTCTACTATCTTATGATCCGAATCTCTCTCAAATCCCTCCCCGATTTCATCTCTAAATTCCTTAGGAAAAATAGAAGAACCATCACCAAAGTTCTTAGAAAAGAAAAATCCTTTTTTCTTCTCTTCCATGAACCAACACTACCTCTCCCTTACGCTGGCCCGGCCCGGCCCGGCCACGGACTGGCCCTTTCGGCTCCTACCACTGCCCTTCCCCTCCACGAGGCCACATGGCGGTTGGCCCATGCCGCGCCCCAACAAGGGAACCCTAGCGAGAGCGGCTCCCAGCGCCGCCGCCCTCCCTCGATGGGAGAACAGCGGCGCCCCCCCCTCGGCGTCCGTGCCGATGGCGGCCACGTAGCCCTTGGCGCGCCTCCCAAGGATCACCACCGTTCATGCCGCAAGCCCTAGCGGCCGCCCTATAAAAGCTGCAGCCCGCCACCTTCATCCTCTTTCTCCCTGCGGAAGCCGGCCGACGCCATCTCCCTTCTTCCCCCTCCTACTCTCCTCACCACGCTCTCCACCTCGCCTGCATTTGCTTGGCGACACGCCGCGATGACGCGTGCGTTCACCGGGCGGCGCCGCACCGTCGCGTTCCTCCGGCCAGGAATGCCGTGGCGTCGGCCGTCGCGCTTCGCCCGTCCACACCCGAGCCGTCCGCCCGTTCAGCTCGACATCCTCGCCTCGACGCCGCCCATCGCCGCGCCCCTCACGCCCATTTGCCAGACCACGCGTCTCCGGCCACCGGCCGCCACGCGCCTGCGTCACCGCCCGGCCGCCCGTCGCCCGTAAACGTCGGGCAGCGCGCGGCCGGGAGCGGCGCGCCACGCCGGCGCACACGGCGCGCACACACCGAGGCCGGCCGCTGTCGCCGCTCAACCAACCGGCCGCGCCCTCCAGCGGCGCCCGCTTTCGCCCGTGCGCCTTACCCGCCAGCGCCTCTCTGCGATACCGCCCGTGAAGTAGGCGCGTCCACATGAGCTGCAAACGACGGCTGCTTTGCGCTGGTACTGAACTTCTGGCTGCGGCGGGCCCGGCCGCGCTCTGCCACCCTTCTGCCATCGCCCAGCGCGCGCCCCGCCCCAGCGGCGGCGCCCGGCGGCGACATCCGCGGCGACGTCGAGCGGAACACCACGCCACCCGGGCGCTGCGCCGCGCGTCTGGAATGCCAAAGCGTCGTGCAACTGCTGAGCACCTCCACCAAGCCTCCCTCGCCTCGTCCATGCCATGCGGCTTCCATCGCCAATCCCGCCCATGCCCACGACGATAGCTTCTTTGGAGCTCTCCTTTGCCGCCGGTGAGCCTTCCCCAAGGTCCAAGCTTGCACTTTTGCGCCGCGATGGCGCTGGTCGACTCCGACGCCGTGCCGTGGTTCTATACCTGCCCGCAGGTGTGCCGCCGGCGGCAGCGGCTAGTGCCCAGCCGACCACGGGCCACGTCCCAGCCACTCCCGGCCAGTGGTAGCCAGCCGTGGCCAGCCACAGCCAGCTGCTGCTGGCCAGCAGCAGGCCAGAGCGGGCCACAGCGAGCCGGAGCTGGCCAGAGGTGGCTGCGGCGGGCGCGGCTAGGCGTGGACCTCCTGCCACCTCCCGCCCACGCTCCGTTGAAGCCTTGCCGACTTTGCCTCCTTCCCCGCCAAGGTCTAACCATCGAACTCCGCCGACGCCGTCCTCGACGTCGGCAAAGCTCTTTGCTTTTCCATTATTATCCTCAATGTCGCACTTCATCTATGTTATATCTATCTATGCCTGAGCCATGCCTTCGCACCGGTCTATATTATGCTATGGATACGTGCCACTCGAGTCGATTGCTTTATGTTGTGGAGGTTGGATTGGTTCTTGTGTGTTTTTGCGATATTGTCTGCGGACCGTGCCTTCGAGTCGGTCAAGGGATCGTACCTCGCTCGGACGTCTTGTTTTGTCCCGACGTGATCGTGATGCCGAGTGTAACTCATTCCCTTGCCCTCTAGTGTTTTAGTCGATCTTTGTAGTACTACGATTGCAAAGCAACCCTAGTCGACCCTAGGGCATGGTCATCAAGGGCTTAGCGATACGGATATTACCCGTACACGGCGAGCCTCTTTGTGATCTAGTCCGGTGGGAGCGAACTAGGTGGCGACTATCGAGGGACAACGGTCGTCGACTCGTTTAGGTGAAGCTCATGGCCGCGAGTTGCCTCGCCATGACCATCGGGCTCCACCTCCTTTCTTTCCTTTCTTTTCTTGTGCTATTTTCCCCACCACCTCGTATGCTTGTGCCATGTAGACCATAGCATTCCTTCGGACCTAGCGGTGACAACCGCATCGCTATGGACCCTAGGAATAGCATTGTGCCGCCGCCCTAGTAGCACGAAGGTCGTGGTGCCCTACGAGTTGGTTTGGATCATGGATCGTGCGAGACTAGCCCCTTCTTTCAACCACCGTCCCCTTGCCATGACGGGTAGGTCGAGAGAATGTGGAACCATTCTCCTCTTACGCTCCTTCGATTCTCGCTAATCCAAAGGCGTGGATCGACTCTCTCATTCCAACTTTGATTCATGTCTTCCCCATGACATGTGGATCGAAGTGATGCAGGCCAAGGGGCCCCTTTTCTCTCGCTTATCGTGTTTGTTAGTGTTCTTTATTTGCCTCTTGTTCTACTCCTTTGATTCCTGTCGATCGCAATGGCAAGTGAATCAAAGGAGGAGGACCTCATTTTCCCTCTTTGGTTCTTTCGTGCTTGAGCCCTAGTATGTTTGTACCCATTGAGATCGTAGCATTCCTTGGGCTCTCACGGTGACAACCGCGGGGCCCGAGACCTCGGAGAATGCCTTAGTGCATACAAGGTGCACCATGGTCGTGGTACCCTACAAGTGGTTTAGGCACACGTGATCTTCCGTACATCGCTCCTCTCCGATGCCTCGCCTTTTGCCGTGGCATGTGCATTGGAAGGGGTAGACCACCGCCCCCTCTCTTTTCTACCCTTTAATTTTTCCCCGCTAGCCGATTGTTTCGATCCCGTCTTAGCCATGACGATTAGATCAAAGACCGGACTATCTCTTCTAGTTAGCGAAGCTATGGTCTATGTCTCGTTCTCGGACCATGTGAGTCGACTCGATCGACCGTTGGAAAACCATCCTCACTGAGGATGTGACCGAGGCCCGGCATGGACATGCCCAGCTAACTCTCTTCTCTTCCCCGGTTGTGCTACTCTCTTCTTGGCTCCCGACGTGGTTATGTCGTGCGGGTCGAGAGGACCTGTAGCCGCTCCTCTGTTGTTCGTGTTCCAATCTCTTTTGCTACCGTCAGCTACCATGACGGGTAAGCTAAAGAGCCTCGTAACTCAAGTCACAGTTTCTGCTTTTTCGTGTTAATCGTTCTTACTCGAATCCTATATAGTAGTTGTGACTTGCAGGTTAAAGGCCACAAGGGCCAAACTCAGCTGTTCATATTTCCCTTTCTCTCCTTGCTTGCGATCCTCTGGTCCCCACCAAATTCCATGACGTCCAGATCAGAAGGTCGCAGCTGTGGTGTTGGTTAAGTTAAGTTAGGATCAACGCCTCTTCTTTTGAAGCCATACAGGTCGATACGATCGACCCAGGAAGTACTGGCTATACCATGGTCGTGATCCGGGCTTGTGCTTAGCAGACAACCACTTCTATTTTGAGCCCGAGGATCGGATACCCTCCGCGAGGGCTAAGTCTTCCAGTGTTTATTTGGAGTTATCTAGTTCCTTCGGTATCTTATTGCCCTTTTGGGAGTATTGTATTTTGGTTAGGGATTGATTGCTCTTTTGCATTGTTTGTCGCTATCGAGGTAGCTGCATCGCGGTGATGATGGATAGACCGGAGAGCCGTTGGAGGGAGGAGAAACGAAGAGCAACCAGATGTGGATGACTATGGATTGCTATAAACAGGTGCCATGTCCCACCCAACCTCGTAGAACCCTATTAGACATGCAACATGTAGCTGCTAGTGCTTTACTTTATGCAAATAATTGTGATAGGATGCATGGTAGATTGCTTGATAAGCCATTACCTTGACGCAACCTTTCCCCTGCACACCCGCTGCTAGGATAGACATTCGCCTACTTCATGCCACTTGCTACACACTTACACTTTACTCTTACATGCTTGTGTGTGGCTAAGGCACGTGGTGCCGTAAACTGGATACCTGGGATAACATAGGAGAGATCTTGGCGTGTGTCTTGGGTGTGTGGTGAGGGTTGTGTCGACTGGGCAGGACCTACGACGAGTCATGGGACAAGTCTTGCCGGGGGAGTGTGATCTGGGCACTCCCTATGTGAGAGAGTACCTGTGGCGGGTACATGTGATGTGAGTAGATTCCGAGGAGGAGTGTCTTTGTGGGACGAATCCCCGGAGTGGAGGTGCCGCCGAGGCACGGGCGTCGAGCCCCTTGTGAAGATATCCTGCCCGGTCCTACTAAGGACTGATTTGGCGTTCCTGCGGTTCATAGGACCTTTTCGTGCACACCACTCGTCTCTGAATGGGCGGGGTCCGACTTGACGACTAGCCGGCCCCCCTGCCGCTACTACTAGGTTGGTAGGTGATAGTGTAGGGAGGTGCGGGTGCCGAGACCCACACCCTCCCGAGGGGCGTGATATCCACCGGGATCCGGTATCACGCCTCACGATCTCGGCGTCGGTAGAGATCTCCGGGGTGCCCCTGAGCCGAGTGGTAGAGTGGCATCGGGCCGGTTAGGGCGGCAGCTTTGGTATCGGCCTAGACGAGGCATCGTCGATGATGGCGATCTTGTGGTTCCAGTGTACAAGCTCGCAGAGAGTTACTAAATCTATACGTATAGCCGTGTCCCCCGGTATGGACATTCCTGTGAGTACCATACGATCATTATAGTGAGAGGTGTCCTTGTCTTCCCTCCCTCCGGGTGTTGTTGGTTTCGGCTTAGGCGGCTGAGGCAAGGAGGAGCGGGAGTCTTCCTTGCCGACTAGAGAGTGGGAGTGTGGTGAGATGTGTGGATGTGGATGTGGATATGGATGGGATGGATGGATGTATGGATGAGATGGGTTAAAACTTGATGAACTATATTATATTTACATTATGAACTGGCATAGGAAAACTACTGACCAAATATAGGCCTTTTTCTCTCTACCCTTGCATTCCACTTACCACATAGCAAAGCAAAGCATAGGGTGGGAGCCGGTGGCCGCGGTACAAATCGTCTTGATAGAGTTGAGCAGTGTTTGGTACCCGAGGAGGCCTACGACGATAATGGATTTGGAAGGATTAGGTGGTCTCGTTCCTACACTCAAGTTTGGTTAAGGAGATCAAGTCTACGCCCCGCCGATACTCTACCCCGACTCGATGATCGTTTGTGAAGAAGGAGCCTTCACCACTGTGGCACAACGCCTACTCGATGTTGACTGTGTGCGCATATCGCTAGGATAATTTGTACTTAGGTGTGCCTCTAAGTATTGTAAAACCTTATAACTTGTACCTTTTTGCGATGTATGAACTGTGGTATCAACTGTAAATGATGTACTCTGTGGACTTCCCTTCGAGGAAATTGCGGCACACAACCCGTTCTTACATGCCTGGGCTAGCATTCATTACAAACTGACTTAAATTTCTGAAAGTAGAAGTTCCACAGTGCCTCTGTCAGTTTTTACGAAAATCGACTTTTCTCCTTGTCAAAAAAATCCACTTTTCTTCTATGAAATCTAAAACTAGGTAAATCACCTTTCTAAATTTTTAAAATAGGTAAAATAAAAAGTTTTAAAAGTTCACAAAGGTAATTTACCTCGATTTGAAGTTTAGGGAGGAAAAACTGACTTTCGCAAAAGTTGAATTAGGTAACTTTAGACTTTTTTCTCTATGAAACGGAAACCATGGGGGCTTGTTAGAAGTTTGGGCTTGGCCCAAATAATAATTCCAAATAAATACGAAAGGCCTACTCACACATGCATGATATAGTGGGAAACTTTAGTACCATATTGCTACTTTAAGAGGAGTGAGGCCAACTTAAATAGTTGAGCTGAATCTATTGGGGAGAGAAAAAAGAGACCTACATGTGCGCAATTGCTTGCCTCACCTCGCTAGACGGGGCGTGAAGGGCGCAGATGCACAACATGATTGTGAATAGTCCGGCTTTGGCTTTGCAGGTGCGCAGCTACCTATTTATTGATGGCAAGTCAATCACCTTATAAAGGGGCGAGACATCGTCCTAAACACAGAGAATTCATCTCTTCCCCGTACCAAAGCGTTGTGCTGCCCGCCGTCTTCCCCATCCCACTACCAACATGTCATCGCCGCCGAGAGAGTGGACTCCGAAGCCTACGTCCCCTCGTGTCCCTACACGGGGTAGGGACCGTTTAAGGTTTTTGTTAGTGTCGTCATGACTACTTGCTTGGACGTCTTTTTCCCTCTACGCCGCTTTGGCTAGATCTAGCGTCGACAACTCTATTGTAAGATGCCTACTCTTCCTCCGTTGTTCGTTCTCGTTTTTCTTTCGTTGCTAGCACTAGAGGATATGAGTATGTCTCGAATCGTAATGCTAGCGTTCAATCGCACATCTATTATATATGTTGTTATTCTTTTTCTAATTATCAGAATTAATTTATGTATCGCTAAACTGCCTCCCGTTTAGACTTGACGCGGGAGACCCAGCCAACGCACGAGAAAACAAGTCTCCCTCCACCTGGCTTTCACCGCACCACCCGTCGCCCACGCCACGCCAGTGCAGGACCGCAGGATCCAGATTCCAGAACCACAGCACAGCAGCGTCCCTCCCAGTCCTACTGGAGTTCTATGCACTGCATGTTCCAACCTCATCCTCATCCTCTTCATTTGTTTGTCTGTGCTCTGTGGCCTCTAACTCCTACAACACTGAAAATATCTCCAGCACTGCAATGCATTTTGCATTTCTGCCATATCACAACATGCATCAGCAGAACCAAATCGAAGACCAAGAATGCTCAACTGGTTCTTCAGTTCCGTTTTCAGTTCTCACTCAAGACCTCATTCTGTCGTTGTACGACTGTTCATCTACAGCAGGAAGCAAGCACATAAAGCTCGACATGGACAAGGATGCCACGCAACACACAGCATATACATACCCCGAATCATCAAAAGACAGGGAAATTAAACAGGCACAAGCTCGCCTCATGTGGTGGCACAAACTATCGTTTCACGATCAGAAACATGCCCACTGAGGATCAAACAATTCAGAGCTAAACACAAAACATGTGTTCCTGCTTCACAGTTCCACAAGTACATGTACATCTGTGGTGTTTCAGTGTTTGCGCAACGGCACGTCGCTCTCCATGGCAAAGCAGCATTATCAGATCAGATCCATACATTTTTTTTGAGGAAACACAGATGCATACATTTTTTCTTTTAGGAAATACAGATGCATACATTACACCCTCACGAACCTGGGCCATTTAACCATACTACCATCCAGTATCTAGAGTCCCTCCAGAACCCCACAAAGAGGACAGTCAGTAACAACAACCTATCCGTGACTGAAAAGGTCATGTACCCACCATGCATGCCACCATCCAGCATTACGACAAGTAAAAATGCCTGCTAGTTAACCAGCAGCATTATGGTTTGCCTTTAGGGATTCACTGCAACTCAATGCAGCAAGGCCAACAACGACAGCAGGCCAAGTGTCCCACATAAGAACAAAGGCAAAGGCATTTCCCACTTTTCACTCAGATCCGCATATTTGCGTGTACTGGTACCACCCAATCAAAGGTCCTTTCAGTGGTCACAGGAATAATGTGGTACTGTATGTAGTACTATCAAGGTTTCACCAAGCTCTCGTGAAAGGATAGGTATTTGGCCATGTTACAACCTTACAAGAAGAATGGATCCAGATATTCAGTGATGTATTTATTGTGGCCTGGTCCAGCGCTGCCTAGCTTATTAAAATTTTTCAGTTTGCTTTATATGGTTGGGTTGTATTCTGAAAAGGGTTGTATTCTGAAAAGGATAACTTGTTTTCTGTTTGCTTGATGTTTGAAAAACAGCAAATTAATACATCAGGTGGGTGAACAACCCATACTTATTTACTTGATGAAGAAATAAAGCTAGTAAACTGGCAGCACTAAGATACAAAAGCAGGCCTTTTTTTAAGCGAGATAAACTATTCTCTTCTTCAAGGTGTGAGAAATGTTGACTATCACATTCACACAGTTTACAAAATCAATACCTTTGAACCTACTCCAAAAGCTATGCCACACACGCGCACCAAATTCCAACAAATGCCGTTCTCAACCAAAAAATAAAAAGGAAAAAAACATATGTAACACAGCCCCTTACAGTGAATCATTGCTGTCATCACTTTCTTCACATAAAGGCGCAGACTGGATTATAACCCGAGCTCCAGAAGGAAGCCTGCAGTTTTAAAACATTCTATTTTGTCAGTATCCAGAAACAAAACCAGTAGATGGACGTATGAGAACAGTGAGAGACAACTCAACTTTCTTCAATCTTGATCACGTCCTTGTCCTCGTGGAATGACTCTACTCTTGCAGAAGATAATTTACCCAGAGATGGATCTGTCATCCTATTGCTTGCACTCTTTGATGAACCCAGTGGCGAGGATCTAGTACTATATTCTTGTTGACTAGAGCTGTTTCTCACATCAGAGACAGGGGAGAGTATTGTTCCATTCCTGGATTGCTTACATGATATGATTCTGATAGTCTGGGGAAGACACCTGAAACTACCTGACTCACAAGAGCTTTCTGTATCACTTTTGGAATGTGCTGCTCTATAAACTCTGAAAAATGTTGAAAGGAGGCACTGGGTCAAAAGTCAGTACACCCAGTGGTACCAAAAAAGTCCTAATCATATCTAAATGTCGATTTGCTTGAGCAACATTAAACAATACTGCAGAATAAAGTGATAGTCTGCAAACTTCTTGCCTGGACAGAATTTAGTAACACATTGCAGATACCATGTTCAGTTTGACACCTAAAGTAACAGCGCAAAGTAACAACACCATTTTTATTCAAGCATCTTATTGTTGGAGTTTCTGATCTTCTAGATTTCTAGTCTTAGGATACTATCATAACATAGAATGAAAACATAAGAAATTGACTTGAGCTTTTAGCATCCAACATTTTTTTTTTGTGAATTAGCATCCAACATTAATGCAACTAGTTAGCACCCAACATTAAGTGTGACTAACGAGTATGACTTCAGCTATGAAATAACAAAAAAAACAGTAACTACTGATCAGAAGATAATGAGGCGTGATAGGCTACACTAGGGGGTGAACAAGCTTGTTTTCCGCAAACAGGTTGAAACCATCCAAGCATACATTCTAAGCAATCTAGCCATCCTCATCACCAGGGATTAAGCAAATTAACGGTGTGAGAACACCCCTAGGGGCTGCTACACTATCATGATAAAATCACGCATCATTCTTACTGGTACCATAGTCCAAGATTAGAAGCTCAGAACAATCTGTGGTAGTATTGTATATTACCTATCCTCGTCGTAAGATGATGAGCGTTTGAGTGAGCTGATTCCTCTCCCGGACTCGTCCTGCTTCTTGGTCTCCACCAAGCTCCCACTGAAACATTCAGACTCTGGAGCCCTCATCCCAATTGTTCTTGTATTACAAGGGATTTTGTCAAGGTGTCGCAATGCCACAGGAGTGGAGAACACTGGAGAAGGGAACTCAACCTGTGTAAACCGAGGCCTGTACGATGGGATGAACCCAAAGCCTCGGTGTTCTTTCACAGATATAGACCCACAAGTGATAATCTGCATCAGCAAATTGGCTGGCTTCAGTTTCACACCCATCGGGCCAAGCATGTGCTCCTCCTCTAGCGTCCTGAAGCTACTCCTCCTGCTGGCTTCCGCTCTTATTAGGGACTCCAAGGTCTCGACTCTGTCACCACCAGGCGAAGCATCAGAGGAACACACCGCCGGCGATTCCTGAACGATCACGGGTACCTTCGGTGACATCATTGAGCTCCTCTGGTGACATTCCTGAATCTCAGCATCTGACACTGTATCCATGGACACTCCCGCCACGCGAGAATGGTGTTCAGCAACATCCCTCTCGCTGTCATCTGTTTGTGTGGCCGCATCCTGAGCTCCCATGGGTCTGCAGACCCGGTACTCCGAAGGTCCAGGGGAGCTTCCCTCTGACAGTGGTGCGTTTCTCCCTGCAGGTTCAGGGGACTGGTTGCCGGACGAGCCTGAATGCGCGGTCCGGCACAGGTCGTCCTCGTGGTTGTTGGTGGAAGCCGACGACGACGGCAGCGCTGCTGGTGACTGCGCTTGCTGCTGCTGTGGCCGTGGAGTGGCAGGCGGAGGTGAGATCTCCTTGCCAGCCGCGGACGGCGACGACGAGGAGGAGCATCCTTCCTGCGAGCCCCGCGACTGAGGTGACTCTTCCTTGCAGTGCTTGAGACCCTCCACCTTTGGGTTGCTGACGCCATTCTGCTGCCGATCTGAAACAAGAAAAGCACAAGCACGAATAACGAATTGGACCAAGATCTGGTGAAAACAAAGCATTCACAGGCCACACATTTTCAGAATGAATCGATGGATGAGACAGAGGACGGCGGAGGAGATACCTGGCGGCGGCGAGCGGTCAAGGAGCTCGGAGCCCTTGAGGATGTACTCGTTGCCCTGCGCGGGGAGCACCGGATCGTCGTCGGACAGGTCGTGCCACACGAAGCCGTTCTTGTAGCTCCTGACGAGTGACGATTCGATTGGATTCGATTGGATACAACCAGGCCGGAGGAATCAGACAAAAGCAAGTAAATTCTGGAATTGGATTGTGAAGCGCTGCAGCAAGACAGGAGGAGGAGTACTACCTCTTGCAGGACCAAGAATACATGGAGGCCATGCCCTTCCCCCGCAGGACGTTGAGGCGGTTAATCACATCTGCAGCGGCAACGCCATTAACGCGACGAATCGCATCGTCAGTCAGTCAGCTAGCCAACAAGTTGCTGTTGGTACGCAACGCACGGCGAGTTTATGGCGAATTTGGACGGAACCGGGAGGGAAAGCCGGCGCCTTTATTGAGGGAGGGAGAGGAGTGAGTGGGTGACTGACCTCGCAGGTAGAGACCTTCCTCCGCGGCGGCGAGCGGCACCTCGATGAAGTGCGGGTGCTCGAGATGGCGGTTGCGGCAGAGGTAGTACACCACGGCCACCCTCTTGGCCGCCGCCGCCGGAGCCGGGGCCGGGGCCGGGGGCGGGGGCGGGGACCGCGCAGGGGTCTGGTGGTGGCTCTTGCCCGGCGGCTCGACCCACACCTTGGTGCGGCCGGGGCTGGTGCCGGTGCCCGTTCCGGTGGCGCGCCGCCGCGCCGGCCTCCCTCCGCTCCTGCCCCTGCCCCGGCTGGAGGAGCCATTCGTCGCGGAGGGACCAATGGGCGGGGCGCGCGCGCCGCGGATCGGAATCAGATCACACGGCGCCGGCGCCGGGCATGGAACCCGAACGAGATGGCCGGTGGCTGGTACGGGCGGAAGAAAGCGAATGGGTAATCAAATGGAGCAGGCGGGAGCTCCGGAGCGGGAGGGGTGGCGACAAGGCAAGCACAAGAAATGAGCAGGAGCGCGAGCTATTACGAAGGAAGATAGCGGGGAGGAGAGGCAATAATGGAGCAGCGGCAGTGGCATGTTGGCGCACGACGCGACGGGACTGGAACATGTACTACTCCATGAGCCGGCCCGGGGCCAAGTCCACTGTTGCTGACGACGCGGTGTCTGTATCCGGGGGGGGCTGACTGCTGATGGAGGTGCTTGAGCTCGAGCTTGGCCGTGGCCTCGTGTCGTGTCGTCGTAGCCGGCCACCAGCTCGCACGTCCGTCCCTCCAGCAAGGCGTTCGGAGAAGAAGAAAAGGTGGGGGCAGACCGTGCGTGACTGGGACTGGAGTCGTGTTGGCGAAGACGAATCGGACCCGGGTGAAAAGCGTGACTGCGTGAGGAGGAAGACGAAGAATGGATGACGCGATGGGCTTTGATTATGCGAGTGACAACAAGTGAAAGCGAAGCTGACTGTCAGTCCACCGTCGTGCTTTGCGTAATCGCGTTGCTTTTGCTTTTGGATCATTTGAATGGCTGCTTGGATGCTAAGCACGTCCGCAGTGGTACTAGCTGCGTAGTCAACTTAAATAGAGGTGAGAAACAAAACAGAAGGTTTTCCTACTCCCAGGAGTAATTACTCCCATCTTTAAAAAACTATATTGCGTATGTGTTTATACCTGTTTATCATTTTGAGTATGTTTATATACTTATACTAAGATACTTCAAATCTTTTAATGTGAAAAAATTTCAAAGGAACCTATATTTTTTTAATATATTACGAAAATACCATTGACTGTAGTACATAAAATAAGTATAACTACATACTCTAGGTATGCATGCATACTTGACATATATATTACTATAAACAGTCTAGTATGATCATATACTTTATGTACATATACTTCGTTCGGTCATATACACCTTAAATCTAGAGATATTAACATGGAAGTAGCTACTCCCTAGGAGTAGGAAAGAATTTTCATATATATATATATATATATATATATATATATATATATATATATATATTATGTACGCTTATCTCTCGTATTCCTGAGCTTATCTTTCGTATTCTATTTACTTGTATACTATTACTTTTTAGCTTGTTCGTTTCAGCTAAAAAGTCATTTTAGTCTATAAGGTAACAGTATTTTTTCTGATAAAAAATTAGCTTTTATGCGGTGTTTTTGGCTTATCGGTAGGTTTATAAGTTCTCTCGAACAGCTTTAACCATAAATTGCAGTTCAGTCAGCTTGCTACGTAGCCGGCTGTTAATTACGCCTTTAATAAAATGCTTGGGTTATCTGCCTCGACGACGATGAGTTCCCGGAGTCCGGTGATCCGGGAAGGGAGGTCTGGATCGGCTGGATCCCAAATTCCCAACGACACCGCAGCGCCAAGCTCAAGAGCACATGAGCCAGTGATGAGTGGAGCTGAGGCTGAGCTATCTTGTACTGCTCATGTCACTGTTCTCAGCAGTTGTACTATACGTACTACTGTAGGAGTAGTATGTACTCTACGTGTACGTACACGTTCACTAGCTCGTAGTAGCAGCTTTTTTCCTTGTGTGGCCCAATCGTACAACGAAATGTACAGTACTACTAAGACAATGTGGTCACTGATGACAGTGATGATGATGCATGGAGCCATGGGCTCGACTCGATCGCCTAGCCGGCCGTGGCCGTGGGCACCATCCTGCTGCCGTCCAATCCATCCAGTTTTTGGGGGGTCTCGCTCCCTCATGTGCTGTGCTGTGCGTGCCCATGCCCATGTGCCACCAGAAATCCAGTGACCTGGACTCGGTCCTGGTTAACATGCCGAGACGGATCGGAATGAACTCCGATGGCCATGCATGGAGCTGTAAATAAAAATGTCCTAGCTCCATGACTCCTGTGCCCAGTTAGTCCTCTATGCTAGTATACTATATGGAGTACTACTCCGTCCCAAAATAAATGTCGTTTTCGGTTTTCGTACCGTAAGTTTGACTCGATTTATAAAAAATGCGTGTAATATTTATATCTCCGAATAATTTTATTAAAAAACTAGATTCAAAGATTTTTCCGATGATACTAATTATGATACTAATCGATAATATTTATTATTTATAAAAATTGCCGGCATTCGTTTCTCGGGAAGCGAAAGCGACAGTTATTTTGGGACGGAGGGAGTACTACTTCAGGCACGGTGTAGTATACGCACTGTAGGTCTATTTGGTTTGTCCAATACTAAGGCCTTGTTCAGTTCATAAATGTTAGAAAAAATTGCAACTGTAGCATTTCGTTTGTATTTGGCAAATATTGTCCAATCGTGACCTAACTAGGCTCAAAAGATTTGTCTCGTGATTTTACAACAAAACTGTGTAATTATTTATTTTTTTACTAATATTTAATGCTCCATATATACGGGTAGAAATTGATGTGATGGAGAGAGAGTGAAAAAATTTGCAACTTAAGGGAGGAACTGAACAAGACCTAACATCTTAAAAAAAAACACTTCAACTCTATAGGACTACATCAATGGGTTGTAGTTGATGTTCTTCTGCCAAGCATTTTTTAGCATCTCTCTCTCTCACATGGGGGGCAAAGCAAAGGCGGCCTTGTTTAGATGGGAGAGTGAAGGTGGAAAAATTTCAACTCTACAACTGTAGCACGTTTTGTTTGTATGTGGTAAATATTGTCCAATCATGGACTAACTAGGCTTAATAGATTCGTCTCGTGATGTACAACTAAATTGTGCAATTAGTTATTTTTTTACTTACATTTAATACTCTATATATGCGGGTAAACATAGCCATTAATGCTGATGTGACGAACAGTAAGAATATTTCCAGTTCCAGCATCTCTCTTACGACCGTACGTGCCTTTTGCTTTGCTTCATGCACTGCCTAAACATTAGCAGCAGGTAGGCCTCTTTACACAGTAGGCCGCTGGGAGTGGGAGGGAGACTACTGCAGCATCCGCTGCTCTCTTTAATTTGAGCTTTGCACCCCCAAACCCTGGCCTTTCCACGTGATTAAGAAGCACCCACTTTATTTTAAAACTCTAGCCAGTACTGCATTAGTGTTGCAATGATTTGGACCCTTGCTCCCAAGCTAGGAGGCTAGTATTGTTACTCCTATTCCAAATTATAAGTTATTCTAATTTTCTTGATACTCGCAACATCTTAAATTTAAAATTTGATCAAAATTATAGAGAAATTACAAAAATTTATGACATCAAATATCTATGTTATGAAAAATATAATTAATGAAAAATCCAACACAACTTGTTTAGTATCATAAATGTTATTATTTAATTATGTAATTTTTCTAATTTAAGATACTTTGGTTCTTTAATATCATTAAAATTGGAATAACTCGTAATTTAGAACGGAGGGAGTGTTCCTCAAGCTTGGAAGCGAGTTAAAAGAGCAAGCAACTACTTGCTCCCCCATGTGACGGACAAGGTGTGCATATACAATTCTTAGTTAATTTTGAAAAGGATATGCATATATGTCCGCCTGTATAATGACTAATGAGACCAACAAAACGGAATAGCAAGCAATGATTAGTCGATGTGTGTAGTTTACATCAAAGAGAAGCACGTACGAAAGCTCTCTTGCACCTAATTTCCTGCACATGTGCAGACTCCGCTAGCTTCCCTGCCGGGCAGACCCCTTCTGTTGTACGTGTTGTTCTGCAAGATTTTCTTTGAAAAAAAAAAAGAAGAAAAGATATAATAAAAACCAAAGATGCTGTTGTGCAAGAACTGCCAAAGAAGATCAGTCAGTATAATTATTGTCTCAAATTTGGTGTATATATTTGGCTGTGTACATTTGTAGAGGCCAGAATTATTATATATTTTTTAAAAAAAATAAAATGTAATGTTTTGATAAGAAGAAGCGCCGGCATGCATCATGCAATTTATGCATCCACCGACGCCAACTGCAGAACGCATATATCTGCAAACAAGAAAGGACATGCAATTGCTTTCTGCTGCTTGTGCAAACAAAAGAAGGAATCCATCAAGGCGACGACACAGAGCAAACAGGATCGGATACTTGTTCACATGCTCTAATCTCCTGCTGTTGGGTTCGGCAGGCAGAGGCGTATATATCCTGCTGTCACCTGTCTAGTTTAATCACGGCATAAATAAACTAGCTTAATTATTACGAACACTTGGTGGTGGTGGTGGTGGTGGTGGTGGTGGTGTTTCCATCCTTGTCTGTCTTGCTTCTTTTGTTTCAAGAATCCAATTGAATACTGATGATGATCG
Source organism: Chrysopogon serrulatus (assembly GCA_015844335.1). Classification (NCBI taxonomy): domain Eukaryota; kingdom Viridiplantae; phylum Streptophyta; class Magnoliopsida; order Poales; family Poaceae; genus Chrysopogon; species Chrysopogon serrulatus. The sequence continues at coordinate 138,582 of JADLZL010002787.1, forward strand.
GAGGTGATGAGTCAGGTTCACTTGATGGAATGGAACTACCGAATACTACTACAAATATATATATATATATACCAATCACAGCTGCGTCACATGGGAATTGGACGGATGGAAGAACCTGTAGTCCTGCCTGCCTCTTGCATTGGTTTGGGACGGATTGCATATCATTGACAGCAGACCACTATAATATTTTTCTTTCTCCATTAGTTTCTCTGAAACAACCACTATAATATTAGTTCGAGAAACAATGTTACAGCACAAGTCAACTCAGGTTATGCATGGTAAAGCATATATATAAACAAAAGAACAAGAAGAATCGTATTGGTATTATCAACTTTTCAATGCTTGCAGTACTGTCTCTACAATCTAGGGGGAAAAAATGTGAACAACATGACACACGCCGATCACCCATGACTGCGCCGAATCCTGATTCAGAACTACCGAATCACGAGTACTATATAAAATATGCAGAAAATCTTCACAATTGTGTGTGTATATATACATGTCTCGGCATTTGGATGATCATTAATTAATTAGTGCATCCACTACACAAACAAGCTAAGATTCACTAGCTTTTTTTTTTTTTTTTTTTTTTTTGAAAGGAGAACAAACCAGCAGCAACGAAAGTGCCAACTAATCCTGAGATAGAAACTCTCTGCAACTTCAGACTCAGATACAAACTCTTTTACAATACAGGCTCCCAAAGATAGGACGTGAGCCCAGCAGGTGTTTTTGAGGAATGTCAGCCCAACATCTCTTTTTGAGGAATGTCAGCCCAACAAGCTATCCAGTTAGCGAGCGTCATCATGGCCGTGCCAACTCTGCTTCAGTGGGCCGAGCTATATGTCACAAGGTTTTAAGCCGAGCTCAGCCCAAAGCTAAGGAAACCATTCATTGGGCTTGGGCTACAACAGATTGTCGAGCTGAATCATAGAGGGAACATCGACAACGGGTGATACAATTTCTTTTTCTAAAAAAAAACACTCCTCACTCTTCTTCTGGAGCAGGCTCGCTAACATTCCATTACATTCTTTTATCAAAAAAACATTCTATTACATTATTCCCTTTGTAAAGAAAAAAGAACTGAAATTTCCAAAAATGGGAATTTTTTCGTCGATAGAGCACTGTCAGGCTGCCTTGTCTGATAATGGTCGCGCGCTGATCAGAGCGTGGCCTACGTACAAATAAACGACGAACGCGTGTTCCCCGTGCTTGGATATTTTTAAGTGGGGCGGTTAATCAGGATAGGTCTCGTCATCGGTTGATGCTACATCAACTTCACAAATCTTAATAATTATCCAATAAAAAAATCACAAATCTGATGGCTGATTTGGGTAACAATATCCGCAATACCGGTGCCCTGACTGATATTGACGACTTTACGTTGGAATACTAATCCTGTATGCCGTGTGCATCCTGCATCCTGGTGCAGACGAGCAATGTCGTCTGTGCCTATAAATAGTCATCTCGGCCGGCATAAAAATGAACGGCGGACGCAGTGTGCAGGCGCAGAGCAATGCCAATGCCCAGCATGGATGTCGTCGTTGTCTCACTACTCTTTCTGGTGAGTGCGCGCAGCTATTCGCAGCAGCGAGCTGAGCGCGTGCAATGCCACTCTGATGCCGGTTTCCGAAGAGTTTTGACGAGTTGCGTTATGCTGCGTGGATGCAGGTTTCTGCAGCAGCAGCTGCGCATCCAGCGGCTGCGGATGCCATGACGACGACGACGACGCTGGCTCTGACGGACTACTGGCAAGCAGTGCTTCCTGAGACCCCGATGCCCAGAGCCATACTCGACCTCTTGACCCAGTCCACAGGTATACTCACTGTTTTTCTTAACCGCGTTGACCACAGTTCACATGTATATCTTCATTTGAAATTATAAGATGTTTTAGTTTCTCTAAATGTTTTATCAGTTCTAAATTATAAGTCACGTTGACTTTTTTTTGATACATCAATTTTGTTACGTATCTACTTTTACTATGTATGAAGATATACTTCATTATATTCCATCTCTTCTCAAATCTTGATTTTCCATGTCACAAAAACTAGTTTTTGATCTGAATGGGAGCATGTATAATCCAGATGTTCTCAACTAGAAAGAAAAAAAAAAACACATGCCTTGAGGTTGTTATAAGTTATGTTGTATGCAATGAATTCAAGTTCCATCATTACTATGTTATGAAATAATTCGATATTTTACCTTTTAGATTCCTAATTCCATTTCATTATTGTAAAACCAAAATATTTGTATTAGGTTTCTTAAAATCAGCATCAATTTGATGCACAACGTTTATTCTCACTAAACAACTTTGATCAGCATTTTGTTCGCTAAATGGGTTAAAATCATTCAAGCTTGACTTCTAAAATTTCACCGGACATGATTGTTTCCGATGATTTCCTCATAATAACTCAACAAATACACAATACCATATTTGTTATAAGGAACAAGAAGTTTAATTTTCTTCATTCTTAGCATTAAATTGTCTTTTTTTCACAATTAATCCAACCTAGTATATAAAGTATAAAAAGGGTATATATAACTTACATATATAGCATGTGCATGAAGTCTATTTACCGAATATATACTTATTGTCTTTCTACAACATGACTTTACCAAAGTCTATTTACCGAATACTTATTTTCTTTCTATAACATGACTTTACCATCACTAATTCATAGTTCAATACTCATTCGTAATGTCTATCAACGTGTGTTTCCTAAGGTGAAGAAGACTTAAGGAAGGTCACCATGTCATATGGGTACCAAGGTGAGGACTCAAGGAAAGTCACTGTATCATACGAGTCTCAAGGTGAGGACGACTCAAGGAAGGTCACCATGAAATATGGTGGGTCCCAAGGTGGGGAGGACTCAAGGAAGGTCACAACATCATATAAGTCTAAAGGTGAGGAGGACTCAAGAAAGGTCACCATGTCATATGGATCCCAAGGTGTAGAGGACTTAAGGAAGGTCACGACGTCATATGGATTCCGAGATGACAAGGACTCAAGAAAAGTCACCATGTCATATGGATCTAATGGTGAGGAGGACCCAAGAAAGACCGTGAGATTATATGGGTCCCAAGGTGAGGATGAATCAAAGAAGATTTCCTCATAATAACTGAACAAATACACAATGCCATATTTGTTATAAGGAATAAGAAGTTTAACTTTTCTTTATTCTTAGCATTAAATTGTCTTTTTTTGCAATGAATTCAACCTAGTATAAATATAAAAAGGTATATATATAATTTACATATATAGCATGTGCATGAACTCTATTTACCGAATACTTATTTTCCTTCTAAATATGGCTTTACTATCACTAATTCATAGTTCAATACTCATTCGTAATGTCTACTAATGTGTGGTTCCCAAGGCGAAGAAGACTTAAGGAAGGTCACCACGTCATATGGGTGCCAAGGTGAGGATGACTCGTGGAAGGTCACCATGGCATATGGTGGGTCCCAAGGTGAGGATGACTCAAGGAAGGTCACGACATCATATAAGTCGAAAGATGAGGAGGACTCAAGAAAGGTCACCATGTCATATGGATCCCAAGGTGTGGAGGACCTAAGAAAAGTCACGACGTCATATGGATTCCGAGATGACAAGGACTCAAGAAAAGTCACCATGACATATGGGTCTAATGGTGAGGAGGACCCAAGAAAGGCCGCGAGATCATATGGGTTCCAAGGTAAGGGTGAATCGAAGAAGATTTCCTCATAATAACTCAACAAATAAATAATGCCATATTTGTTATAAGAAACAAGAAGTTTAATTTTCTTCATTCTTAGCATTAAATTATCTTTTTTGCAATGAATTCAACCTAGTATATAAAATATAAAAAAGGTATATATTTTACATATATAGCATGTGCATGAACTCTATTCACTGAATACTTATTTTGTTTCTATAATATGACTTTACCATCACTAATTCATAGTTCAATACTCATTTGTACTGTCTACTAACATGAGGTTTCCAAGGCGAAGAAGACTTAAGGAAGGTCACCATAAGGAAGGTCACCACGTCATATGGGTATCAAGGTGAGGACTCAAGGAAGGTCACTGTATCATATGGGTCTCAAAGTAAGGATGACTCATGGAAGGTCACCATGGCATATGGTGGGTCCCAAGGTGAGAAGGACTCAAGGAAGGTCACGACACCATATAAGTCAAAAGGTGAGGAGGACTCAAGAAAGGTCACCACGCCATATGGATTCCAAGATGATAAGGACTCAAGAAAAGTCACCATGTCATATGGGTCTAATGGTGAGGAGGACCCAAGAAAGACCACCAGATCATATGGGTCCCAAGGTGAGGGTGAATCAAAGAAGATTTCAACTCAACAAATACACAATGCCATATTTGTTATAAGAAAAAAGATATATAATTTTCTTCATTCTTAGAATTAAATTGTCAACTAATAGAAATGACCAACTAACACCTAAAGATAATATTTTGAAGATTTTGATTTGGTTAGAGTGAGAACTTTTAGTTGGAAGAAAGTTTTGAATAGATTTTAAATATGCATTTTCAATTAGGTAGAGGAATATTTATAGAATAATAGTGCCTCATTTTAAAAAGTGCAACTACAACGTTCAAATTTATCTAACATAAAGAATGCAACTGTAGCCCCTACATAAGCTAGGTGTGTCCCATCTAATTAATTTAGGGCGTGTTTGGATAGTGTAGAAAAAGTTTTGCCACGTGTCACATCGGAATGTCGGAGGGATGTCGGAAGGGGTTTTAAATATTAATAAAAAACAAATTACAGAACTCGTCAGAAACGATGAGACAAATTTTTTAAGTATAATTAATCCGTCGTTAGCGAATGTTTACTTTGTAGCACCACATTGTCAAATCATGGACTAATTAGGCTTAAAAGATTCGCGTCTCGCAAAGTTATCGCAACTGTGTAATTAATTATTTTTTAGACTACATTTATTACTCCATATATGTGTGACTAGATTCGATGGGAAGGGGCAAAAAAATTTGCCGGGGGAATCCAAACACCCCCTTAATGTCTCCTTTCATCCATTTCCCTCTTCTCTCTCTTCTTATTTATCATTTAACTGAGATGAATTGGCTTTATTTTATTTAATCATGTTAGCCTCGGTCAAACCAAAATATAGCCTCAATTTCTCATACTTGGTAATTAAATCTAATAAGGTGTATTGAGCTCCTCAAAACTAATTTATTTTACAATGACACCTATTACTATTTGAGAATGAATGAGTAAATTGCATTAAATTAGGGTGTGCCACAAACTTTCACATTAGTAGGCTTCAAAATGGGGTACTTATGACATCTCAAACTTATTTCAGGGGACATCCATGACCATGCTATTCACAGCCACAACCACAACGGTGGCAACAAGCTAGCAGATGTTTTCTTCTTTCATGATATCCTACGTCCAGGGTCTGTAATCACGCCGACCATTCCACCGACCACCTCCATACCATCTTTGTTTCCTCGCCATGAGGATGACGCCCTCCCGTTCTCCACCAAGCGCTTCTCCGACATCCTTGCCATGTTCGCACCACCATCTGATGCCATGGGCAAAGAGATGTGGTGGACACTTGATACCTGCGAGAACCCGCGGCCACTCCCCGGCGAGATGGCCGCATGCGCCACCTCCTTCGAGTCTCTCATTGAGCTCCCTGCCGCCCTCCTTGGGACATGCAATGTGCGCGCTTTCTCCGGCGGCATGCCCATCGATCCTGTGGGCACATCGGCACAACGGGGGTGGTACAATGTAACAGCCGTGCAGAAGCTCTCCGAATCACTCACGGCAGCGACATGCCATGACTTGACATACCCATATGCAGTGTTCTACTGCCACACGACCAACCCAGTGGCCACATACCTAGTGAAGCTGGCACCCCAGGACGACAAGGCATCGGCTATTGAGGCATTGGCCGTGTGCCACCTCAACACATCATTGTGGAGCCCCAGACATCCGTTCTTAGTGGCACACAATCTCAGGCCAGGGGATGCCACTGTGTGCCATTTCCTCTCTAAGCTCAGCATCATCTGGGTCCCCACTAGTGAGCCAAGAGGCATGCATGAGGCCTAGTAGAAAAGTGCTCAAGATCATTTCTATGAGCTCAAAGCTCTATCTATGGCATGGTTGTAACCTATGGACCTAGCATGGCTCTAGTATACTAAATAAAAGCTATGTAAATCATGTATCATGATTTTTGCTTCATTTTAGCAATGTTTTGCCCAAAACTATAGTCCTGGAAGGGAGGATTCATGCCTTTAGTAAGCAAATGTGAGAAATGTTTAGCCAACACTTCTTCTTTCCTCTCTTAGGCTAGAAGACTGGAGCTAGTTAACCTTGTCTTCTCATCTATTCCTACATTCATTATGACCATTGTAACACCCTAAAATTTGGAACTTTTCAAAATAGGTGAAATTGATTTATTATGCAATTGTGTGTGCGCATTTATAAACATAGAATAATAATTAATTTTATCAAATTAAAATCAACCATAAGGTAGATACATGTTTCATGCATACATGCTGGTGCACTAGTGTTTTGTATTGAATGGCTTTGCTTAAATTCAAATTGGATTTTAAATTGCTTTTCAAATCTGGTTTGAAATAAAAGAAAAAGGAAAAGAAAATGGAGTTCCCCCTCTCTCCATTTCGGCCTGCAGCCCAACTCCCCTCCTTCCCTTTCCTTTCTAACCAAGCGGCCCGTTTTCTTTCGCGTGGCCCAGCAGAGCAGGCCCACGGCGGGCGCCTCCCTTCTCCCTTGCTGGCGCCGACAGGCGGGGCCCAACCGTCAGCCACCCGGCGCCTTTCCTTCTTCTTCCCTAGCGCCTTCCAAAAATGGAAGCCGGCACCTTCCTTCAATGGGGGAGCTTGATCCGAGCTCGGATCCTCCCTTTCCCTTTCCGGCGGCGGCCTCCGGGCTATATAAGCCGCGCCCTCGCTCCACATCGCCTCCACCCTAACCCGTCGCGGCCGCCCTTCACCTCGGAGCTAGCGGCCGCCCTTGGAACCCTAACAAGCCGCCGCCGCCGTTCCGCCGTTCCGCCTTAACACCGCCGTGCTTAGCCCCTTGTGGGTGCCGGGATTCGATAAGAAAGCCGTAGACATTGGCTGCGCCCTCCCCTTTGCTCTCTGTTGCTTTCACGCCGTCACCGAAGCTTCGCCGGCAAGCCGAGCCGCCAAAGCAAGCTCTGCACCGCCTCGTTTGCTTCCCGCTGCCTTTCAAGCTTTGATTCGAGTTCGCCTTGCTCTGCTCTTCCTCTCGGTTTGGTTTAATCGGTCGATGATGTCCAGAATCGCCACCTGGGCGAACGCCGGCGAGGTCGCGGCCATGGCGCCGCCCGTCGGGCACCGTGCCGGCCGCCCCTCTCTCTCATCTCTTTTAACTGGGCCGCCCAGATTGAATCGGGCGGCCCAAAAAAACCCCCATACGCCTTATTTGCCGCTTTTTTGCTAAAGAACCCCTCGATTTTCTCTTAATTGAACCCGCAGTCCTCTGTTCAAATTAAAAACCGAATTTTATTTATTTTAATTTGAAATTTGATTTCAGGGTATTTACAAGTTTGCCACTGGTTTTCTTTTAAGTATAACTTCTCCAATGTAACTCCGATTTGATCCGTTCAAGTTGCGTTAGATTCGTAATTGAATAATCTACATGTCTATAGTACTGTTAACCATGCTTTCAATCTTTGTTTAATAAAACTAATAAGTTTTCTATATAAAATCTTGCCTAGTCTATAATTTATCCGTTTTAGCTCTAATTTTGGTGATCCAAACATCTGTGTGATCGTAGCGACGCGTAGATTCGTTTTATAAACTCTTTATCTTTATTTTATGATATTGGTGTACTGTTCTAATCTATACTCTTGTTTGCTATGCATGATTGCGTTTGGATGCTTGTATGTTGCCTTGTTGTGGAGTATAGACGGTGAGCAATACGTTGGTGATCAGAAGTTCTTTGACGAGCCGTATCACCAAGAGTTCATTGAGCAAGGCAAGTATAGCATGGGATCATCCTTGTTACCTATTCACCTTTAATCACTAAATTCATATTACATGTGTCTCCCTTGATTACCACTAAGGATTTTCTAGCAATTGTATCTTGTACCTTGATACCGTGGGTTTATGCATTTGGGTAGCTTATGCTAGTGCTCAAGAAATAACCATTATGATCTGTAACTTGATTAATGGCATATGCAACAAAGGTTAAAACTCGCTTTTTAGCAACGGAAAATTAAAGGGTAAGAGTACTTGTTTGCTCTTGTCCTCCCTAAGGACTTATCTGTAAGTGAGCACTCGGGACTTATAATACAACCGTGGAGGGCTACATGGCTCTGGCTTTAGTCAAGTATGAGGACCCTCTTCTAGCTTGTTAGAGGTTACCGAAAGGCGCATAAGGGGATTTACACGATGGGCATAGCGTGGCCTCTGTCCTCATGTGTGCTGCTGCGGTGTGAACCATTTGGAAGGGGGATTCTATGTTTACTTGTCGAGGAAACCTAGCGGCCCTAACTTGTTAGACGAACCTTTGAAAGACTTCATTGTGTACCGTGCCGCACTTTCTTGGTAAAGGTGATATGGGAGTCATGACCCTGGCACATGGGAATCACGACTCACGGTGAAAGTGTACAACCACTGCAAAGTGTTAAAACTGATATATCAGCCGTGCTCGCGGTCATGAGCGGCCTGGACTTCTTATAGAATAATGGTTTATGCGATGGAAAAATTCTTGATTATTGTTTTGCTATACTTTAATCACTGTTTACATGATCATATGGTTATTTGGGATGTATGCTACTTGTTGCTACTCACTTATGCTAAAATTGAGATATGATAAAAGTTGCTAACCGCTGTAAACCGTGTCAACCTTTTGAGCCTCATTAACCCCATGTTATTCTTGTTAAGTACGAGATGTACTTACGCTTGCTTATTTTTATTACTTGAAAAATCCCAGGTGGGTAACAGATAACCGTGTTTATGAGGAGTTTGATGAGGACTACTAGTCTTGTGCTCAACCAGTTGACGTCCATGTGGCTTTGGAGTCTATCGGAGTGCTAGTTATTTTATTTTGCTTTCGCTGAGACTTTGAATAAATTTATGTAATAAGCTACTACTCGTGATGTAATAAAGGCACTGAGCTTGATACTCCAGTGATTTGTCTCTATATGTGTGTGATTGATCTCTAGGCACACATATGGTTTTGTATTCAGTTTTGTCTTCAAAACTGGGTATGACAAATTGGTATCAGAGCCGTGTCGACTGTAGGACATAAGCCTAGTTAGCAATGGTCATTTTAGCATCTCCTATTTCACTTATTTTATGCTTATTTTCTTAGTCTTGCTATTTGCTAAATTTTTATGCTGTTCTCCATCTTATTCTATTACAAAAAAAATTATCTGACTCTATTTCTAACTTAATCTTGGTCTAATTCTGTAGATGACACGTGCCCATAAGACTGCTCGTATTAGCATTGGAGGCTACTACACACCCCGTGCTGTGTACGCCCCGATGGAGCCCCGTGATGAGATCCTCGTCGAGGAAGATGAGGATGTGGAGGTGCACCAAGTGGAGCCCGAAGTGGAGGGGCCGGAAGTGGAGATCGTGGATATCTCTGATGATGAAGAGGAGCCCATGGAGGAGCACCAAGAGGAAGACGTTGCTGGGGATGATCCACCACCACCACCCCAGGGTGGCGCAGCAGGAGGAGATGAGCCTCCCATGGGATGGACCAAGAAGCTCTACGCCAAGCTTGGAGATCATGCCAACTACTACCACGCTCATCTTATGGATCTGCTCCATAATTACTATGATGGCCTGACCGCAGTGGAGTACTTTTGCAAGGAGAACATCCACCCCATTGAGGGCACTTACTGGAAGGCGAAGGTGGCCGTCTACACCTGGAATGAGGCTGTGGAAGCCTTCCAAGTGGACTCAATCTTCAGGCATACAGCTGGACGTTCCACTCTTCGGGCCAGCATGGAAGACGCAGCTCTGGAAGCCTACCTTGAATTCCATGCAAGGCGCTTTGAGGACATGATGGAGGACAAGGACCGATACCTCCCTCATCACGACGATGAGCTAGGATGGGTGATGCCGAACCCCCAGAATGTGGATCCTACCATTAGGTCGCTGGTCCTCTTTGCTCATGAGGTGATGCGCGACAACAGATGACTCAAGACTGAGCTGCGGGCACAACGAAGGTCACGCAAGCGAAGCCAACAGGAAGCGGATGACCTCAGGGAAGAACTCCACCGGCCAAGACTTTATGAGAAGCTATATCTACCCTAGGAGTTGGAGTCCATTTATACCATAAGACAATAGTATCGTGTGTTGAGTCGAGTCGAGTCAAGTCTAGTCAAGTGTGTGCACCTTTAGTGTCTGGATGATTATCATTATGCTTATGTTTGAGTTGGATTTTTGTTATGAGTGCTGGGAGATTGTGGGCATGTCCACGAGTCCCAATAATTAAGAACTATAAGTTAGAATTAATAAATGTTTAGTTTGGGTCGGTTATATCTGTTTTTTTTTTAAATCTGTCTCTGGAGCAGTCTGTGTTCTTTAATTTATATCTGGCAATCTGTTCGTGCAAAAATTATGAGGTTTTTATGAGAATATCTAGACTTCAGTATCTTTCAAATGCCACTGGAATCACCTTTTTATCAGTTTTAGTTTGAGAGAAATAATTGTCGCAGTTGAAGGTTGCTGCACTGACAGACTCTCTGGACAGAAGTAATGTTTTGCTGTTTTACTCCCAGTTAACATCAGAATCTGGAAAACTCACCTGAACGAAAGTTGTAGATAATTTCCTAAGCTTTCCATCCATATAAGCCATGTCTCATTTGAATATATGTAGCTCGAGTTATGACTGATTTTCTGCTCTGCTGTTGCTTAAAGACGCCCAGAAAATTTTTTCAGATTCCATGTTTGCTTGCATAAGTGATCTGTATGGTTGGAAAAATGCTAAACTTGAGCATTTGCTTTTGGAAAACAGATGGCAGCTAGAGGCAGAGGAGCTAGAGGGCGTAGAGGTAGTAGGGGTATTGGCAACTATCCACCACCGCCTCCGCCACCGCCACCGCCGAGCATGGAGCAGATATTTGCAACGCAAACCCAGTTGCTGCAGACCTTGGTGCAACATATCCAGAACCAGCCAGCTGCACCGCCGCCACCACCACCACCTGCTAGGGACAAGCGTGGTGACTTCTTGAAAGGTCGCCCTCCGGTATTCACTCATACTGCAGATCTGCTGGAGGCTGATGACTGGCTTCGTGCATTCGAGAAGCAACTCAATATAGCACAATGCAATGACTATGAGAAGGTGCTATATGGGTCCTGGTCGGGCCATGAGGGAGCAGCTCAAACTTGGTGAGAGTCGTACCAAGATGGCCATCCCCACCCAATCTGGTCGATTCACTGGGGGAGCAGCTCAAACTTGATGAGAGTCGTACCCGGTATGGCCATCCCCACCCAAATCGGATCACTGGCGGGAGTTCGGGGAGGCATTCAGAGCTCACCACATCCCCGAGGGGAGATTTAAGTTAAGAAGGAGGAGTTCGAAATTTGAAGCAAGGTTCCATGTCGGTGGGCGAGTACCGTGACCAGTTTTCTCGGCTATCTCGTTACGCTCCGCCGACGTTGACACCGATGCCAAGAAGCGTGAACGCCTCCCCGAAGGGATCGTATGATGATCTCGGGTTGCAGCTCTCATCTAATACCTACCCTAATTTTCATGCTTTGGTGAACCGTGCAATAGTGGTGGGCAACCTACGGGAGAGCTGGAACACAAGAAGAGGAGGTGGCGAGGGGACAGGGCCTGCAGGAAGCAACACTCGCCCCCGCACCAATCGGGGGCAACCGCCAAGGTACCAAGGTCCTCCTCCCCGGTGGAACCGCAATCGAGAATCAGCAGGCGCCCTCGGTACCCACAAGGCATGGTGGTCGGCGCCACGCCAGCGAGAATGGCAATCAGACGCCCCATCCTGGGAACCCCAACAATACCCACATGAACAGCAGTGCACCTAACACCCCCAATAGGTGTTTTATCTGTGGTGATGTGGGTTACATGTCTTACCACTGCCCCAAGAAGCAGAACCCGCAGACCCCATAGAATTAGAACAGTAACTAGAAGGCGTACCCTCGGCCAACCAACACTGGGAAGGTGAATCATGTGTTAATCGATACTGCCCAGGAAGCACCAGAGGTCATGCTCGGTACGTTCAGTGTCAAATCCATCCCCGCTACTATTCTGACTCTGGAGCTTCGCATTCCTTTATTTCACATATTTTTATCCAAATGCATGGCATACCAGTATGTGCCCTGAAAAACAACTTTATAGTAAATTCACCGGATGGAAGCATGTCAGCACAGTATAAATGTCCAGCAGCTAGTCTGTCTATAAGGGGGGTAGACTTCAAGGTTTGTCCTATAGTGTTGAGGACAGCTGGGATTGATCTTATTCTGGGTATGGACTGGATGAAAAACATCACAGTGTTAAGAGAAAGTTGTAGTACTGACAACGCCAAGTGGAGACAGAATCAGTGTTGATGTAGTAGTTCAACCACAGCAAACTGCCACTGTGAATCAGCTGAGTGGGGATGGCAACCAGCAGGACCGCGTCGTGGATGAGTTCCCAGATGTGTTCCCCGATGATTTGCCAGGTATGCCACCTGACTGTGACATTGAATTTATTATTGATCTTTTACCTGGCACTGCACCTATAGCTAAGCGTCCATATAGAATGGGGGGGTACCTGAATTAGAAGAGTTAAAGAAACAACTAAAAGAGCTGTCTGAGAAAGGTTTTATTCATCCTAGTTCTTCGCCTTGGGGAGCACTAGTTATATTTGTTGATAAGAAGGATGGTACTCAGAGAATGTGTGTTGATTATCGATCACTCAATGAGGTTACCATCAAGAACAAGTATCCTTTGCCTAGAATTGATGATTTATTTGACCAGTTGAGAGGTGCTTGTGTATTCTCTAAAATTGATCTGTGTTCTGGTTATCATCAACTGAAGATTCGTGCTACTGGCATACCTAAGATAGCATTTACTACAAGGTATGGGTTGTATGAGTACACAGTGATGTCGTTCGCGTTGACCAATGCACCTGCCTATTTTATGTACTTGATGAACAAGGTGTTCATGGAGTACCTAGATAAATTTGTCGTGGTATTCATTGATGATATATTGGTATTCTCCAAGAATGAGAAAGAATATGCTGAGCATTTGAGGTTGGTCTTGCAGAAGCTCAGGGAGCACAAGCTATATGCCAAGCGAAGTAAGTGCGAATTTTGGTTGAAGGAAATTTCCTTTCTTGGTCATGTTGTATCCAAGGTGGTATTGCAGTGGATCCTAGCAAAGTGAAAGATATGTTAGATTGGACTCCACCCACTAATGTTAGTGAAATCCATAGTTTTCTTGGGTTAGCTGGTTATTATCGAAGATTCATTGAAGGTTTCTCTAAGCTTGCTAAGCCTATGACTGCACTGTTGGAGAAGAATGCTAAGTTTGTGTGGTCTGCCCAATGTCAGTCTAGCTTTGATGAGTTGAAGAAGAGATTAACTACAGCCCCGGTGTTGATATTGCCAGATCTGAGCAAGAACTTCTCTATCTTTTGTGACGCGTCTCGTCTTGGTCTGGGATGTGTTCTTATGCAAGAAGGAAGAGTAGTGGCCTATGCATCAAGGCAACTGAGGAAGCATGAGCTAAATTATCCTACTCATGACCTGGAGTTAGCAGCAGTGGTTCATGCTTTGAAGATATGAAGACACTATCTTATTGGGCATAAGAGCAACATTTACACTGACCATAAGAGTTTGAAGTATATTTTCACTCAGTCAGACTTGAACTTGAGACAACTTCGATGGTTGGAATTGATTAAGGATTATGATTTGGAAGTACATTATCACCCAGGGAAGGCCAATGTTGTAGCTGATGCTCTTAGTAGGAAGAGTTATGCAAATGAGATTTAGACAACACCTATGCCTGAGGAGTTGTGTGCTAAAATTGAATATCTCAATCTGGGTTTTGTCAATAATATAGTGGAGTTGGTAGTTGAGCCGACTCTGGAGCAAGAAATCCGCAAAGGTCAACTTGAGGATGAGAAACTGAAAGAGATTGCAGAGAACATAGTGATCGGCAAGTCACCCAGATTTCGTATGGATGACAATGGAACTCTATGGTTCGGAAAGAGGATATGCGTACCAGCTGTGAAGGCTATTCGAGATGCAATTTTACGAGAGGCCCATGAGTCAGCTTATTCTATACATCCAGAGAGTACCAAGATGTACTTGGATTTGAAGGAGAAGTATTGATGGTATGGATTAAAGAGAGATGTGGCAGAATACGTGGCTTTGTGTGACACTTGTCAGAGGGTCAAAGCTGAGCATCAACGACCTGCAGGGTTGCTACAACCGATGAAGATACTCGAGTGGAAATGGGAAGAAGTTGGTATGGATTTTATAGTTGGATTGCCACGGACTCAGAAAGGGTATGATTCGATATGGGTAATAGTGGATCGGTTAACTAAAGTTGCTCACTTTATACCAGTCAAGACTACCTACCATGGACCAAAGTTAGCAGAGCTGTACATGGAAAGGATAGTATGTTTGCATGGTGTTCCAAAGAAGATTGTGTCTGATAGAGGTTCTCAATTCACATCATATTTCTGGAAGGGTGTACATGAATCACTGGGGACGAAGCTAAATTTCAGCTCAGCCTATCATCCTCAGACTGACGGACAGACTGAAAGGACTAATCAGATATTGGAGGATATGTTGAGAGCATGTGCCTTGCAATATGGCACTAGTTGGGATAAGAGTTTGCCGTATGCAGAGTTCTCATACAATAATAGTTATCAGAAGAGTCTTAAGATGGCACCTTTTGAAGCGTTGTATGGGTGCAAGTGCAGAACACCGCTGTTTTGGAATCAAACGGGTGAGAGTAGTGTTTGGACCTGATATTCTTAAAGATGCAGAGGAGCAAGTGAGAATGATCAGAAATAATTTGAAAGTGGCACAGTCTCGTCAGAAAAGTTATGCGGATACTAGGAGACGAGAGTTAACTTTTGAAGCAGGAGATTATGTGTATCTCAAAGTGTCACCTATGAAGGGGATAAAAAGGTTCAGTGTAAAGGGAAAGTTGGCACCAAGGTATATTGGTCCGTTTAAGGTACTTGAAAGAAGAGGTGAAGTAGCTTATCAGTTGGAACTACCCGAGAGCTTGTCGGGAGTGCATGACGTGTTTCATGTGTCACAGCTAAAGAAATGTTTGCGTGTGCTGAAAGATCAGATACCTTTGGAAGAGGTGAATGTAAAGGAAAACCTCACTTATACTGAGTACCCGATTAAGATTTTGGAGACAGCTGAGAGGGTTACTCGGAGTCGGGTAATACAGATGTGCAAGGTACAGTGGAACCGTTACTCAGAGGATGAGGCAACTTGGGAACGAGAGCAGGATCTGAAGTCAGAGTATCCACAACTGTTTGGGTCAGCACCATCCGAATCTCAAGGATGAGATTCATTTTAAGGGGGTAGGTTTGTAACACCCTAAAATTTGGAATTTTTCAAAATAGGTGAAATTGATTTATTATGCAATTGTGTGTGCGCATTTATAAACATAGAATAATAATTAATTTTATCAAATTAAAATCAACCATAAGGTAGATACATGTTTCATGCATACATGCTGGTGCACTAGTGTTTTGTATTGAATGGCTTTGCTTAAATTTAAATTGGATTTTAAATTGCTTTTCAAATCTGGTTTGAAATAAAAGAAAAAGGAAAAGAAAATGGAGTTCCCCCTCTCTCCATTTCGGCTGCGCAGCCCAACTCCCCTCCCTCCCTTTCCTTTCTAACCAAGCGGCCCGTTTTCTTTTCGGCCCAAGAAAAGGCCTGGCGGGCGCCTCCCTTCTCCCTTGCCGGGCGCCGACAGGCGGGGCCCCAACCGTCACCGCCCGGCGCCTTTCCTTCTTCCTCGGCGCCTTCCAAAAATGGAAGCCGACACCTTCCTTCAATGGGGGAGCTCGATCCGAGCTCGGATCCTCCCTTTCCTTTGCCGGGCACGGCCTCGGGCTATATAAGCCGCGCCCTCGCTCCACATCGCCTCCACCCCAACCCTTCGCAGCCGCCCCTTCACCTCGGAGCTAGCAGCCGCCGCCGCGGAACCCTAACAAGCCGCCGCTGCCGCTGTTCCGCCGTTCCACCGCAACACCGCCGTGCTTAGCCCCTTGCCGTGCTTCGGGATTCAGTAAGAAAGCCGTAGACACCGGCTGCGCCCTCCCCTTTGCTCTCTGTTGCTTTCACGCCGTCGCCGAAGCTTCGCCAGCAAGCCGAGCCGCCAAAGCAAGCTCTGCACCGCCTCGTTTGCTTCCCGCTGCCTTTCAAGCTTTGATTCGAGTTCGCCTTGCTCTGCTCTTCCTCTCGGTTTGGTTTAATCGGCCGATGATGTCCGGAATCGCCACCTGGGCGAACGCCGGCGAGGTCACGGCCATGGCGTCGCCGTTGGGGCACTGTGCACCGGCCGCCTCCCCTCTCTCTCATCTCTCTTTTAATCTGGGCCGTCCAGATTGAATCGGGCGGCCCAAAACGCCCCATACCCCTTTGCTGCCGCTTTTGCTAAAGAACCCC
The DNA here is from genome assembly GCA_015844335.1 of Chrysopogon serrulatus. Classification (NCBI taxonomy): domain Eukaryota; kingdom Viridiplantae; phylum Streptophyta; class Magnoliopsida; order Poales; family Poaceae; genus Chrysopogon; species Chrysopogon serrulatus. The sequence goes on from JADLZL010002787.1 coordinate 155,207, forward strand.
TCGGTTTTCTCTTAATTGAACTCGTAGTCCTCTGTTCAATTTAAAAACCGAATTTTATTTATTTTAATTTGAAATTTGATTTCAGGGTATTTACAAGTTTGCCAATGGTTTTCTTTTAAGTATAACTTCTCCAATTTAACTCCGATTTGATCCGTTCAAGTTGCATTAGATTCGTAATCAAATAATCTACATGTCTGTAGTACTGTTAACCATGCTTTCAGTCTTTTAATTTTATTGTTTAATAAAACTAATAAGTTTTCTATATAAAATCTTGCCTAGTCTATAATTTATCCTTTTAGCTCCGATTTTGGTGATCCAAACATCTGTGTGATCGTAGCGACGCGTAGATTCGTTTTATAAACTCTTTATCTTTATTTTATGATATTGGTGTACTGTTCTAATCTATACTCTTGTTTGCTATGCATGATTGCGCTTGGATGCTTGTATGTTGCCTTGTTGTGGAGTATAGACGGTGAGCAATACGTTGGTGATCAGGAGTTCTTTGACGAGCCGTATCACCAAGAGTTCGTTGAGCAAGGCAAGTATAGCATGGGATCATCCTTGTTACCTATTCACCTTTAATCACTAAATTCATATTACATGTGTCTCTCTTGATTACCACTAAGGATTTTCTAGCAATTGTATCTTGTACCTTGATACCGTGGGTTTATGCATTTGGGTAGCTTATGCTAGTGCTCAAGAAATAACCATTATGATCTGTAACTTGATTAATGGCATATGCAACAAAGGTTAAAACTTACTTTTTAGCAACGAAAAATTAAAGGGTAAGAGTACTTGTTTGCTCTTGTCCTCCCTAAGGACTTATCTGTAAGTGAGCACCCGGGACTTACAATACTACCGTGGGGGCTACATGGCTCTGGCTTTAGTCAAGTATGAGGACCCTCTTCTAGCTTGTTAGAGGTTACCGAAAGGCTCATAAGGGGCTTTACACGATGGGCATAGCGTGGCCTCTGTCCTCATGTGTGTCTTTGCGGTGTGAACCATTTGGAAGGGGGATTCTATGTTTACTTGTCGAGGAAACCTAGCGGCCCTAACTTGTTAGACGAACCTTTGAAAGACTTCATTGTGTACCCCCGCCGCACTTTCTTGGTAAAGGTGATATGGGAGTCATGACCCCGGCACATGGGAATCACGACTCACGGTGAAAGTGTACAACCACCGCAAAGTGTTAAAACCGATATATCAGCCGTGCTCATGGTCATGAGCGGCCCTGGACTTCTTATAGAATAATGGTTTATGCGATGGAAAAATTCTTGATTATTGTTTTGCTATACTTTAATCACTGTTTACATGATCATATGGTTATTTGGGATGTATGCTACTTGTTGCTACTCACTTATACTAAAATTGAGATATGATAAAAGTTGCTAACCGCTGTAAACCGTGTCAACCTTTTGAGCCTCATTAACCCCCTGTTATTCTTGTTAAGTACGAGATGTACTTACGCTTGTTTATTTTTATTACTTGGAAAATCCCGGATGGGTAACAGATAACCATGTTTATGAGGAGTTTGATGAGGACTACTAGTCTTGTGCTCAACCAGTTGACGCCCCTCGTGGGCTTTGGAGTCTATCGGAGTGCTAGTTATTTTATTTCGCTTTCACGAGACTTTGAATAAATTTATGTAATAAGCTACTACTCGTGATGTAATAAAGGCACTGAGCTTGATACTCCAGTGATTTATCTCTATATGTGTGTGATTGATCTCTGGGCACACATATGGTTTTGTATTCAGTTTTATCTTCAAAACTGGGTATGACAAGCATTCTGCATGTTATCCCTCCCTGCCTCCATCATTAGGCAAATTGGCAAGTATAGAAAATAGTACTTATGGAGAGGAGTCGAGGCAAATGCACAGAAAGTACCAAAAGCAACATGGGTAATGATTTGCAAACAAAGCAAGAAGGTGGTCTAGGGGTTCTGAATCTTAAAACACATAGTGAAGCCCTTCTTCTAAAAAAAAATCTACACAAATTCTAAAAAAGAATCAATATTCCCCTGTGTTGACATGGTATAGGAGAAGCATTACTCTAATAGAAAGTTGCTTACTAGAACAAAAAAGGATTCATTCTAGTGAAAAGATAATCTAATTCTTAAAGACAAATATAAAGGGATGGCTTCAACCATTATATCTAATGGTAAAAGCTACTTTCGCGGGCAAGACATGTAGGATAACAAAGCTCCAATATTACACTCTTCCTGAACTTCACTCATTTGGAAAGAACTAATCACAAAGTGGATAAGGTCAAAAGAACAAACTAATCATAGTGTATAAGTTCCGAGAATGAATCAAGCCTCCAACCTTTTCTTCCTTCCTCTTTAAGGAAGCACATGCTCAATTTCTGTAGCATCTAGTCTTTCTCGACAACCTAAATTTATCACAAGTTTTAATTCTTGGAACTATATTTGAGGCTCTCAAGTGTTTTCTACCTCAAAAGCTTACAAGACCCTCCGTGGGCATACATAGGTTCACCCAGCTTTTGCTTGGCTTTGGAAATCTTCTTGCCAACTGAAGCATAAGATATTTTTTCCGCTGCATCTAAAAGACAGCCTAAGCACAGGAAACTTACTTAAAAGGAAAAACATGCACTTGGACAGCTTAGACTATGCCCTCGGCAGCTGCAAGCCTACAACACTGAGGAATCCATGGAACACCTCTTCTTTCAAAGCCCATTTGCTGCAAGTTGATGGAGCATCATCAATTTCTAGTTGCCTTTATCTCTCTCAACATTTCAAGCATTGGAATTTTTTCAAGATAAATCTTAACCAGCCTCTTCATGGATATCTTCATTCTACTTTGCTGTTGTATATGTGCTGAAAGAAACGACCTTATCTTTTGACAAATTCAACCGTCCATTTTGAAGTGCAAGACAAATTTCTCTAAGGAAGTGGCCTTATTGTTATACAGGGTCAAAAGTAGAATTGAGCCCCTTCTTAACTTCATGGAGAGAAAGCTTCTTGTAACCGTCCTTTTTATTTTTTACTTCGTCCTTTGTTTCTTAATTCTTTCTCCTTTTGACCTTGCCCACCCTTTGTTCTCTTATAATTATTTGTTTTTTTTTTACATTTCAGTAGGGGCATTTCCCCTCTTGTTCTTTCAAAGAATATTGTAGTCTCTTGCTACTTAATGATGGAAATATGTGTGTTATTCTTCTAAAGTTTACCTAGCATTTTGTGTCCTTGGAATGAAACACAAAATAAAAGCATTTATATCTTGACAAATATAATAACTAAAGTGGATTTCATTGTATAACAGCATGCTATTTTCAATAATAAGAACTACAATAGGTATTTAGCCCTCTCAAGTATTCACTAAAAAAAAAAAAAAAATCCAAAGTACTCCAAATTTGGTCTATGTCTAGACAACCCTGTGGTGCAATTTACTCCCTCCAATTTTTTAGTTAGTCCAATTTACACCTTAAAGAGAATTTTTCTTTTTTTCTCTACGTATAAATTGTGTTTTAGTTTCAAATTTTTTAGGTGATAGAGGACATTATATATTGTGCTAGAAAAACAATACTATATCTCCAATGTTGGTTTACTATTAAATTTCCAAAGGTATCACAAAGTAGTGGTGAAAATAAATATATATTTTTTTTCTAACTAACTAATGATGTCCTCTATCATCTCACAAAATTTGATATCGAAACTCAACTTGTACATGGAGAAACAAATCATGTTAAGGGTAACCTAGACCAACTGAAATAGTTGGAGGGAGTAAATTAAATCAAATGCTAGTTTAGGCAATTATTTGAACATAGACCAAATTTGAGGGAGTAATTTGGACTTCTCCTTCACTAAACCACACTAAAAAAGAATGCACGATATTAATAGAGAAGTATGATGATAATGAGAATTGAGAAAGCATTTCGGCAGAGAAGAAGAGGTAAAATTAATAAGCACTAGGAAGGACTTATTGATCGATCGGTGACAGCAAGGAGGAACTCATTGTGGCAAGCGTCGCCTCATCCTATCAATGGTCATGGTGCCACCCGTAGTGTGCACTGAGTGATGGTTGGTGTCAACGAGAGGTGCATTGAATTGTAGTGTGGAAGACGATTTCAAAACACCGTGATAGAGTCAAGTAGATGATTGATGACTTAATTTTTGAAAAGAAAAATAACATTGTTCTCCTTTAGAAGTTATTTTCTTGGTCATCCAAAAGAAAAATAACATTGTTCTCCTTTACAAGTTATTTTCTTGGTCATCCACTGACTTTGTACATGTGTTATCCTCTAGATGTTGTATTCACATGATTTAGTTGTGTTGGCTTCGCAATGACATGAGTGAGCGATGCTATCTTGTCTTGGAGCATCAGGCAAGGTGCATCCTAAGCTCTGATCCACCAAAGGGGACCATGGGTGAATATGTCCCCTAGCTCTAGTTAAGGCAGAACAGGTGAGTTAGTCAAGGGCGATGCAAACGAGTAACATACTGGCGGCAGATGACATGCAAGAGCACAGTGGATCCATGGTTAGGGCATCTAAGATGGAGGCTGAGCCTTCGAGTCCAAGGGCAAATATGGTGGGTGCTGCTGGGCCAAGAGCAGGGGCCTAGCGCTAGTTCAAGGATGAAGATAGAGGGGCGACTGGGCATATTGGACAGGTGGGGTTAGAGTTGTCGAGCGTAGGACAAAGTGCGCGGACGTGAAGGAGGAGAGGTAGGGTCAGAGTGCCCAAGCACGAGGATGGAGTGGCCAGATGCGTGGGAGGAGAGGCGGGGGCCAAGCATGGGGATGGAGTGGCCAAAAGCGAGGAGGAGAAGAGGCGAGGGTCAAGTGGCGTGTCTTTGGGGAAGGATATAGATGGAGCTGGTTGGTGTTGACATTTCTAACGTCGCTACTAGAAATAGAGGTAAATCCCTATTTCCGGCAACGGCGCCAAAAATGCTTGTTGGTATTTCTTATGCACAACTAAATTATAAAGGATTCCGCAGTTTACGTAAAACCATTGTAGCATTTTACGGGGAGTATTCCGTGTATCGTTATTTATATTTTACCACTGGGAAACATTGGTTAAGGACATTGATAGTTCACCATCATGTATCTACTAACTTAATACACCAACTAGACTAAAGTAGGGGTAAATGAAATGATAGATGATAGGAATTATGTATATATGACACACAATGGAGAATTCTATGATAAATAAGTAGATAGCTAAAGTGAGACGACAACGGGAGAGTTCAAGGTTCCCGAATACTTCCCTATTACTTTGGTTCTATATAACTAATTCATGGTAGATAAAGCAATCACACAATAGCACTTTGGAGCAACAAGTACCTATCCAACTCTCGAACAAGACGGGAAGAAGGTAGCCGGGTAAAGGTCGCCAAAAGCTCTACGAAACACCAACTCCGACGTGGTGGAATACGAAGACCAACAAAGTTGTCACCTCAAGGCTACCACAACTAACCGTAAGAGATGGGCGCAACCTCAGGTAAACCCTAGCCTAGACACCACGTCTACGCTTAAAGAATACTACTCTAGTCACGATCTATAACTAGAGCACCTAATACAAAGCGAAGATCCTATGCTAAAGTATAACAACTATACTAACCAATCAAATGTAATGCATAAAAGTAAATAGAGAAGATAAAATATATTAAAGCATAAGTCTTACAAGAATAAATACAAAGACATACCAAAACTCGACGACTCCTCGGAACCCGGCGTAGCGCCGCTCTCCCTAACTCTCAACTAGAACTACTACATTGGAAAGTCTAGCCCTAATTCTCTAGAGATGAGAGGTCATCCATTCGAGGGACGCCTCTACATCTCCATAATAATGTGGTGCCCCCAGGGAGGGGGCTCTACCTCTTTATTTATAGTCTAGAAAAGCCTCCCACCTCTTCCGGGACGGGCGATGTGGGACTAATTCTTGCACCGTTTGCTCTGTTGGGCCATTATACATTTAACTTGGGTCTTCCAATCATCCCTCATGTGAGCCCACTCAAGGGAGCACCTTGGGGTGCCTCTCTTGGGCCTCTTCCATGCCATATGAGCCTCTTCTCACGTCATGGGCCTTGCTTGGGCGTGGGGCCCATTAGTAATAATTCTCCTTTATTTATAAAATTAATATCTTTTCACTCCGGACTCCAAATATAGCAAATGATATGTCCGTTTCGATCATCTCGACGAGCCCGTCGCAATGGTGTAGTCCAATTTATCATTTGAGATACTTTTATTCTGTGCAAAATTGGATATACCGCAAAAACGATCAAGAACAACATAACTCGTGGAACTCGTTAGAATCAAACCCTACAACTATGCTTTATGGTTGATATCATGTTATATTGAGCAATAGTTGGTGGTATAAAATAGGCGTTAAGGATCGTCAACAAGTTCCCCCAAGCTTACCCTTTGCTAGTCCCTTAGCAAAGCTTAACTACTAAACTTGGATCAGGAGTTGCTACAATGTTTTCACTTCTCAAAAGTACACATGCTTTCAAACTAAAATTCTCCCTTAAATTAGACAAAACTGCTCTAACTTTCAAACTTACACATTTTACCATTAACTATGGAGCTTTTCAACTTTTCGCGTGGGTCTTGATTAATTGAAAGATAGAACAATCAAGTCAAGCACTACGCCTTAAATTCTTCACTCAACCAATATTCGGAGTTTTTATAAGTTTTAAAATAAAACTCGAGCTTAATCATATGACACCCTCAAATCTCTTATTGTATGTGATATTTGTGGTTCTCACTGAGGCAATTATGTTGTCATGCCCTCCTACAATTAATTATTATAGTGGAGCTCATAGGAGTGGCATTAAACAGGGACGAGCATACTTGCAATTCATATATTGTAAAGTCAAACAATGCATCCAAAGAGAGTCAAGTCATACAATCAAACCAAGGTGTGCATATGTATGGTATATGGTGGATGAGTGTATATATGGTGGTGGCTAATCCTAATTCTACTTTTTGCTCTTTGAAAATAAATCTACCTCTCTTTGACTTAGAACTTTCAAGAGAAAAAACATGGGCTATCTCTAATTTTTTTTTCTTCTTCTCTTTTTTTTCTATTATATATTTTTTTAGGGAGGCGAGCATCTAAGTACCCATTGTTTTAATTGCTTGGACACTTATCCTTTTTTTAACTCCTCTTTCGTTTTTTTAATATTTTTTCATAGCCACATGCATCCTTTGAATACAAAATAACCGGAGAGATAATAATAATAATAACTTAGAGCATTAAATAGGGGTTGTCCTATGGGGTATATTTTTGGGTGTTTACTCCCAAAGTGTAGGAGAAAAACAATTTTAAGGTGGATCTGGATGAAAGTGGAAAATGATTGCGCTTACTCCCAGAGTAGGAGTAATGCATATATAGGCGGAGTGTGTAAGTGATCTTGATTTTAAAAGCATGACAAGACTCTCATAAGGTATACAACAAAGGTTGACTGAACTCACTGCAAAGCAAGGTATAAATGAATAAAGGTTTTCCTAATCTAAATGTATATCATGTATGGCTTTGGTAGGAATTCAAACTTTGTCATACAAGAGCTCATCATGTAAGATTTTCGAGTTTTCAAAAGATAAATCTCCGTAACTTAGTATCGCTAGGAATAAGATAAATAGCAAAGATAGACTTTCTCATATCATATCCCTCAATCATCTAGACTTAGCTTAAGCATATGCCTCCACAAGTTTCAGTGTTCAGACTAAATTCTTATATCAAAATAGTCATATCCAAAACTTAGGAGAATTTAAGGTTGAAAACTAGGCACGTGAAAGGAATTACGACGAGAGCAACTATTCATCATCTCCAAGACGTAATTTTATTGTTCTTCGTTTTTTTTTGACTCTTAACAACTAGATAGAACTGTAAACACACTCTATGATCACACCTTAATAAATAGCTAGAGTATTTTTATTTGGTTTTGAGTGTTATTCATCATTTTTTTTATTTCTTTTAGACTAATAGACTCATAAGAGACTCTACAGACGTGAACCTTCATGTGCCCACATATTTTTGGTATTTTATGACTATAAGATAGACTCGATAATCGCATAGGTATACTTACCCGATAACTAGATGATGCTTCCCCCAAGCTGGATGTTGTCGTAGTTGAGCATTAAAAAGCCGAGTGGTCCTCATAGAGGAGTTCGTGTTTGTAAGAGCAAGTGTTGCCGGGGAATACTTCAATCTCATCACTCAAGAAGTTACTTCCTTCACAATGAGGTCGGTTTGTGTGTGTCGAAGAAATGTGCTTCGAGTGATGAAGATAAAGATTCCTGGGTGAGCTAGCTCTTGGAGTCATCCTGCAGAAAGCTCTCACAAAACACCAAAACTCATGGAACGGTATTAGGATAAAACGTTAGTGGTTAGCCGTTTTAGAGGATTGGGTGTTGTGAAGGTTTCAAAGTATGTTTATGATAATGTATTGCAGCAGGATGCTCAATTAATATTTTTAGATTTTATAGGTTTATATGTAGAAAGTACAAATGCATGATATGTATTTTTATTTTGTAGGCCACCACAGTGAGAACTCCTATAACTTTTACGCTACAAGGATTTCATATGGGGCTTAAAGTTTTTTTTTTTTAAAGATGCATGAATGCAACCTAATGTATATCTATTTATTTTTATTATTTCCTATATAATACTAATATAGAAAAGTAAATATGATTAAGAGAAAATAAATCATGCAATGTAAGAAAGTAAATATGAATAACTACCGATGTTACCTCACGGTAAGGGTTCGATGTTTTGAGTCCTCCGAACTGGACTCCTCCTTGCAATAGTTTATTGACCGAGTACTTTGGTTTGCTTCTAAGGATGAGGATTGAGGTGGTGTCTCCACTAGTGGCATTTCCAATGGTGTGCCACCTTCTTCCTTTCTTTTTGTTAGCATCTCAAAGCCAATCTTATGTGCATCCTTGTTACTAGTTTTAGAACTCCCACTTGTAGAATTTAGGGAATCTCCTCACACTTTGCTTGAAATGAGGTTACGCTCATAAAGACAAGGTAGAGATCAAGTGCGGGGGCTCTATTGGTGGGAAAACACCAACAGAACCAGAAATTTATTCATTCTCTAACCTTAGACACAATAAGATTGATATCTTGTCACATTGTTTATTTACATCTTGGGTGAGAATATCAAAAGTATAAATATAGCATTTAAGCTTATGAGATAAAGGAGTGGAGTTACTTAACCTATGGAAGGATTGTTCATCTTTATAAATTATCAAGATTAACAAGATGACTATCATCTTCCAAAATAAGATATATCATATTTGAGCTCATTTGGTTAAGATTGAGATCAAGAGAATAGTGCTATGGTGTGTACTTTAAGCTCAAGAGGAAATAATGACCACTTACCTTTAAAGATATTACCTTTATTCTTTGGAGCGTGATGGCACCATGTGGTAAAGGATAGTTGAACTTCAATGGTCTTTTCCTTCCTTGCATCTTGAGTTGTTTCTTAGCATCTTGTCTCATATATTATACTCCTTTCTCACTCTTCTAGACTTTTGTTTCTCTCATTATTTCTTCTCTGCAATGGATTAGTAGACAACACATACTCGAAGGAATATACTATTTATTTAAAGTATGGATAGTATTTACCAAGTAGTTAAAGATTAATTTGTAGCCCATATTTAAATGATTCACCATTATTTCAAATTTTCCAAATAAGGTTAAGGAGAAGATATAATTTTAAAGAATACTTCTAACCTTGATTTGATTCTATGAAGTCTCCTAATATGATTTGAACATTTTTATACAGGAGCGGATAGTCCATATATACAACCACATTCTTATACAAATATGCTTTGATGTTATAGTGTTTAAGTAGTATTCTAAAGCATACTTATAATAGACTAAGAAAGTTCAAAAGACTAAAGATATTTATTCAAATAGAACCAAGAATATGTAGGTGAACCAACAGAGAATTTTATTTATTTTTTATAAATTAAGCATAAGGTATGGATAACCAAGACAATTAACAACGTGGTATAAGATGTCGATTATAATTTAAAGTTGCATGAAGTTTGGATAAATGCACCTTATGTCTTACATGGTGATTGGTCCACTATCATGGTGAAGTGTAGAAGGTGTTGAAGTGTTCTTACATTGATTTCTTTTCATCTTAGTCTTTTCTATATACTTGTTCTCCTTCCTTTTCGAACCATGATAAGACATTTATTCTTTTTTTCCTGCATAAACATTAGTGGACACATACCCGAGGGATTGCAACAAGTTTAGAATGTGGGTTATAGTCTATATAATTCATGCAAATTTTATTTATGCTAATGAAAGGATAGACTTTTAGGATTACCTTAGCATAGATTTCTTTTAACAAATTTTGTTGATAGCTGCACTTTTATATGGTTCAAGGCAAAGGTAACTTGCAACAAAGGATTAAATATATAAACTTTAATACTTACAGTTCTTCCATGGAGAATGAGCTGTGTCTTCCTTTTGTGCAAAGTTATTGGACATCGTCACATGCCTTGATTCATCTCTAATGTGAGTTCATCTCTTGACTTACCCGAATTGAATTTGAAAATTTCTAGCAGGGGTTAGTCTAACAAGATATCCATTGCCTACTAAAACATACTTTAAGTTCAAAAAATCAACCTAGACACCACGTCTAATTTGATTTAGGAAAGCATTTTAACCTAAGCACCACGCTTAATTTAAAAGCTTTTTAGAAGTAAACTCAACACACCTTATGATTTAAAAACCAAACTAGACACCATGTCTAATATAATTTAAGAAGGCGGTTTAAACCAAGCACCATGCTTAATTTAAAAGGTGTATGAAAATACTTCAAAACCTAAGCATACAATAGCAAACAAAGATAGCATAAAAGCACTTAGAGGTTTACTCAAATAGAGATAAAAGCATGATCATGTATGGTGAGAATATATATATATATATTATTTTTTTTAGATAGAGATGAAAGTGATATGCATATGTGCAAGAAACCGAACATGCTTTGTGGATTTGATATGAGATGGAGTAGATGCATAGATTGTTCAAAGTAAACATGCAATGGAATGCAACAGGATAACTACTCATCAAATTTTAAGTGTATGAGCAAGACTTTCTCACCTTTCTTGATCATAACTACCATGACTCATAGTGAATTGTGCGGCGTCTTTATTCATCACATGTGATGAACTTTGAATTCATGTGATGGTGACTTTTCTTTTCCAATCTACACATGGTTAGAATAATATATATATGTTTATACATACCGTGAGATGGCGGGGCTTCATTGTTGATGGATCATGAATGTTCAGGCACCCCCGAAGTTCTTCAATATCTCTCATGTCTTGTTCTTGTGGAATTTCGCGAGTAAGGTTGGAGCGGTTGATATCCCGCTTATTCCACAACTCAACAAAACAGGGGTAATCCTACTAAAACTAGTAGTAGACTAGATTAGTAGATATCAAGATCAATATCAAAATCTTTACGCCAATTGTTTCCCAAGAACGGCGCCAAAAATGCTTGTTGACATTTCTAACGTCGCTACTAGAAATAGAGGTAAATCTCTATCCCCGGCAACGGCGCCAAAAATGCTTGTTGGTATTTCTTATGCACAATTAAATTATAAAGGATTCCGCAAGCGCACAGAAAACCATTGTAGCATTTTACCGGGGAGTATTCCAGGTATCGTTATTTATATTTTACCACTGGGAAACATTGGTTAAAGACATTGATAGTTCACCATCATGTATCTACTAACTTAATACACCAACTAGACTAAAGTAGGGGGTAAATGATAGATGATAGGAATTATGTATATATGACACACACGGGGAGAATTCTATGATAAATAAGTAGATAGCTAAAGTAAGGCGACAACGGGAGAGTTCAAGGTTCCCGAATACTTCCCTATTACTTTGGTTCTATATAACTAATTCATGGTAGATAAAGCAATCACACAATAGCACTTTGGAGCAACAGTACCTATCCAACTCTCGAACAAGACTGGGAAGAAGGTAGGCGGGTAAGGCCGCCAAAAGCTCTACGAAACACCAACTCCGACGTGGTAGAATACAAAGACCAACAAAGTCTGTCACCTCGAAGGCTACCACAACTAGCCGTAAGAGATGGGCGCAACCTCAGGTAAACCCTAGCCTAGACACCACGTCTACGCTAAAGAATACTACTCTAGTCACGATCTATAACTAGAGCACCTAATACAGGCGAAGATCCTATGCTAAAGTATAACAACTATACTAACCAATCAAATGTAATGTATAAAAGTAAATAGAGAAGATAAAATATATTAAAGCATAAGTCTTACAAGAATAAATACAAAGACATACCAAAACTCTGACGACTCCTCCGGAACCCGGACGTAGCGCCGCTCTCCCTAACTCTCAACTAGAACTACTACATTGGAAAGTCTAGCCCTAATTCTCTAGAGATGAGAGGTCATCCATTCGAGGGACGCCTCTACATCTCCATAATAATGTGGTGCCCCCAGGGAGAGGGCTCTACCTCTTTATTTATAGTCTAGAAAAGCCTCCCACCTCTTCTGGACAGGCGATGTGGGACTAATTCTTGTACCGTTTGCTCTGTTGGGCCATTATACATTTAACTTGGGCCTTCCAATCATCCCTCATGTGAGCCCACTCAAGGGAGCACCTTGGGGTGCCTCTCTTGGGCCTCTTCCATGCCATATGAGCCTCTTCTCACGTCATGGGCCTTGCTTGGGCGTGAGGCCCATTAGTGATAATTCTCCTTTATTTATAAAATTAATATCTTTTCACTCCGGACTCCAAATATAGCAAATGATATATCCATTTCGATCATCTCGATGAGCCCGTCGCAATGGTGTAGTCCAATTCATCATTTGAGATACTTTTATTCTGTGTAAAATTGGATATACCTGCAAAACGATCAAGAACAACATAACTCGTGGAACTCGTTAGAATCAAACCCTACAACTATGCTTTATGGCTGATATCATGTTATATTGAGCAATAGTTGGTGGTATAAAATAGGCGTTAAAGACCGTCAACAGTTGGAGCATGCTCTTTGAAGGAAAATGAAGTAAAAGGTAGAAGGAGATGGAAAGAAGCTAAAGTGTGGGTCCCACCACATGGCAATCATCTGTCTTCTCTCTTCTTATCCTTCCTACCAAACACAAACCAAGAATGACTCCATTTCCAAACCACATAAAGACTCTCTTCTCATGCTTCCTACCAAACATAAACCAAGAATGACTCCATTTCCAAACCACATAAAGGCACATAATGTCAGAATCATCACATCCAAGAAAACTAGGGCATAAATATAGATGTCCAAATAGGCCGCCTAGCTTAGCATGCCCGGCTACATCGAGCTAGGCATGGCTACCATCGGGCCATGCCAAAGAGGGCCACGGGCCTCGTCGCCAACCCATGCACAAACAAGCTTGCCTTTTTTGGGCCAGGCTGGCCCGATAAGCCTAAAACTATTGCATGGGTGCCCACAAAAAAGGCTTAGCCCGCAGTCCACAAAACGCCACACCCTCGAGTGCCGTTACACTGAGCACCGAAAATGTGCGATGGGGTAGAGGATCTAGCGGACAACAACGACGATTGACCGAGAGAGAGCAGAGGTGACATCTATGGAGGAGGCGGTGTTGTAGTGGGACGGGAGTCCAGTGGATGTAGCATCCCATCAAGACAGAAGTCCAGGACTCCTCTTGCGGAGGTGACAACATAGGGCCAACAATAAAGGAAGCGGGGAGCAAGGAAGGAGATGTCATGTGCACGTGGAAAGGAAGAGTCCGTGCCATGAGATGCTAAGTTGCACGAGGAGTGGAGGAGCCACGCGACATGGGGAAGGAGTTGCACGGTGGAGGAGAGAAGTCACACAGATTGGTCACATGGAGAAGGGGAGGATTCGTGTGGATGGATTACCCAACGCACGGAGGAAAGGAGTCGTGAGTGTGCATATAGCAAGGCTTTGTCAGACCAAATGTGTTTTAGAGGTCCTGCCATGCTGCCCGCCATTCCTAAGGAGCGGCCGAGAGACGACCTAGTTTGTTGGCTTGTGCTGGTTTAGGCCTGCACAATACCAGGACACGTGGTGCTCAGACCGGGCCAAAAAACGTGCTTCAGGAGCTATATGCGGCAAGACCATCTATAAAGATAACAGTCTCATCCTATCTTGTCACTAAACCAGACGTAACATAATTCATTAGCTCAAGATGATAGAACAAATACGTATACTACACGCCTATGAAGAAAAGAGGTGTATAGTTTATGAGGATTTCTCGTATCATGTAACTAGGTGTAAGATTCATTGACTTGTAGCTGCGTTAGCAGAGAATCAGTGCTTACCATGCTAATTCTTAATTAGGTGGGCATCCAAATTGATGAGAAATCGGGTTGCCACTGCTATCAACATTCTATAGAGACGCCGATGCAACATTGGTTTGGAATCAGCCACCGCCTGACCACTCAAACCGGTCTGAGCTGATTTTTCCTAGGAATTGTCCATTTGTGCGTGCCAAATATGATTCCTTTTGGTTGTAGTTAAAAGCTGAATTTGAACCTCTGAACATTTTTCGTTGTCAACAACATCTCCATAAGTGTCACTGTGTCAGCAAAGAAAGGAGAGGGAGAGTTTACAAAACGTAATCTATTTCACCTCCAACTTCAGGTACAGAGGTTTCTGGAGCAACCCAGCGAAGCCAGACACAAATGGACAGATTGCAGGGCACACCTGTTCCTTTTTCTCTTTTATCAGACGAGCACGACTGATGCACCGCACCGTGCTTTTGTTCTTTCCATGGCTTGTGACGCGAGCTGAGCCACACGCGGCACATCAGAACCCATCTGCCCTTTGCTCGGACGGGGAATCCGGGAGGCAATCCGCCATCCAGTTCGTCGCCCATTCGCCCTGGCAGCCGTAGGTGTGGCCGAGTGGCGAGTATAATAAACGCGAGCCCACCTTATCGCCAGTCACCCACCCACCCAAGACCCTCCCAAACTCCCAAAGGCCGCCGCCGCCGCCGTTGCCAGCCCCGCCATGGCCGCGCAGTCCTTCCTCCTCGCCGCCAGCGCCACGGCCACGACCGCCGCGCTCTTCGCCGCTCCCTATTCCTCCGCACGCCCTTTCCACTCGGTCCACTTCGTCGCCGGCCCGGGGGCGCCACCGCGGCCGCCGCCAGGGCGCTTGTCGTCGCCGACGCCACCAAGAAGGCCGTCGCCGTCCTCAAGGGCACGTCCGAGGTCGAGGGCGTCGTCACGCTCACGCAGGACGACGAAGGTGCGCTCCCTGCCTGTCTCACCTCCCCCACCTTCCATCTGCTACAGGCAGTTGCCTCGCTCGGCAGCCAAAACGGGGAACTTTATTTGCCCCCTTCTTAATTGGGTGCATTTCTCTCAGGGTTGTAGTAGCAATTTGATCAAGCTCGTGTCACGCTTACCAAAAAGTTTGAACTTGCTTCTACCGCTTGTAATTGTAATTCGGATCCAACGACTGCGTGAATTTGACTTGCAGCAGGCATCAGTTTTGACAAATTCCCAGCTTGATGCTTGCTGTCAGAACTCAATTGGAACACAGCTTTCGTTCCTTGCACTGTTTTTATGCAAATGTATCATGCATATGACTAAAACCCATCTGCAAAAGTAACTCAAGTAAATACGCTGCCTCAAGTGTTACTACTGGTTTTGTGTCTACTCTTACCCCTCTGAATATTGATTTTGTATAACAGGACCTACAACTGTGAACGTCCGTGTCACTGGGCTTACTCCTGGACTTCATGGCTTCCACCTCGTGAGTGTTGTTATCTTCAGCAGCTTTCAGCGTTAACTTCTTCATTTGTAACCATGATGATGACACAATTTTCATTTTGCAGCATGAGTTCGGTGATACTACCAATGGGTGCATATCGACAGGTTGTAATTTTTCATTAATCTTAATTTGTAATTTTCCATTGATATTAATTATGCCCGCAATTGTGATATTTTTTTTCTTAATGTGGTACTCCCTCCATTCTAAATTACAAGTTTTTCTTTTGAAAGATCCAGAATGACCATATATTAATAATGAGGAGGAGCTAGAGTTCTACAAATGCAAGTTGCGCACAAATCTCCCACATGAGCAGACTGCTCAGGTGGGCAAAACCAGAAAACAGAGTAGCTATAGGGGGCGCCAACAAAAACTGAAGTGCCATTGTGCCCGCCAAACACCACATTCTAGCTACATCCAATAATTCCACAAACCACCTGTTGAAGCCCCTTCGAGAGTTTCTTGAAAAACTGCTGGTATGTTTCTCAGTAAACACCAACTGGTAGAGGTGGCCAGCATGTGCACTCCACCGTGAGCCAAATATGCAACAACACTCGTGTACCAACCTGAAAGGCATAGCGTCAAGGGGCGCTGGGAGTGTTCCTGCAGGGCTCATTACGAGCTCCTTGGGTGTGCTTGCTGCAGCTTTTTCAGCTGCAGCTGTAGCTGTGGCTGCAAAAGAGCAAGTTCATTTCACTGTGGATATATTAGAAATTAGCTGCAGCGCAGCCACTATGCTGCTGAAAGAATCACAGCCAACCTTATCTTGACTCCATCTTTGTTGAAAATCTTGCAGTTCCACCGTTTCCCCAAGCATGAGAAGGCTAAGATCCTAAATAAGCATATCATCACACGCAGCTGATCATAAGTATGCCAAATACCATATCTTGTAGTGGCTTGCTTTACTAATAAAAGTTCTTCAAGAATAACTTAAATTTGACTATATTTATATAATTTTTTTATTAAGACGAGCGGTCAAACTTGGGGTCAAAAAAGTCAAACGAACTATAATTTGGAACGGAGTTAGTACATAACAAAAAATGTGTATCTAGCAAAGCCAAAATGACTTACAATTTGGAATGGAGGGAGTACTGAATTTTGGCTGTCTTATGCAATCACTGTTAAATTTCCATCAAACTAATTTCATCACCAAGATCGGGTGCTATTCGTTCCTTTTCCTTGTGGCTATAGTTTTATGCATCTTAAGATTTGCTTGCACTTTGATAATAAATTGAGCCATCTAGCTGTTCAAGTTGCCAAGTCTAACTTAAAAAAAAAAATAACCTTTCTATCTTACAGGACCACATTTTAATCCAAACAATATGACACACGGTGCACCAGAAGATGAAGTCCGTCATGCGGGTGACCTGGGAAACATTGTTGCCAATGCTGAGGGTAAAGCCTGTAGCAACCAGTAGTACACTTGTGATATTCATTAGTAAATTTCTTCTTGTGGATCATGACATTTATGGCATGTTTGTTTAATTGGTCATTATACAGGCGTGGCTGAGGCAACCATTGTCGATACACAGGTAAATTTGAAAGATCGTACTTTTATACTATATAATTTGTGGCCAATTCAGCTTGGTAATTTTGGTGATTCCTTGGTACTCAGATTCCTTTGAGTGGCCCAAATTCAGTTGTTGGGAGAGCATTTGTGGTTCATGAGCTTGAAGATGATTTGGGGAAAGGTGTGCCTAGTTCTACTTACATTCACATTTTCTTGCTATTCAGTTAGTATCTACCCTTTTAATTTTGTTTTTTGTGTTTAGGGGGGCCATGAGCTCAGCCTCTCTACTGGAAATGCTGGTGGAAGACTGGCATGCGGTATGTTCTATTTGCTATATTTATGATGAATCGTTGAATGTGGTTATGCAACGATGTTAGAAAGGCATTGAAACTTGTAATCGGTATTCATCCAGTTAATTTCTACGACCATAAAAAATAAGCCACTGCAACTGTTTTAGATGAAGTATATTCATATTCACTCCAAAGTGTTTTATGTTCTTCACCTAGTAATCATTGTTTGCGTTGCTGAATCATTTGCCTCTTCAGCTCTTATCCGATGTTTCATGTCCATTTGTCTAATTGTTGTATTCCTTGTGCAGGTGTTGTTGGCCTGACTCCATTGTAGGTTGCTCGCCTGTGGTTCCCGGGTTGCAGTTGCAGCTTCGCTGTTACATCCTTAGTGGCCTTTTGTCTTCAATCGTGTTATTGGGACAGTGCCCTTTTTGTATTACTTCATGCCATGCATGGAATGGTGCGTAATAGCCTTCGCAGGCGGTTGTATAAAAAATAACATTTAGTTGAGGAAATAAGTGTTGTCACTTGTCACATATCCAAATCGATCTATGAAGCACTATGAACATCAACCGTTTACTGCTATGTTGTTGTCATACCTGTTAAACGTTTGAACATGCCTGTGTCTGTGTTAGTGCATTACTGAGACTTAAGCTGGCTCGCTGGATGTGCTCTTTGTGTCATTTTTCTTTTCCATTGGTATTTGGTGCGTGGGAAAATGTATGGTGGAAACCACATTTTAAGTGGAAATATTATAACTGGTTCAAAAATGTACTTTTGTAATTTGAAATTTTTGAAACTTTTGACACATACGTAGAGCATCTATATATCTACTCCCATGCAAAAGCTGGGATGTAAATTCACTTTTCAAAAATTGATACAAAAATCACAAATTTCATTTGAATACAAGCTTCTGGATGTAAATGCACATGACTTTTGCTACTTTCATATGATTTTTTTCAAAAATGACTTTGCATGTGAGTTCATGTATGAATGAGCGATATATGTGTAAGTTTCAAAATTTTAAGTTTACAAAAGTGTATTTTTTAAAAAGCTTTTTCTTTCCTTGAACAGTGTATTTTTAAAGAAAAAACTCTACTTAACCCTTACAATTAATTGGTGGTTGTCTACTTCGCCTCCTTACCTATAAAACCAGTGATTCTACTCCCGAAACTATTAAAAACTGTCTAAATAACCCTCAAGGTGGTTTTGAAGGTAGTTTTGCTAATGCGACGCATTAAAAAAAATCTATATACCCCTAACATATGTGTTTTTAATTAAGGTGGTTTTGAATGCGCTAGAAAACTAGCTAGCTGAACGACTTGTTTGGAATACGCGAGAGGACAGCCAAAAAAACCAGCTCACACCAGCCATCCGAACGGAGCCATTAAAGATTACCTACATGATTCTCTCAACTATGAAACGTGATATCGTAACCTTTAGAGTATCTAACTGATGTTCAAATTACCCTGGATAGTCTTCCGTGTTGTAATCTTTAGAGTATCAAATTATCCTGGATAGTATTTCGTGTTTGTACGAGTTAGGATATCGTATTCTGACACAGTGTAATGTTCGATTTTCTTTTTTGAAATAGATTAGACCACCTGACGCAATCATTGAATAATTCAAGCTAAGAGCCCTGCAAATCAGGGCCCAAAAATAGTGGAGGCAGTAGCTTAGGGTGTGTGTGCACACAGTAGCAGTTCAGAGATTAATAACTGGTTAAGGTCGATGGCCTTTGTCATTTGAATTTGCACATTGATTTTGAACATTTTGTTTTGTTTTTCTTTAACTCCGAGGCATCGTATTCGGAGGTCATGTTACCATCTGCATGGCTGCTTTCGGGAGCGAGCATGCAGGTGGGTTGAAGAAGGAAGAGGGAAAGTGGCTGGCTGGCTACTTAGAAGTTTTTGTCCGCCTGGTACGTGACGCCGAACTTCCAGTCCTCGGGGAGGACGTGCCACGAGGTGGCCTTGCGGTGGTCGCTGGTCATCACCCTGAACGTCAGCGACTCGCAGGTGAGGTCCTCCCCGGTCTGCCACACCTGCCCCCAGTTCCGCTTCAGCTCCGTCCACTTGACGCGCTTGTCCCCCTTCACCGCCACCGCCGCCAGGTCGCCGGCGCCGCCGACGTTGGTGACCATCACCATGTTGAAGTACCTGTTCCCGGTGATGGTGTACCGGATGCCGCCCTGCTTGGCGCACGCCACCCGCCGGTACGAGATGGGCACGATGCCGGCCTTCTCCTGCGCGATCTGCAGGAACGCCGGCATGCTCAGGTCGAAGTGCTCCCGCGGCGGGTTGCACCACCCGCCGCTGTCCGCCGACTGCTGCTCGTTGGCCGGGCACAGGTTCGTCGCCGTCACCACCAGCGCCGCCGCGCCGGGCTTGCACCCGTCGGGGCTGTCCACGCACTTCACCTCGAAGCACGCGCCGCAGGCGGCGCCGCCGCCGAACAGCGCGCCGCTCACGGCCACCGTCTGCACGCCGTACCCCTCCGCCCGCGTGTCCTTGTACCCGCACGCGCCCGCCGTCGTGCCGGACCCGTCCCGCCCGCCGTAGAAGGTCGCGTGGGCGGGCTTCCATGGCCCGCCCTCGAACTTGCCGTGGTTCTGGTGCACCACGCGCCCGCCAGGAGTTAGCGGCGTGGCGCCGCCGGCGTTGGCGACATCGGCGGCCACCGCAAGCGCGGCGACCAGCAGCGACGACACCAGGTGGTGACGCGGTGGCGCCATCCACGAACCAGATGACATGGTGGTGGTACGGCGATTGCTTCGATGCAACGAGATTTCTTATTCTTATATAAAGCGTATTATGCATGGCGACTGCATGATTTCGCCATTTTTAGGCTCCTGCTGTCAGGATGTTAAGGGCGCTAAATCTGAGAGGTGCAATTAGAGGACCGGAGGAGCATTCGGAGGATCCATCACCATCCCAACTTCCCAAGAAGAACAGAGGTCAGCTTTCAATGTTTGACAGGTTTACATGAGTCAAAATGGTCTTATGCTAAACATGCATAGAAATATGGAAACTAGTTTAAAAAATACATTTTTGTAACTTGAAAAATTCTGAAAGTTAACATATGTAGTTCATCCATACATAAACTCATACCAAAAAAATTGAGATGCAAAGTTATTTTTGAAAAAAATAACATATGAAAATAACCAAATTCATGGGCATGTATACTAGTAGAAGACAAATCTAGAATTTGTTTTCCCCAATTCTCTGTCGGTAAATTTTTTCGTTTCAATTTGTGATTTTTGTACAAAATTTTTAAAAATGAGTTTACATCCTAATTTTTGCATGTGAATAGATATACAGATGCACTATATATGTGTGAAGTTTTAAACTCTAATTACAAAAGTATATTTTTTTTCAAACTAATCATGATTTCACCTAATAAGTGATGTGCGTTTCAGTGGTGTGTAGCCCTGTTCACTGGTTCATCAAAACCTGTGGCATGGAAGCGTCAGTCGACGCTAGAGAGTAGAAACAGGTTGAACCGAGTAACATTAGATAGGTTGGCTTTGTTTTACGTCAAAATTCTTTAGGTTATTTGCATAAAAATGCAAAAACATGTACAATGGTTTTGTATGGCCAGAATATTGCCAAAATGCAACCTTCTATTTGGGGCCAACGGCCATACGTAATAGTTTATGAACACTGCACATTTCCATCTGCCAATATGCCGAAACAATAAGATAAATGGTATGATCATTAAATGGTATGATCATTCGGAAGAATGTTGACATCTAAAGTCACATCTGCAAGCTCATCAACACGCAGTATTTGTGCTAACTTCTCTCTTAAGTCAAAAGCTTCTATTCTAAAAACTCAGCAACTCTCAACTACTAGGCCAAATAACCAGCACTTAAGCAGAAGGAAATAATAAGGCTCCAGAGGCCGCAGCTGCGCTTTAATCCGGTATTGTCCGTTGATCAGTTGTGCAAGATGTTTCAACTAGCCCATCCTGCGATGAAGATGTACACGTATCATCAGTCAAATGGTAGTTTTATGGAACATTCATATCCACACTTCCCGCCCTGACTATAATCTCTGAAGGCTAAAGCAAAAAGAAATACTCCTTCAGTATCAAAAAGAATGTCGCTATAGGGTTTGTGCTGACTTTCTTAGGTTTGATTAGGTTTGTAGAAAATATTAGTAACATTTATATCTCCAAATAAATTTCTTATAAAAATATATTCAGTAATTCATCTAATGATACTCATTATGCATCATAAACATTACTATTTTCTTATATATATTTGATCAAGGTTGAAAATATTTGACTTCTCAGAAAGTGAGAATGATACTCTTTCTAGGATTGAGGGAATATGCAGATTCACTCAGCTACATGATGTCCACATTACATGATGTCCACAGACTAGTCTTTATTTGCAAAATGGGACAAATAACAAAGCTGAAGTGAAAAAAAAAAAAATATATCACTTGACTCTATATGCATTTTTTACTTCAGATAATTTTTACTCAAAAAATGGGCCAAAGATCAGAGAAGTAAAAGTAAAACAATTTCTCTGTCTTCAATGAAGAACAGCAACTGCAGTGAAACCCTAAAAAAGCATATTGAGAGCCTCAACTAACTTTTCTGTAATGAAGAAGAGGATCTTCATAATTTATATTGGAAGAGTGGCCATAAATCAAACTGAATTGGATCATGTCCTTTGAAAATAATAGTTCGCCAATGATATCATAGCATAGACAAAATAGCAAGGAAACAAAGCGTATGAACAAATAACTTCATAAAACAAATTGTTGAATGATTGCAAGGGAGGTGCATACTTCCTTTTTCTGTTGCCCATAGGATTTCTCATGTCATTCTTCGGCATATTAGTGCCTGGAGTGCCCACAAACTGCATAGGAGACATTGCAGATGCACCACCTGCTACCACAGGTGGCATAGACGATGTTGGTGCAGGAACAGGTGGAGCTACAGGTGTCGGCACTGCCGATGGTAGAGGCAACGTAGCAGGTGCTTGTGAAGGTGCAGGTGCAGGTGCAGGAATTGGTTCAGGAGGAGGGCGTGGTAGGATGTGCTTCAGTCTGTTATTCCTGTAGTTTTTCCAGAAGAAATATTGCTGCCTATGAGCAAGCTCCTGTCAAACAATTAGTTGGCAGGTGTTAATTTCATACAAGTAGTCTTAGTTAATTAAAAGAAACAGCAAAAAGTAAAATCATGAACATTTATAAACTATGCAAATGCTCTTTTCTTACCAGTTCCTACACAAATAAATAATATCAACCATATTCTACACCTGTGTCACATGGATACGTGGCTGAGGAAGGGGAATAGGTAAATGCCTTAATGTTTCATATAAAAAAATGCTTAGTGACAACAGGAAGGAAATTGAAAGGTGTAAGGAACTGGTGGAGAGGTCCATGGCAAAAACTGTTTCTTTGCCTAGGCAATACCACTAACAGAAACAAGAAAAAGAGGGGGCCTGCTTCTGCATTGGAAAAAGCTTGGGGACTGGAAGACTGTAAGCACTTGGATGTTTATTCTGGAAGGGTATCTTCCAATTTTCTGAGAAATCCATGTCTTCGAGAAACCTTTGCCTTTACTAGTTTGCTTGCACCCGCATCATGCAAGGTTATATAATTCCTGGGTACCATAGAGTTAGGGAGCAACTCCTGAAGCAAGAAAAGAGGCACATAGGCCGTGATCCGTGAACCACCCCACAAGGATAAAGAGTGACAAAAAAATGAGGATGAATTGCTCAAGAAGTTGTTTCGCATGCCAGACGAATTGGCTCAAGTAAAAGAAGAGAACTGAAGGTTCTCTAGTTGTTCAGAAGAATTTAATGATCCTGACTCAATCTTATGATAGATGGGCTGTTTCCCCTATGACTTGTGGACAAATCATGGACGATCTATTCCCTTATTGATGAGTTTGGCCACCAATTTGCTTAGCCAACCAGCCTCATCTTCTTGCTGTGAAAGAAACTGGAGCACTTATATCTTAATCCATAATGTCAAGAGAAATGCCTGAACTCCAGAGCGTGCTGAAGGTTTGGTCTTTGTGCAAGAACTGATGCATACAAGACAGGAGAGACAAGGATGTGAGAGGAAATGGTGGTATTGGCATTCTTGAAGTGGCTGATCTCTCCCTTGTTGGGCCTGAATTGCAAGCTGTGTCTTTTGGTTTGGGTGATCTGCGGCGTGATGTTGTGGATGAGAATCAAACGAGAGAAATGAGGAATAGAAACTTGATGCAAGCCTGAATTGCAAACCTGAACGCCTTTTAGTAAGTTCTCAAATTTGAGACTACTATATTTGAGAACTTGAGAGTTGAGACTTAAGTAGTCAAGTAGATTGTAACGTTTCATTGTTAATTTGCTATCAGTTTTAATATGCATTATTATCTTTTTATTTTAAAATAGTAAAATGTGTCCATGAATTGGATTTTTTAGGAAATTGTCATATCCGTGTATCTGCATCCTTCTGGGTATCTGTGCTTCATAGTTCTACACAAGCACTAATATCAAGTTTGTGGGATTTTCTGCTTTTAGATAGGTTCTACCAAGCAAGTCAAAATAATATGGCCCATCAGATCAATTTCAGCTAGGTTTTGAAAGGAGGGATGACGCTGCAAGACTGTAAACAAAAGCTAAAAACTGGTGCTCAAGTATGAATATGTGATTCTAGGCCAAAAGATCACCTTGTTCGATGGATGTGCCATTGCATTTCGGAAATTGGCATTTTGGAGGAGCTCAAGAAAGAAAAGGCAGTGTGGATACCTGCATCATCAGCAAAAACAATGAGCAAGCCATTTCCTCAGTTGCAGACAAAACTACTGAATATGGTATCACTCACATTATGTATTTGATATACTCCGGTCGCTGCCAGTATTTTAGGTACTTGAGGTACCCGATAAATGCCTCATCCTCGAAATATCTATTCTGCGCCAGATCTATTCGGGAAAAGAAAGAGCATTCAAATCTTCCATGCAGTGGCAAACATGATGCACATTGAACATGAACAAGTAAAAAACAAGGAGAGATGAGGCACAAAAAATGATGAAATTCAAGCAATATTACTGTCAATATCACAGCCTTAGTTTAG
Organism: Chrysopogon serrulatus; assembly: GCA_015844335.1. NCBI lineage: Eukaryota > Viridiplantae > Streptophyta > Magnoliopsida > Poales > Poaceae > Chrysopogon > Chrysopogon serrulatus. The sequence goes on from JADLZL010002787.1 coordinate 179,856, forward strand.
AAATCAATACCCTGTTGATAAGAAATCGCTCATGAGGCCTATGCAAATAGGAGCAGTTTGAATAGGAGGGAGTGGGATTTAGGCTGATGCTAAAAAATTCCTAAGCAATCATAGCTCCTTCCCAAGCAGGAACTTACTGGCATACACACGCTACTACGAACTTTTTCAGTCTGTTGCAATGGATTGCTAGTTACTAGCAGTACAGCCCCTATCAAAATTGGTCACGAACCGATTCAGCAACACACTCCATATATGCGTGCAACTATCAATCAGATTAGCTAATCCTGGGCAGGTGAGATGAAAACAAGAGAATGGAGGACGGTACAGTACAGTGGATGTAGGTAGGGTTGGCCAGGCACTGCACGAACTCCAGCTCGAGTAGGAACCGCTGACTCCCATTGTCAGGGTCCTTGTACGGCGGCGGCTTCCCGCCCGCGCCAGGGTTGGACTCGACGTCGGCCATGGGGGTTCAATCAGTTGAACCCAGGAGCGAATCTGGTAAAGGGACAATGGAGTAGAGGTTAGTAGGCATCAAATAGTTAGGTTGAGGTTAGAGTTTCAGAACTCGATTTCGCACAGCAGGGAAGAGAAGGAGGGTGGGAATACCTGGTGGAACCTCTTCGCCGGCGCAGAGATAGGAGGTTACTGTACCTGGCGTACGGCGGTGGCGGCGGCGGTAGCCCACCCAGTCGCCGCGCGCGCGAGAGAGAGTGAGAGAGCGCGAGCGCAGGGCGCGAAGGTGACGGATGCAGCGGTGGCGGTGGCGCCCGCCCAACTAGGACTGGATCTTGGAAAGAGGGAGGATCAATCTGGACGGAGGCACTGCCGGCGGCGCGAGCCAGGCGGCGGCGAACAGAGGAGAGGAACCTGAGGGAGACGGGAACGACAGAGGTGCTGGACGGGGATGGGCTTGGGAGTTGGGGGTGAGGTGGGGAAATTTTTATTTTTAGTTCTTCCTAAAATCTTATATTTAAAAATAGCGCACTCATTTTTTCTAATACTGTTTCTAACCTTTTATCGCGGAAAAAAGTCTACTTAACCCCCCGAACTATCAAGCGTGGTCTACTTCACCCCCTGAACTATGAAACGGTCTATTTTATCCCCCTAAACTTTTCAAAACCGTCTATTTTACCCCTAGGCAGTTTTTAACGCAGTTTTCTCTTTTTTATTTATTTTTACTGAATCTTTGAAAAATCATAGTAAATCACATAAAAATTATAAAATAGAAAAACTAATTTTATTGGACTTCATATGAGTATATCTACACAGTGAACATATAATATGATATATTTTAGTACAAAATTTTTGCTATAAAAAATTTGGATTTGTTCACTGTAAAGCTACAACAAAAACTTTGTCGCGTTACCGTTGTGTGGTACTAATTTTGTGGTGTCATCCAAAATAACGCGAGAAGACTCTATTTCTCTCTTAAAGAAAACCTATCTTTTCCTTTTTTGAAAAAGATATGGATTTTTTATGAGTTTTAAATTTAAGATGCATAAGAAAATTCAGCAATTTATTAATCGTGTACTAGAGTTTGTTCTTAAAAAAAAAACCATATCTCTGCCAAATGATTTCAAATAAAAATACATTTATGAGAAAATTATAGTTTTAAGTTTTTCATTTTAAGATTATTATAAGATGCTCAAAGGTAATATAAAATTTGAGCAACATATTAATCGTGCACCAGGTTCTGTTGCCTTAAAAAATATATCTCTCTCGTCTGGTATTAAATTTCTACACCTATTAAGCCCCGTAGGAAATTGTCCACAGCAGCGGCAGAACGACTAAAAAAAAAATCTATCCAACCTGCACTCTACGACCAAATAGAAAAAACATAAAGGGATTTGCTGTTAAAATGAAAAAAAGAAAGGCCCAACAGATACAATGGAAAGGGATTTGCGGTTCAAAGAAAAAAGGAAGGATTTAAATAAAGAAATGTCGTGAAGCATATCATAGAAAAAAAAAAACACAAACAACGTTAGCCCGGTGGATCAGAAGGTGACAACACTTACAAATTTGAACCAATTAATCTGCATTACCCTTTGGTTCTTAATCATGTTGTGTAATTGTCTTATAGCTATTGGAGTTGTATTAGATAGAGAAGACATGAATAGAGCAGAAAATAGTGATTGGTTGCATTCCTATCAACCCATGCAGATTGATAAAAAGAACTTAGGTACAATTTAATTCTTAAAAAGTTTTTTCTATGATTATGATGTTGTTGCATAATACATGTTATTATATATAACTATAATTTGTCAACCATCACAATGAACAATCAAACCATGGAGGACAGCCTAACAAAACCAGCAGCAAACTCAATGGATCCCCAAGAGTGATATCCTACCACAAATCCCACTACGATCGCACACTTCCTTCTTGATTTAAGAGAGAGACTATCCACTTCATGCATTCGCACTAGGTCCCTCATCTGTAGATTCTGTTTGAGTGCTGTAGAAACACACATAAGAATAATGAAAACAACATCAGCAGATTGAAACATGGATTTGCCATCAATGAAACATTTGTTTAATTATTCATAACCACAAGGTACTGCTAATGGTTAACCAAACAGTGCTTGCATAGTAGTAATTTAGTAAAGCCATAAGATAAGCTTGGCTAAAAATCTGGAGAAACACCTCTCTTTGTTCAGCATATATCATCCACATTTTTCATTTGATGTTTAAAACTGCTAAATCTGCTAAATCTCAACAAAGGAACATATCTATATGAGGTTAAAGGATGGACATGACAGTAATATCTATCCAGAGGGTAAAATCTCATGTAGGTAATGACTGTTTTGGTCTTAATCCGATATACCTTGGCCAAAAATAATATCAATCGTCAAAGGTCCATATCCATCGATCAACAACATGTATATCAGATGTCTGAGTTGGCATGAGATTGTGATAAACTCATTGTTCTTGCCACACACACCGTTGTTGTTCATATAAATTTCCTGTCATTAACTGAAATCCTACTCATTCTGATAGTTCTGGCAAGTGAAGCCTTACGCAATTTGCCCCAAGTGCCTGGAGTGTAGAAGCTCACGTAGGGGATAACATCACGGTAGAAGCCATAGCCGTCCACAAGCTTGTCGATCCAGCCAGACTTTTGATCAACTAAGAAGAAGCCATCAATCGTCCCAATCAAAATCATGGCAACGCCATCCGCAAATCCAAGCAATTCGATGGCAGGGAACACTAGCAGGCTCCCGAGGTCAATTACTCGGCCTTGTGTCCATCCCATTGCCAAGGCACTGCCGTTGGGGTTGGAACCGCCCGTCGGCGTGATCCAGGAGGAGGTCGTTGTCAGGAAAGGACCTCGCATGACTAGTGGCTGATGGGCCGGTAGTATAGTATAGTCGGTATCCATCTGGGCCAGGCCCATTTTGTTGCAGTACAGATATAAAAGCCCTTGCCTGATCATAGGAAGGCATCATGTAATCATTCTGAACAAACTCTGAATTGTAATCGATAGAATCCCGCGGGCATCAGCCGCGTTCTTCCCCAAACCTATCCAATCCCCAAATTCCCATTTCTGGTAGCTAGATCGTTACAATTGGTATCAAAACCTTCGATTCGGAGGGAAAATTTTGCTTCCTCACAGAATCAACTCGACCTGGCGCCAGCGCGGAAGCCAACCAAGTTCGAGCAAGGGATGGCGACGAACATTGAGGATTTGTCGAAGACGGTGTCGACGCTGTCGGCGATGGTGACGATGATGTCCACACGGTTCGACGCCTTCCAGGAGATGATGAAGGAGTCGCTCGACAAGTTGAGCTCCATCGAGGCATGGCGCTCTACGGCGGATTCGGCGTTCGGCTCGCTTCTGCAGAAATCGACTGACACGACAAACCGCCTAGAGCAATTGGAGTCTCGTCCACCGCTACCTCAACCTCAGCAATTGGTGCTTCCGCGGATGCCGCCTCCTCTGCCGACGCCGAATGGCCCCCTTCCACCGTACCAGGGAGCGCCAGCGGCATCGATTCCCCATCAACAAACAATTGGAGCGCCTGTGACCTCGCTTCCCCAGCCTCCTATAGGTTGGTTGGATCCCAGCGCTGCTCCCCAGCCGTCGCGCCCATCTGCGACGAGCTGCTTCAGGCCCGACGGGCACGGCGAGGACGGTGGTGGGATCCTCGGATCCCAGCCACCGCACTTTGGTCACGGTACGTTTTCCATGCCTCATGGCCCGTTCTTCCGTTCGGATTTTGATGTTCCTCAGACATCTCGCTCTCCTCATGTTCCTAAAATGGAGTTCCCTAAATTTGACGAAAATTCTTCTCGTTTGTGGCGTGACCGCTGCGAGATGTATTTCGAGGTCTACTCGGTGATTCCCGCTCTGAAGACAAGATTCGCCGCCCTCAACTTCAGGGGCGTAGCTGCGACATGGTTGCAAACTATGGAGCGACGAGGAAGAATTGGTGATTGGGACAGATTGTGTGCTCTGGTGTTCGAACGTTTCGACAGAGACCATTACCAAGTCTTGTGAAACAGATGGTTACTCCGAAAGCAGTTTCTGATCCGCAGTATCGATGTAATTTGAAGGATTGGCTCATGGGATATTGTTGTACAATGGTGGCTATGATGACACTTATTTTGTCATGAGATTTGTGGCAGGGCTGAGGCCAGGTATTCGGGCAGTGATTGCGTTACACAGACCTCGTGATGTAGCCACAGCAAGTGCCTTAGCACTGCTTTAGGAAGAGGAGATGAATTGCAACAAGGGCAGACCCTTTGGCCAGGATTTCAAAAAGGGGCAGGCAGAAACTCTGAAAACAAGGAACAAGCAGATGGTGACAATGAGAAAGACAAGACCGATTCTGAAGATGCACTGACAAAGCTCAAGAAACACAGAAAAAGAAATGGTCTATGTTTCAAGTGTGGCAATAAGTGGGGGCATAATCACCAGTGCCCCGACCAGGTCTCTTTGCATGTTTTGGAGGAGCTATGGGATGCCTTGGGTACAGTTGAGGGAGAATCTGACTGCATGGATGAAATGCAAGAGGTGGAAGAGACAGTCCTAGCTCTGAATTCTAATGAACCTGCTCAAGTGAGCAAGAGAAAGACATTCAAGCTACTAGCCAGTATTGGGAACCAGAAAGTCTTGATACTTGTGGACTCAGGCAGTGTAGGGACATTCATCAGTGATCAGTTGGTGCAACAACTTCAGTTACCAACTAAGGAATGTGCTCAGTTGCAATACAAAGCTGCAGATGGAGGAATATTAACTTGTTCTGAAGTGGTACCTTCACTGCAATAGATGATTCAAGGAACCACTTTCACATCTGACCCACAAGTATTGTCTCTGAAGTGTTTTGACATGATTCTGGGAGAGGACTAGTTAGAAGCAGTGAGTCCTATATGGGTGGACTATAAAAGCAAAGTCATGAAAGTGACATATCAAGGCAGGAGGGTCACCCTGCAAGGAGTGAAAGACTAGGCATCACCTTGCTCTGTGGTATCACAGAAGAAGCTGAAAGGTCTGATCAAGAAGGGCATGGTGTCTCAGTGTATGGCCATTCAGAACTTGATGGATGAAGGTTCAGTGGAGCTGGAGACAGAGATTTTCTCTCTTCAACATGACAGTAACATGGACTGTCCTCAACCTATCAAGGAGCTACTGAAAGAATTTGATCATTTATTTGCTACACCCACCTCCCTGCCTCCTCACAGAAATGCAGATCACTACATACCCTTGGTAGAAGGAGCTCAACCAGTAAGACTGAGACCTTATAAGTACTCTCCTCTACAGAAAGATGAAATTGACAAGTAGTTGAGAGAAATGCTACAGAATGGGGTAATCAGACCAAGTAACAGCTCCTTTGCATCTCCAGTGTTGCTAGTGAAGAAGAAAGACAACACTTGGAGATTCTGCATTGATTACAGGCAGCTAAATGCTATCACTATCAAGTACAAACACCCAATGCCTATTGTGGATGAGCTGTTAGATGAGTTAGCAGGAGCTACCTGGTTCACAAAATTGGACTTCAGATCTGGTTATCATCAAGTGTGCATGGCAAAAGGAGAAGAGTACAAAACAGCTTTTGTTACCCATCAGGGACTCTATGAGTTCTTAGTCATGCCCTTTGGGTTAACAAACGCTCCAGCTACATTTCAGTGCCTTATGAACACAATTTTCAAACATTTGCTCAGACATGGAGTGCTGGTATTCATGGATGACATTCTGATATACAGTGCAACACTGGAAGAACATGTGAAGTTATTGAAAGAAGTATTTCAGATACTGCATGATAACCAATTCTGCATTAAGAGGTCCAAATGTTCATTTGCCAAGCAAGAAGTGGGGTATTTAGGACATGTAGTGTCCAAGAAGGGTGTAGCCACTAAATCAACAAAGGTAGAGGCAGTGAACAGCTGGCCTGAACCCAAAAATCTGAAACAGCTCAGAGGGTTTCTGGGATTGACAGGCTATTACAGGAAATTCATTGCCCATTATGGTATGATCAGTAGGCCCTTGACAGCATTGCTCAAGAAAGACACTCAATTCCACTGGTCCCAATTGGAGCAACAGGCCTTTGATACTCTCAAAGAGAAATTGACCCAGGCCCCAGTACTGGCAGTGCCAGATTTCAGTCAGGAATTTGTGGTTGAAACTGATGCTTGTGATTATGGAATTGGAGTTGTGCTGATGCTAAAGGGCCACCCTGTAGCTTATTTAAGCAAAGCCCTATGCCCAAGGAACCAAACAATGTCAGTGTATGAAAAGGAATGACTAGCAATCCTAATGGCAATTGAGAAATGGAGACCCTACCTACAGCACAAAAAGTTCACAATCAGGACTGACCATAGAAGTCTGATGCACATCACTGAGCAAAGAGTCCACTCTAGGCTTCAACAGAAAGCCTTAGTGAAGTTAATGGATCTAAACTTTCAAATTCAGTACAAAAAAGGAGTTCACAATGGGGCAGCTGATGCATTATCTCGTTGTCCTGAGCAGGATCCTTCTCCTTCAATACTAGCATTGTCTGAGTGTATACCATCTTGGGTACAGAAGTTGCAAGAAAGTTATCATGAAGACCCTGATACAAGGTCCTTCCTAACTGAACTAAGCATAACTGGCAGTAATGAAAAGGGTTACACTCTAGTGGATGGTACAATCAGGTACAAAGACAGAGTATGGGTGGGGGGCAACACTCTAGCTCAGCAACACATACTCACTGCCTTGCATGACAGTGGAGTAGGGGGCCACTCTGGAATCACAACTACTTATAATAGAGTCAAGCAGTTGTTTGCCTGGCCAGCCATGAAAAAGACAGTGCAAGACTTTGTACAGCAATGCCAGATCTGTCAGCAAGCAAAACATGAACTGGTCAAGTCACCAGGGTTATTGCAACCACTACCAATCCCTACTCAAGCTTGGGAGATGGTATGCCTGGATTTCATAGAAGGCCTCCCTCCTTCGGAAAGGTTCAATGCTATCCTAGTAATCATTGACAAGTTCATTAAGTATGCACATTTCATACCAGTACATCATCCATTCACTGCCCTGCAAATAGCAAAGCTCTATCTGGAAAATGTTTACAAATTGCACGGTCTCCCAAAGGCAATGATATCAAATAGAGACAAAGTTTTCACAAGTCATGTGTGGCAAGAATTGTTCAAACTGACTGACACTAAGCTGTTAATGAGTTCTAGCTATCATCCTCAAACAGATGGTCAGACAGAGCGACTGAACCAATGTTTAGAGGGATTTCTTCGGTGCACTGTCCATTCCTGTCCCAGGAAGTGGTCAAAGTGGCTATCTATTGCAGAGTTTTGGTACAACACCAGCACACATTCAGCCTTGGGCAAATCACCCTTTCAAGTACTTTATGGGTATAGCCCAAGACAGCTGGGAATCAAGAATCTAAGTGGTTAAAAGAAAGGGAGCTTCTCACTAGACTGATACAACAGCAACTGCTTAGGGCTCAGCAAAGAAGGAAGGCACAAGCTGATAAAAGAAGAACTGAAAGATCATTTGAAGAAGGAGAAATGGTATATCTCAAGTTACAACCACATGTGCAGTCCTCTGTGGCATACCGAGGCAATCACAAGCTCTCTTTCAGATTCTATGGGCCTTTCAAGATTTTGCAGAAGGTTGGTGCTGTCGCTTACAAACTGGACCTACCAGTAACAAGCAAGATCCACCCAGTTGTGCATGTGTCACAACTGAAGAAACATATTGCCCCTGCCATACAAGTATCTTCAGAGCTGGATACAGTTTGCACTGACCCAATGGAGAATATTCAGCCTGAGGCCTTCATCAAGACAAGATACACCACGAAGGGAGCTTCTACAGTCAAGCAAGTATTAGTGCAATGGACCGCCTTACCCGAAGACAAGGCTACGTGGGAGGAAGTTCATGATCTGAGAAGGCGCTATCCAGAAGCACCAGCTTGGGGACAAGCTGGTTATCAAGGGGAGGGCATTGTCAGGAAAGGACCTCGCATGACTAGTGGCTGATGGGCCGGTAGTATAGTATAGTCGGTATCCATCTGGGCCAGGCCCATTTTGTTGCAGTACAGATATAAAAGCCCTTGCCTGATCACAGGAAGGCATCATGTAATCATTCTGAACAAACTCTGAATTGTAATCGATAGAATCCCGCGGGCATCAGCCGCGTTCTTCCCCAAACCTATCCCAATTTCTTGCTATCCAATCCCCAAATTCCCATTTCTGGTAGCTAGATCGTTCTGATCGTGCCGGGTCGCAGAGCAGCGCGCGGCGTTCAACTGCGGCGGCCACCACCGCAGGATGGGGACGGGCAGCTGCAGGAGGCCACCGCCAACTGCGGCGAGGAACGGGTCCCAGGACGGCGAGGTAAATGCACGCAAAAAGTCACGATGCGGCGGTGGAGTAGGACGCGCCGCCGCCGCTGCCGAGCACGAGCGCCCGCCGGCTGGTGGTGCCGGGGCGGGCAGGACGCGGATGTGCGGACGGCGGGCGGAGAAGGCTTCATTGGCGCCCGGGCGGGTTGTGTAGGAAGCCCAGCATCGGGGCACCCCGGCGCTGGAGGTGAAAGTCGCGAAGCGGCGGCGGAAGCCGCTGGCCGAGACGCAGGCGGGACCAGCCGTTGTAGATGGCCTTGGCGCGGACGAGGGCGCGGGGTCATCCGGGGGGAAGCGGATGAGGACCTCTTCCACGAGCTCGTCCGGCAGCGCCGGCGGAGTGCGTGGTATTGGCGGCGGCGCCGGCTCCTCCTCCTCCATGGGGCGGCGGGGTGAGTCAAGGTTGGTTGCCGGCTTTGGTTTGGTTTGCCTTTGGTTAACTAAACCCTTTTTTTTTACTTATTATTATTACTTCTGAGCAGTCGGATATCGGTGAGCTGATGAGATCTCGCTATAACTGAAAAAAAAATGCTCTATACGTATTCTTATATAAATTTTAGTTGCACATATTTCGTGGATGGTTTTGTTAGTTTCATTTATTTTATTAATACATTGTGGACAAATTTTATTTAGTTATGTTTGGAATACGTGAATTTTTTTCTACCTCCGTGTTAAGTTTTTTATAGGTTCCAACATGCCCTTAGTGTTTTAAACAATTTAGTGTTTTAAACAATAGACCTAACAACTACCATGAAATGCTTACTGTCGGTCTGGTTGAGAAAATCTAGATTTACTAGCTAATTATTATTCTGAGTTTAAGCATAAAATGAGTAAGCAGCACCTATAACATAAAATGTGAATATTGTGAAAGTATATTCTAAGCTAAATTTAATGATACTAATTTGATACCATAAATTTTAATAGGCTTTTCTAGAAGCTTAGTCAAAGTTTAAAAAACTTGACTTTTGACAACTCTAAAAATATATTCTTTTAGGGACGGAGGAGTACCTCCGTTGGTTCTGCTCTAATTTATGTTACAAATAAATTTAGACCTTAGTTTTAGTTTATTTATTTTATTCAAAATTGTTAAGATGCTCTAGAAAGTAATATAAAGCTTTTAGCAGCATATTAATCACAAGCTTGTCACCTTTGAAAAATATATATTTCTTGTATGGCTTAAAAATGATATTTTACATGAAAAATATAGGACTTGATGCGATATACTACACCTTGGTTTAGATTTTTTTCATTTTAGATTGCTGAGATGCTCCAAAAAATATTGTAGAATTTTATCATATTGATTGCATATCAGGACTTATCATATTGAATAATAAAAAAAGGACTTATCATATTAGAGAAATCACATCTTTCTTATATGGTGTCGTGTAAAGATATGAAAGTTATAGTTTTTTATGAGATTTACAACTTTCTAGTTTTAGGTTTCCTAAATTGATGTCGTCGAGATGCTTATCTTAAATTTAAAAACCAAAAACTATCTTACAAAAAAAATAGAAAATTGTATATCTTGGTGAAATCTACAACTTTTGTATAATTATTGTCTTTACACGATGTCATAGAAGAGAGATATAATTTGTCTAAGGTATATGTCCTAGTATGTGATTAATATACTGCTAAAATTTTATATTAATGTATGGAGCATCTTCAAATAAAAAAACTTAAAACTAAAAATTTGATCTCATCGAGTGCTATAATTTTTATATAAATAATATGTTTTTATGCCATACAACAAAGATATAATTTCTTTAAGGTGGCAAGTCTTGACAGATGATCAATAATTTAATATGATATAGAAACCTTATTTTTTTTAGCATATTAAGAACTTCAAATGAAAAAAACTCAAAAATAAAAGTTGTTGATACAATTTTTATATGAAAAGTATTTTTTTGGCACCATACAAGAAAATACAATAATGATAAATTTCCTATGTTGACAACCTGACGGGATTAATATATTGCCAAAACCTTATATTATTTTTTTAGCATCTTAATTACCTCAAGTGAAAAATGAACTCAATGCTAGAAAGTTCGGATTTTATTGAAAGCTACAACTTTTATATAGAAATAAGGCGGAATAGCCAATTTGGTCCTTGAACTATCGCCGAAAAGCTTCAGTTTGGTCCCCGAACTACGGAAACGGCCGTTTTTAGTCCTCAAACTTTCGCGGCCGGCTCAAATTCGTCTCTAAACTATGAAAACGACCGTTCTCATCCTCAAACTTTCACGGTCGGCTCAATTTTGTCCCTGGTCCGACGTGTGCGCCACGTTGGCTCGCCTCGTCATCGCCCAGCCCAAATTGGAATCGGTTTCTAAAAAAAGCACAATCGATTTATTCTTATTCTAACTGGTTGCAACTAGTTATAACTCTTTAATACAACATCCGATGAAGATGATTTTTGTATAAAAATTGTAGATCTTGATAAGATCTACAACTTTCTAGTTTTAATGTTTTTTATTTAAGGACGTTAAGATGCTCAAAAAGTTAATATAAAATTTTAGCACTATAATAATTACTGCTTTGCGCTTGTAATTTGATTTAGCTGCTGTGTCTGTAAGCATCTCTCGAAATTAGAAAACCACTTTTGAGACGGTATAAAAGTATATTCATTTAACTCCATACAAAAATATATTAATTTTCTAATGCGGCAAAAAACGATAAAACACGATTATTATGGTGCTACAGGTTTTTTAACACAATTATTTTGAAGCGATAGATCTACAAAAATTATATCAATTTTCTAACAAAGAATTAAATTACAAAAATTATCTTCATCGGATGTTGTATTGAAAAGTTACAACTAGTTGCACCTAGTTGTAATAAGAATAAATCGCTGAGTGCTTTTAGAAATTGATTCCAGTGACCGAAGCGATGACGAGACGAAGCCAAAGCATGGCGCTCCACGCCGTAACCAAGGACGAAATTGAGCCGGCCGCGAAAGTTTGAGGACGAACGGTCATTTTCATAGTTTAGGGATAAAATTGAGCCGATCGTGAAAGTTTGAGGACTAAAAACGGCCGTTGTGTAGTTCGGGACCAAATTGAGCTTTCGACGATAGTTTGAGGATGAATTTGGCTATTCCGCCTAGAAATAATCTTCATACATCTTCATATAGAAAAGATACAATTTTTTAAGGTAGAGCCTTGCCATGTCATTACGGGTGATGCAGCAAAGCAAAAAACCGAAGTAGGGTATGTTACGAAAAATAAACCATGCTCTTTTGGAATATAGTGTAAAGTTTTGCATGTTTTTCCTTTTACATCAGAAACAACTTTTCCCACTATATCATGCTGACCATCTCAAAGTGTTTTGAAAACCCACTCCCAGTCTTGACTTTTGAAAACATTGAAAAAAAAATTGCTCTCCAACAACTCCCTGTCTCTACTTTCAATCTTTTCACACTTGGAATTCGTGTACCCATCGACCAAATCCGAAGGTGGAAGGAACAAAGGGCAGAATAAGTAGGACATGGTTCCTAATGTAAGTATACAATAGACTAGGTAGCGTGCACGCGTGCGTTGCTACGAGACAACTAAACTTTGTACTAAAAAATCATATATCTCATAATAAGATAACAATACTGTAAAATTAATGTTAAAGTGACATAGTTGAATGCCCATATGTTGCTACGAGTATTCAAATCATCTCATGACATACAACCACATGAGTAGAAATCTCATGTCATCATAAAATAATTAACACAAAAACATATAATTCAAACTAATTTGTTTGAAATAAATGAAAACCAATACCATGTATTCACTTGATTGTTATACGTTGCTACGAAAATATATAAAATCCCATCACATAACATCGCAGAAAATAATAAATGCAATAAAGAAAGAATGAAAAAATAGCAACATGTCTTCAAAATGAATCAATATGGAGTCCCCAATAATCTTTTTTGCTTGACAAACATAATAACTTGCATATGATACATGAAGAGTTAAAGTTACTCTTTGAATAATAAGCATTTCTTGTAATTTTGAGCTTTGACAAAACAAGAGCTATTCCCTAGTTTATTTCATCCCAGAGTCAGGCGATCAGCTCTCGATCTTTCTCTCTTGCTGTAACGCATGAATATATCATTTGCTGCCCAACATATTTCCAGCAACATAGCACATATATATATTGCCAGAAGTGCTCAAAAGATGACAAGATAAATAGAAGGTACCAACCAGTAGCATTTTCTTTCATATAGTCCATGGCATCCATGCTACAATAACCCAAACCGAATTCCCATGAAATCGAAATTTACTAACAATCCATGAATCCTCCTGCATATCCTGAATATATATTTCAACTATGGACTGTTCAGAATATGAAATACAGAGCAAAAGTACAGCTATGTATATTGAAATTAGGCACATGCAAGATAGCTAAAAAGGCCCTAGTCAACAAATCAAAACAGGGTTTAAGTTAGAACATATGCTGGAAAGTCACATCCTAGCAAGCAATAGCGATGTTTTAGAATGCACAACGACCAAGCAGGAATGTAATGCCATATAAAGTACATTATATATATGTTCAACAGCATACAAAGAAGTGCAAAATCTTTTACCTTTTTCCGAAGGGGTCAACAGTAAAACCCCCTTAAAAATGAAGAAAAAACTCAATTTTTAAAAATTGGAGTAGAAACTCCAGGTGCTTAGGGGGTCTTGGACAAAGACACATTAAAGAACACTATGCAAAGCTATTGCGGAGGCTAACCCATAGTCCAACTTCTGAAACCAGTTTCCCAATCGTACTAACACGGACTCTGTTGATGAGGAAACTAAGCTCACCTTAAACTGACGAGGTACTGCAACCCCTTAGAGCTGGGCTGCATTGTTGTTGCAATGCCTTCACGAGTTCGTGATAGTTCCAGATGAAATTGTTTCTGCCTTCAGATAGATGTGACAAAGAGTTGGTTTTCTGCTCCTGTAAAACCAAAAGAAAAACTAAATAATTGAACATGCACTGAAATAGAGTTTTAAATTTGTAAAATAAGAATATAAAAATACCAATACAAAATCATGTATGGCTGCTTTCAGTCAGTAGTAGAAACATTACATGATGCAGTGGATATGCACTTGGCCATATATGTTGGAAACTCTCCTTCCAGTGCTTTGCCAGGTTGGTGACTTTGGGTAAGCAAACTCTGTAAAAGTGATGCTCAAAGTGTATTTATCATTCTCAGTGATGATGAGATTCTTCATATCTAGTGCAGTCCATTCTGAAACTGATAGGAGCTATATAGTATGTAACTCTCATTAGGGGGCCTCATTAGAAATAAACTGGAACATGTCAAGTTGATATTTTTTATTAGCTATTATATTCTTGTTCACCATATTAGTTTCACAAAAACTGATAAGCATACTATCTGATTAGGCGAACTCTAAATATCCAAGTTATATACTGTCTGAGACCAGTAAAAATAAACAAAGTTAAGCAACCTTTTAATTTATCCACTGTTCTAGTCAGGATTTTTTAGAAAAAAAATTGTAATCACCCTAATGCCAAATAAAAGGCAGCAAGAACATCCAGGAGATAGACAGCACCACTCACGATTTTTCTATGGATCCTAAATCTTGTGTTGGCACCTCAAACTGAGCATTGTTTCGGCCTACAGGGGTTCAGACCATGACAATAAGACTGAATTTATGACAGTTGCAGTACCAAGAATATTAAGACGAGCACTGCTATAAATAAACACTATCAATAGATAAAAATGGCCGCAAACTGGTAACGAATTATAAACAAACTAATTTAGCCTTGAACCTAAAAATTTGAATTTTAGTTATTCTGTACTTGTATTTTTGGTTTCAAAAAAGTAGTGCATCTATGCAAGGGAAAGGATACAGAAAGATGACATGTAATATTTGAGGCAGAGCAGATGTGCAATCTGCTTGCAAAGATCAGTATATACAGTAAGTAGCTTCAGACAACATAGTTGAGATAGGATCTTAGTCAAAAGATATTCATTTTAAGTATCTAGAGTCTGAAGTATCTGAAAAGGACTATGCTATAGCTAGACACCAGGGATTCTGGTTTGCATATCACAAGAAAAACATCTGGAGCTTCCCATCCTAAATGATTATGAGTGATCTGCAGAACACTCTGAGTGATCTGCAGTATAAATTTTTGCAGTATGTCATTGATAGGCAGCAGTGATAAGTGTTTGCTCTTGTTCACTCACCGCGATCGCTGCTGAATGAAGCCGAGAATTTCCTCTCCTTCTGCTTTCTACGGAACTTTTCCTAGGGGCCTTTTTTAGAGACTTCACTATGGCTATCACCTGCACCTAATACAGAAAATCTAGTGAGACCATTTTATGAGTGTGATACCTTGTCATCGAAACTTGAAAGCACCTAAGCCAGTAAGCCCAAAGGCACTAAGCTCTGCCTTCACATCTTATAGAACTGCATGTTCTCTTCAAGTTACTAAATATATCTGACCAACAAATAAGCCATTCAGTTCAAAACAACTGTTGAACTAAGCAAATATTTTCCAAACAATTAGATCAGCACAACATGGACATATGATCAAAAGAATCGTGCAAACTCCATAATTGATAAGGTTATCAGCGCAATATTAGATCAAGCAGCCATGAGATTCAATTTATATCTACTGCTAATTGGAGTTCAGTATTTTGACACGGCAAATTGCAGGCAACAGGCACAGAAAGGGGTTATAAAGGGGAATGTGATTACTCAAGATCAGTTAGGGTTGTGTCAGTTCTACCTACATGTTCTATTCCAGATATCAAAGCATCAATTGCTGGACCATGAATAGAAACAGTTCTACTTCTGAATCCAGTTGTTGGACTATGAACAGTAGGTGGGTTGGGAAAACAAACCTCAATTGTCGGTTTTTGAACAGAGATGAGCGCAGCATTGGAATGGACGGCGGGTGTTGACGATGGTCTGCAATGCCTGATCGCCACGTCCGGCGTCTGGTACTGTTGGCACTAACAATAAAAGGATATAACAATAATTAGCACTAAGGCTTCAAACAGTTATGCAGCCAAACTGTTGGTTTCTAACTGCAAAGGGAGCAAACCGCAATAATCTAATACTTGTATCCAGAAAATAGAAACAGTTAGGCAATCATAGCCAAATTCACTACAGGTTCCTAACAGGGGTTTGGCACTAAAATTCTAAAAAAAAACTGCAGAGGAGTATAGAACAGCTAAGGATGCCTGCCCACAAGGCATTTTCCAATCACAACATATATCACAACACAAATGGCAGGTGCAAGGCTCACCGATGCCACTGATCATTGGTTGAGTCCCTCAAATCATCCCTTTCTCGCTGCTGCATTAGTTGCATATATGCAGTTACATGTTCTTGCAATCGAGGCCTGCACAATGGAACCTAAAAAACTTAGTTTTAAAATTGAAGAACTGTTAGCAGGCAATATATACCTGTTGTACTTCATAACCAAAAATTGGAGCCGAGAAATATCAAGGTACCCACAAATTAGTTTTGTATTCAGTTAAACACTATATTGGTATAAAGTATATTTTTCATGAATCTTATGTTCCAAGGCATTAAGCCATTAACTGTTGTACTCCATAACAAAAAGTGTATCAGTTTAGAAATTTCAAATATTTTTCAAATATTTAACGACTGGCATTATGCTGAATAGGGCAGGTTTATTTGAGGACTACATCCGATAAGTTGCAAAGGACAAATGTTCTTTCTTGTATAGCTGCTATTCAGAAAGCAACCTACATTTATGATCACTAAAATTTTCTCCAAGCACAAACTGAGATTCAAACACACAAGTCTGTCATCAAATATCAGATCGAACACCTATATCGGGTTGATACATTTTCTTACATAATGCAACCAGATCCAAAACTGGATTAAAATTATTTCAATAAATTGGACATCACAGATCAAAAGGTCGAAAAAACAAACCTGACAAACTTAGTAGCTAGAGGCATGTGAGAGCATTCTTGAATGGTTTCCTTAATCTTGTCCCTGCAAAATGAAGGGGTGGCTAGGGTTAGGGCATTGCAGTCGTCATGGCAGGATTACAGGAGACGGGGTAAGTGACGACGGGCTAGGGTTACCCATGCCCATGAGAACGACGAGCGCCATGGAGGAGCTGTGACCTTGGTGGCGCTGCTGCTCCTCCATGGCGGTGGTTGCGGCAGATCTGGAGGAGGGAGGCAGGCGCCGCTGGCCGAATCTAGAGAAGGGTGGCGCCGCCGATCAGTCTTGCATGGGGAGCCAACGCCATCTTCCAAGCCGACACCTGCATGGGGATGAGGGAAAGATGTCGCCAGGGCACACACGAGCAGGCGCGCCACCCACGAGGGTGTCGTTGCCCTGTGCCCGCCACCGCCTTGGGAGGGAGAGGGAGGGGTGGAGAGCCGAGGGAGGGGATCGCACTGGAGGCACGGCAAAACCAGAGATGGAGGGTGCGCGTAAAAAAAATAGGGAGACGCGTGATATCGCACGGGGGAAGGTTAGAGGCGAGCCGAAGCGATTATCGCACGATTAGAAACTAACCTTTTTACTCTTTTTAGTTGTATAAGTAAGAGATAGAGAAGAGAAGAGAGAGAGAACAACATATGCGATGGGGGCAATGCTACTCCCCCCAGGTGTGGTTGCGGTAATAGATGCAAGGAGACGTGCCTTCCTATGGACTGGGTCGTCGGCAACCTCTGGTGCTCAGTGTCTCGTGGCTTGGCAAGATGTGTGCAAAGATAAAGAAGATGGGGGGCTGGGGATCAAATGCCTGGACACTCAGAACGTCTGCTTACTTCTAAAACTTCTCCACCGCCTTCACCACCCCGAGGATTCAGCATGGGCGGTGTGGGCTGTCGACAACACTAACCTTGCAGACCTCAGCGGCTCTCTCCACGGCTCGCACTGGCAGGCTCTGCAGGAGTTGCTCCCAGCCTACCAGAAGATCACCAAGGTGGAGGTGGGGGATGGCCAGGCAACCAGCTTCTAGGACGACTGCTGGCTAGGGGATGCACCGTTAGCCGACCAGCTGCCGGCACTCTACTCACACTACAAAGCGCGCCATACTTCGGTCGAGGAAGTGCTCCGCCATGATCTACGGGGTCTGTTCTAGGGGCGGCTCACGTCTCAAACAGCGGCCGAACTGGACGACCTTGCCACACGACTACAACAGGTTGTGCTGTCGCAAGCGAAGGACGAGCGGTCATGCTTCTATGAGGATTGCAACCACAAACTCGTCTTTGGGCTCATCTACCAAGCTTCCACCTAGGGGGATCGGGACTGCCCCTCCTTCACCTTCGTCTGGAAGAACTTTGCTCCGCCACGTGTCAAGTTCTTTGGTTGGCTTCTAACAAAGGGGCGTATCCACTGCCGGCAAAACCTTCGGTGCAAGGGCATTGTGTCGTCGGACTTATGTGAGATCTGCAAACAGGAGGTGGAATCGATGGATCGTATCTTCTTTGGCTGCAGCTTTGTCAAGAGTTTTTGGGTCGCCATTGGCTGGCACCCCCACAGCGTCGCCCCCGCCGCAACTTTCTGGGACTCCACGCCGCCACTGCATGTACACAAGAAGGCTCTTCACCCTCTCCTCCTCCTCCTCCTGGCGTGGCACATCTGGAAGCACATGAACGAAGTCGTGTTCAACCCGATGGAGCCAAGCATCCCCCGCCTAGTGGCAACCTGCAAAGAAGCAGTGAAAAACTGGGCCTGCCGCATCCCCGCCAAAGCTTTGTTGGAGCAATGTGTTTACTATGTAGAACAATCTCCTCCCTTGCTGGTTTACTCTTTATGTGATTTTTAGCCCTCCTTTGAAGAGCTTTGTATTCTACCTCTCAGGCCCCCCCGAGTACTTGTGGAATGAAGCAGGTGGGGAGTTGTTTGCTTCCCCCCCGAAGTTGCCCTAAAAAAATAGAGAGAGAGAAAGTATAAAAGTGGTTGCGAGTGATTTAGAAATAGTTCGAGATTTAGAAGTGAGATTTTAGAAACGATTGGAGAAAGTCAACAAATATGCTCCCAACCTTTTTAGTCACTTAGAAATTCCATCAATTTACCAAGTAACTTTTTTAAAAACTATTGGAGATGCTCTTAGTGGCCTATATAGACAAAAGCCAAACGAAATGTTGTTTTCCTATATACCATATGACCATATCGTAGTCTTAATTGAGATTTCTAATCCATCTAAATGGTTGTATTTCTTGTACAAATTAAGAAGACCCATACCGGTTATGTTTCAATATATATTAGGGAAAAAATAATGTGATTTAAGCACTGTCTCTACATATTTTTTTTTTTGAATTTGACGACTTCATTACTCTTCTGACAAATCGTCAGAGATGATTACAGTATAGCACTTGCCTTCAAACCAAAAGATCTCACACTTCGCCAGATTTTTGCCACTGCTGCTAAACAAAACCGTACCGTTTGTAACGATGAGAAGCTGTACCATCACACTCTTTGGAAAGACAAGGAGGCCGACCCTGGCAGGAAAGGCACCGACCACTGAGCGAAGATGATCATGGGAGAATTAGCCCTTTTGCGTTTGCAGCAATGTCCCCGTCTCTCAAGCAGTTTCTTCGTCGCTTTATTTTAAAAGAGAAACAAATCCATCCCAATGAGTGAGTCTTTTAAAAAGCAAAACAAAACGCTGCATGTAAAACTGAGATTCTCCACTTCTTTTACAGAAACGAAAAATGACAGGAACAGCCAGGATAGCAGACAGTGTGGACGAAGAAGCTGCCGAACCGTCGCCGTCGCGCGACGTGTCACGCGGCGGGCGGTCCGCCTCGCCTCGCCGCTAATCCGATTCCGCCGCGCGCTGCAGCATCTGCCTGCGTACAACTACGAGGCCATCTCCTCCACTCCCCCCGTCCCCTCCTATCCCATCCGGCACGCGCGCCCAGCATCGTCCACTCCTCTGCTCCAGCTCCAACTCCACCATGGGGCTCTCAACAGCGTACTCCCTGGCCGGGTCGCGCCTCGTGCAGGTGCCTCTCGGCGCCGGCGCCGCGCACCGTCGCTCCGCGCAGCAGGTCCACCGCCCGCGCCGGGCCCTGCTCGCCACCGTCCGATGCTCCGTCGACGCCTCCAAGTGAGTAGTATTTCAACTCACGGCTAACGCGGATGCGGACATGAATGCGTGCTAACCGTCGTGTACGTTGGTGAGAATCCGCAGGCAGGTGCAGGACGGCGCGGCGACGGCGGTCGCGGCGGAGGCGCCGGCGTCGCGGAAGGACTGCTTCGGGGTCTTCTGCACCACCTACGACCTCAAGGCGGTGAGTCCCTGTCCCTCCGCCTCAGGTGGTGGTCCTCCCCTCCCCCGGTCCCTCCCCCGTGTTCGCTGAAATGCTCCATTGCCTTTTTTTTTTCTTCCTTTTGCCTTTTGCCTCAAACTCAAAGTAGAATCGTTTTCTTTGTAAAAGAAAAAAGTCGAATCCTTTTTCCCACCTAAAGCTAGCAGCTTTTTTTTGTTGGTGTCATGGTGTGGACCATTGGACGTCTGGTGTGGTCTGTGGTCTTGTGGATATATGCTACGATACTGGATAGCTAGCACACATACCAACAACAGCTTGCTTAGACTCTAAAAAATTAAGGTCTTACCTAGCCATAAAAAAAGAAAGAAAATCTCATAATCCTAGAACCCATTCCAAACATTCTAGATTATACAAACCCAGAATCCAATAAAATGCATTAGATTTCTCTATCCGAATTCTTAAAATCCTTGAGGATCCAAACTGTACCTAAATACCATACAGAGCAAACCAAAGTACAGGGTGGGGTGCCAGCGTCATGGAGAGCGCTGCACTGCACTGCACGCCACCTAATATTCACCTCTAGCTACGCGATCAACATCTTTCGTTGCCAGACAGCAAAATGGTGTTGACGTGTATGTAAGGCCTCCTGAATTGACATGCATGCCACTGCTTGACTCTTTTTTTTTCGAGTACACTGCTTGACTTAATTTGGTTTCTGTGCTGCTTGTATCATCATATAGTACAGTACTGACAATCTGTCATCCGTGCCATTGAATGGATTGTGACATGTACAGGAGGACAAGACCAAGTCATGGAAGAAGCTAGTGAACGTTGCTGTGTCAGGCGCGGCTGGGATGATATCAAATCACCTGCTGTTCAAAGTAAGTAATCTTTTACTGACTCTACTTGTTTCCTACCTAGAGTTTGCAGTATTATAATGCTGACAATTCATTTTAACACGAAAAATTCAGCTTGCCTCTGGTGAGGTATTCGGACAAGACCAACCAATAGCACTTAAGTTACTCGGCTCAGAGAGATCGTTCCAAGCTCTCGAAGGTTAATGAGTGCTTCTTCTTTCTGCCTTGCTATCAGAGAAGAAGTATCAATTCATATTTGCTACTCACTCTGTTCCAAATTGCAAGTCGTTGGTTTTCTAGATGGGCACACGTAAAAACTATGTATCTAGAAAAGCTAAAATACCTTATAATTTGGAACAGAGGGACACATTGCTTAAGTTTCAAGCTGCCCTTACAACTTCCAGTGTTATACTCTGATATCAGTGGATTACTATGACATTGAATATTTATCACTTGTTTCTCTCAAAAACTGCAACTGTAGGTGTAGCTATGGAACTGGAGGACTCGCTGTATCCATTGCTGAGGGAAGTCAGCATTGGTATAGATCCTTACGAGGTCTTTGAAGATGTAGATTGGGCCCTTCTTATCGGTGCTAAGCCCCGAGGTCCTGGCATGGAGCGAGCTGCGTTACTGGATATCAATGGTCAAATCTTTGCTGATCAGGTTTCTTTTGCACTCTGTTCATACTTTGTTCTCAAGTACTATGTCACCAAATTGTAAGCAATCCTCTCAGGGAAGATGCCAAAAGGCATTTCTGAAACTTCACCCTCAAATTGAAGGATTCCTAAGCATAGAACCTGCAAATTGCCAAAACCAGAAGCCAACTATAAATTTGACTAAAGCAGAACCAAGTGTAAATTTGTGCACAGTCCGCCAAAAACGATAGAGTAACTGTATTCTTGTTATGATCTGAAATTTTGAATTCTGTCAGGGGAAAGCACTTAATGCCGTGGCCTCGCGGAACGTGAAAGTCTTAGTTGTTGGAAATCCCTGTAACACCAAGTACGGACTCTTGTATGTTTCGCCAAGTATTAACTATTTTATGCCATCACCATGTCTTAGTTGTGGCTTGCCCTTGATGCAGTGCGTTGATTTGCTTGAAAAATGCTCCAAACATACCAGCAAAAAATTTCCATGCACTGACGAGGTTGGATGAAAATAGAGCAAAGTGCCAGGTGACTGACGTTGAACCTTTATGATGTCTTGTGCTTCCATTCGCAATAGGAAAACAGATTAAGCAATCACACACAATCTCCTTTTGTAGCTAGCACTCAAAGCAGGTGTATTTTATGACAAAGTATCAAACGTGACTATCTGGGGGAACCATTCGACAACTCAGGTGAAGATTTGATTAATAAATTGAATGACTATTCTGCAGAAACATAACTTCGCTGATTGTTGACACTAACTTCTCTGTGTAGGTTCCTGATTTCTTGAATGCCAAAATTGATGGAAAACCAGTGAAAGAAGTCATTACAGATACCAAGTGGTTAGAAGAAGAGTTCACCATCACAGTTCAAAAGGTATGTGCAATACATTTGGAATTGTCTGTCACTCGAGAAATTAAGTCAAGGTTGTATCATAATCAGTTTCATTCCTATATCTAAACAGCGTGGAGGCGTGCTCATCCAAAAATGGGGCAGATCGTCAGCTGCATCAACCGCTGTTTCGATAGCGGATGCTATTAAATCCCTTGTAACTCCTACCCCAGAAGGCGACTGGTTCTCTTCAGGGGTAAGTTTTGAGGCCTTTGAATTGATCACAGGTTTGTTTCGGCATTCCTCTAATGGAAAAAGTGATAAAAAAACACAGGTTTATACGACTGGAAATCCTTATGGCATTGCAGAGGATATCGTGTTCAGCATGCCATGCAGATCGAAGGTATGATCTACTAATCAAATTGTCCTCATTATTTTGTCGTAAGATAAGGTACCACTCCAATGATCATAAAATTCTTCCAACAGGGTGATGGTGATTACGAGCTAGCTACTGATGTGAAAATGGACGATTTTCTCTGGGATCGGATTAAAAAGGTATGGGCTATAGGAACTGTCGTTGCTGATACGCTGAGAAATAAGCAGCATAGAGATTTTACCCTAACTGTCGACCCTGAAAATAATATTTTCAGAGTGAAGCTGAGTTGCTTGCTGAGAAGAAATGCGTTGCCCATCTTACAGGAGAGGTAAGTCACAGTGACGTATCTTAGCTTAACGATGTGTGCATGTAAAAAGAGAGAAATCGTGCCGGAAAGGATTGGCTTATATTTTTCTGTTTGTGCAATGCAGGGGAATGCATTTTGTGATCTTCCGGAAGATACCATGCTGCCAGGAGAAGTGTAGTTTAGTTACAGAGGCCACAGCAGGGGAATGCATTTGTCTATGCGATAGCTGAGACTCGATAGAAACAGCTGCTTGAGAGATGCAGCAACTACTTTTATATATATATATTCTATACAGGGTTTATATTCTGTATATACACGCGCGGAGCGGATGTGTTACCCACCCCCCTCATTTCTCCTTTTTCCGTCTTCATCGGAAGGGTCGCCGCCGAACCGCCGCCTCGCGGAGCCGTGACCGTTGTACCGTGGCCACTCCCAAGTCCCAACTGAGTTTCCTCTGCTAATCTTCTTGTCGTTCTCTATCGCCGAGCAGTTCGTCGTGGTGGCTAACTGGCTACGGAGTCTCTCAATCTCTTCTTTGCGTGTGTATGAACATACGCGGTGTGATTGTGAGGTCTATGGGTTATGTGCGTCTAAATATGCGCCTAGAGAGCCTGACGCGGTGAGGTGAACCAACACCACCGCATCGCTTGCGATGCATAAACTCAACTAGTATTGATTGCATTGCCTTCTTCACAAGAACAATTGCTTCTTATAAGATCGTCCCCAACAACATACGGAAAAAGCCAGCTGACATGGAGACTAAAATAATTTTAAAAAATAAAAAGGGAGTTAGCAGGAAGTATGTCAGTGACTTGAGAATCTTTGGAAGATGTGCGAGCTTGGCGCTTGGCTTGACGCTAGCTAGATGAATTTTCTGCTTCTCTCTCTTCGTGATTGGACAGCTGTTGCTCTTAGTTAGTCAAAATCGACTGCCATTGGGGACACCCTAAGAGGGGTGTGGATTGCTTTCTCCCCATAACTTAGAAAACAACTCCATTTCATCTGTTTGTGTGAAGTTTGTTTATCATATGTGCATACTGTTTTATGTGAATTAGCCATGCTCTATTCAAATGATGTTCTATTTGATCACTACAAATCATCATTTTTGCAATGCGTCCTTGAATATGCCCTCAACCCGAGAAAATGGTAGCAAGAATATGCCCTCAACCCGAGAAAATGGTAGCAAGAAGAATAATTTCACGACATACATTTAAGAGTTACTACTACATCAAACATACATGCTAAGGGTCTGTTTGTTTCTATTGCTTGGAGCAAAACTTTTGGGCTAAAGATTTGTTGTTCCTAAACTTTTGTTCTTTTTTGGTGTTCAGATGCATTGTTAAAACTTTAGCTCATAGACCTATAATAGCTGATTTATCCCTAATTAATGGGCTCATGCGACTGAGTTGGTGGGTTGGTGAGGGGCCAGCAATAGTCCCAAGATAGGTTTTGCCACTCCTAAGGAGTAACAGCATGTTTTGCCTATTTGCCAAAGCTTTGTCCACATATTTAGATCAAATGGTAAAAGAAATGGCAAAAAGTGCATGGCAAAACTTTTGCCAAAGAAACAAACACGCATGTACAAAAATACCATTGGTACGTAAGGTACTTTGATTTTTTTTATTTCTGAGGATTATATATAACCTTAAAAGCGGCAGCGCTATTCTACACTCTAGGTGTAGAATAATATTCTACACCCAGTAGCTAATACTCGACCGATACGACAAAAATACTGAACAATACTGAACGATCTTGAACCGCATTTAGTATCGGTCAAGTAGTTGGCGCTCGATATTGTCAAGTATTTCTGAATTTTCTTCAGTATTAGTCGGTAGATAGCTACTTGGGTGTAGAATAATATTCTACACCTAGGGTGTAGAATAGCACGTGTAACCTTAGAAGATTATATATAAAATTTAATTTTTATTTTTTAGGATATATTTTTGCGTGGCTTCAAACCAAAGATCTCACACTTTGCCAAAATCTTGCCACTGCTGCTAAACGAATTCGTTGGTTCTTTGTAACGATGAGAAGTTGTACCATCACACTCTTTGAAAAGACGAGGACGACTTACACTCAGGCTGTGGCAGGAAATTGAAGGCACAGTTTCAAAAAAACAAAAAACAAAAAAAGAGGAAATTGAAGGCGCCTAGGGAAGATTCTAGTGGGAGAATAACCTTTTTTTCCCCTTCGTTTTGGTGTGGCTTTCATTTCAAAAAGGGAATCAAATCTGTCATTTTGAGTCTTTTAAAAAGAAAACGCTGCCTATAACACACTGAGATTCTCCACTTCTTTTTAAAATTCAAAAATGAGTTGCTTGTCACTGTTCTCCTCTCTCTCGGGAACCGCCAGGATAGCAGACGTGTGGACGTACAAGCTCTCAACAGCTCCATTTCTGGTCGGAGATTGAGAAGGCGAGGGTGGTATAAATAGCCTGCAATCCCATCCTATCCAATCCGGCGCGCCCAGCATCCATCCACTCCTCTGCTCGAGCTCCAGCTCCTCCGTCCATGGGCCTCTCAACAGCGTACTCCCCGGTCGGATCGCGGCTTGCGCCGGCCCCTCTGGGTGCCGGCGCCGGCGCCGCGCGCCGTCGCTCCGCCCACGCCCGCCGCCCGCGCCGGGACACCGTCCGATGCTCCGTCGACGCCGCCAAGTGAGTAGTAGTGTACCGTGTTTCAGCTCACGCCTAGCTAACACATGAATGCGTGTGCCAGCAGCTCGGCTGACTGACTAGCCGTTTACGTTGATGAGAACACCAACAGGCAGGACGGCGTGGCGACGGCTGTCGCAGCGGAGGCGCCGGCGTCGTCGTTCAAGGAGTGCTTCGGGGTCTTCTGCAACATCTACGATCTCAAGGCGGTGAGTCCCTCCCCGTGCTCGCTGAAATGCTCGATCGGCTTGGCTGCTTGTATCATCACAGTTCACATAGTGCAGTACTAACAATCTGTCATCGGCCTATGCCATTGAATGGATTGGGACACAGGACGAGAAGACCAAGTCGTGGAAGAAGCTAGTAAACATTGCTGTGTCAGGCGCGGCTGGGATGATCTCAAATCACCTGCTGTTCAAAGTAACAAATCGTTTACTGATCGACTCTGCACATTTTCTATTTACAGGAGATTCAGTATTATATTGTTGACCATTCATTTTAACACACACAAAAAAAATTCAGCTCGCGTCTGGTGAGGTTTTTGGACAAGACCAACCAATAGCTCTTAAGTTGCTTGGCTCAGAAAGATCATTTCAAGCTCTCGAAGGTGAAAGATCTCTTCTTTTCTGCCTTACTATTTGCGAAGAAGAATCAATTCATATTTGCTAGTTTTATGTTCCAAACTACCCTACAACTTCCAGTGATGTACTCTCTGGTTTCAACGGATTACTGTGACAGCGAATATGTATCACTTGTTCTTCATGTGCTCTCAAAAACTGCAACTGTAGGCGTAGCTATGGAACTGGAGGACTCGCTGTATCCACTGCTGAGGGAAGTCAGCATTGGCATAGATCCTTATGAGGTCTTTCAAGATGTAGATTGGGCCCTTCTTATTGGTGCTAAGCCCCGAGGTCCTGGCATGGAGCGAGCGGCGTTACTGGATATCAATGGCCAAATCTTTGCTGACCAGGTTTCTTTTGCACTCTGTTCCTCGTTTCTTCTCAAATACTATGCCAATGCCATGAAATTGTAAGAAACCCTCAGGAAGTGTGCCAAGAAGCATTTCTGAAACTTCACCATCAAATTAGGAAGGTTTTCCCTAGCATAGAACTTGCAAATTGCCAAAACCAGAAACCAAGTATAAATTCGTGGACAGTGAGCATAAACCAGAAACCAAGTATAAATTTGAGTAAAACACACAAAAAAACGACAGAGTAACTGTATTCTTGTTATGATCTGAAATTTTGAAAATTTTGAATTCTGTCAGGGGAAAGCGCTTAATGCCGTGGCCTCGCGGAATGTGAAAGTCTTAGTTGTTGGAAATCCCTGTAACACTAAGTACGGACACTTGTATGTTTCACCAAGTATTAACGATTTTATGCCATCATCATGTCTTAGTTGTGGCTTGCCCTTGATGCAGTGCGTTGATTTGCTTGAAAAATGCTCCAAACATACCAGCAAAAAATTTCCATGCACTGACGAGGTTGGATGAAAATAGAGCAAAGTGCCAGGTGACTGACGTTGAACCTTTACTATGTCTCATCCTTCCATTCCCAACGGGAAAACAGATTAAGCAATCACATACAATCTCCTTTTTTAGATAGCACTCAAAGCAGGTGTATTTTATGACAAAGTATCAAACGTGACTATTTGGGGGAACCATTCGACAACTCAGGTGAAGATTTGATTATAAACTAAATGAGCAGACTATTCTGCAGATACATTTCTTCGCTGATGGTTTTCACTAACTTCCCCGTGTAGGTTCCTGATTTCTTGAATGCCAAAATTGATGGGATACCAGTGAAAGAAGTCATTAAGGATACCAAGTGGTTAGAAGAAGAGTTCACCATGACAGTTCAAAAGGTATGTGCCTCTCCCTGTTTGCAATACGTTTGGAGTTGTATGTTACTCTAGAATTGTCAAGGTTGTACCATAATTCGTTTCATTCCTATATCTAAACAGCGTGGTGGTGCGCTCATCCAAAAATGGGGCAGATCTTCAGCCGCATCAACTGCTGTTTCGATAGTGGATGCTATTAAATCCCTTGTAACTCCTACTCCAGAAGGCGACTGGTTCTCTACAGGGGTAAGTTTTGAGGCCTTCGAATTGATAACAGCTTTGTTTTGGCAGTCCTCTAATGGAAAAGGCGATAAAAATAAACACAGGTTTATACGAATGGAAATCCTTATGGCATAGCAGAGGATATCGTGTTCAGCATGCCATGCAGATCGAAGGTACAATCTACTAATCAAAATGTTCTCATTATTTTTAAACGTAATGGCAGGAGCTCTACCTTTCAATTAAGATGGGAAATAGAGGTTTATATATAGAGCAAAAAGGGCCTCGCCACCAAAAGGATTACAGAATGCCTCATGTGATATTGTCCCCTCCTCAATCTAAAGCCCCCCTTTGCTCGATATCTTGTCTTACCCGTGAGGCCACCTAAATCGCCGACTCATGGGTGTTGTTAAAAAGTCTCCTAATCCTCTCTTTCCATATGTTCCACAACATGTAGATGACCATTCTATTGAAACGTCTTTTTTCTTGTTTCGCTACCTTGGTTGTGGCCTCTTCCCACCATGACTTTAGATGAAGATGAAATTGTCCACATTATTTTTGTCCTAAGATAAGGTACCACTCCGATGATCCTAAAATTCTTCCAACAGGGTGATGGTGATTACGAACTAGCTACTGATGTGAAAATGGACGATTTTCTCTGGGAACGGATAAAAAAGGTAAGGGCTATAGGTACTGACGTCACTGATATGCTGAGAATATAAGCAGCATAGAGATTTTACCCTAACAGTTAACCCTGTAATATTTTCAGAGTGAAGCTGAATTGCTTGCTGAGAAGAAATGCGTTGCCCATCTTACAGGAGAGGTATGTCACAGTGACGTATTTCAGCTTAACGGTGAATCGTGCCGGAAAGGATTGGCTTACCTTTTTTTTTTTTTTTGTCTGTGCAATATGCAGGGGATGCATTTTGTGATCTTCCGGAAGATACCATGCTACCAGGAGAAAAGTAGTTTAGTTATAGAAGCAACAGCAGGGGAATGCATTTGTCTATGTTCGTGCAGTTTCTGGCGAAAAGATAGACACGATAGCTGAAACTCAAAAACAGCTGCTTGCAAGATGCAGCGACTACTTACATACATATACATACATATCTAAAGATACCTACTAAAAGCGAGGCTCCCACGCGGGTCCGTCGCTCTCACATTTCACTGTTACCGGAACATTTGCTTATGAACAGTAAACCCAACATCAACAGTAATAGGTATCGGGTCTGATTAACAGTACTAACCAGTTAAGGAACAGCAAAACCGTTACCGACAGTGGTGGCTAACGGGTTCTATGAACAGTGTTTTTTCGACAAGGAACAGTAAACCCGTTATCAATAGTACCAGACAGCAGATCTTATGAACAGTGCTATCCAATAATAAACAGTACTAAACCCGTTAAGCACAGTTATATAAACAGTATTAACCCAATAAAAAAAAACAGTACAAACCCATTAAAGTGCCCCATAAAAAGAAAAAAAACCGTGCATCGCACGGGGGGTCCCTGCTAGTATCCAATATAATTGCCCTATAAATTTGACTATGATGCAAACCTATACACTATTAAAGCAACCAAAGATGATAACTGAGCTGCTAACCATGCATCAAGCAGTCATCGAGTCTCAATAGCAAGTTAGCAACAACACTCGTATCTTCATTCATGACGAAAATAGAAACAAAACAAACATAACCAACCGACATTTTAGCCACAACTTGCATTCATCGATGTGAAGACACATTTGCAGGCTCATCATTTTGAACCTGAACACTCAAAACACCAAAACAACTATATACTGCAAAGGCATCATGATTCCCATAGTGGAATTGAAATATATATACAGGATTTTGCACTAACATTGTCCACTGCAACCAGAAGCATGGAAAATGGCATCATCACAAACCAATGAGGCAATTCACATACTATTACTAAATAGCACTTCATACATACACCATTAGCTCTCGAGCTGCAAAGTGATACCGCTTCCATGTATGCAATGCAATACACTTGAAAGCTAGCAGGAGGCCCCAGTTGAGTCTGCCTCAAAACACAGGATTAGCCTAAATGTCATGAGATTTATCTTAATCCAATACCAGGCTGCTATTTGCCATGGATGCACATGCCCACCCCGTAGCTCACTAAGAGCATTATTGCTGAAACGAAGAAAAGGCAGAAGCCACCACGCAGCACTGCAGTAATGGTGTTGCAACCACAGTGCATACGGGTATCAGGCTCAAAATCTGCAGCGAATAGCAGCTTCATGCTTTGATCCTTTTGCAGCGCCCATTTATCTGCGCCAGAAGGAACAGCTAAACTTCCTATACGGATCACTTCAGCAGAAACATGGAGTGTGTTGGGGCGCACCCCAGAAATATGAGCCAAGGATTTGCAGTGGTTAGCTGGGATTTCTGTAGCAAAAGCTGGGGGTGCGGAGATCGAATTCAAAATCTTTACAAATCCCTTTCCGATAGTACTCCTCTCAGCCTGACCATCTGCGGAACACAACACAAAAAACTTGTCAAAAATGACCATTGACAGGTGCAAGGTAACGGCCAGGAAATTGCATGCCAGCTGTATATAACACTGCCCCCAAGCAAGCAAGATTGAGCTAGATTCTCTCAACAACACAAATCACCTAATACTTCAATCTTGCTCAATGAGGGTAATGAAATACATCTAACATCTAACATAAAAAGAATCTAGTGCAACATGTATGAAAAATGCTCCTTTTTCCATCATAGATCAAAGATACAGCCGACCTATTGTAATTTTCCATAATAAGATTACCTGGTAAAACAACACAATTTAACTGACTACCAGCTTCAGGTAACCTAGCAGACGACGAGGCACCAACTACAAAATTAGGTTCTAAAACCTTTTGTGTTGGACTATATGTATACATGGTATTGTTGACCTGTAAAAGTAGAAAATTTTGGGTGATCACCAGTACATATCTATGGTCTGAATCAAACACAGCAACTTCGTCTCTTGTTTCAAATGATATCATACCTCTTGGGTAAGGACTGGGCCATTAAAAGCATGAGAACTGCTACCAGCTGGCTGCTGTATGGATCCCAGAATATCATTAAATAAATTATCATCCATTGCATCGAAGTATTGCATACCATCGTCCACCATGCCAATGCCAGATAGATTGGTTGCTGCAGAGCCAAGAATTCCATTCTGTCCTAACGCATCGTCACACATGGTGGAATCGAAGGGTGCATCATAGAACATCAAAGAATCATCCTCAGGCAGAACTGAATTTGTCATAGAAGAATGTGGGGGGTCAATGACACTTGAGCCCAAATAGGAATTTCCTTGTATTGACTGTAACAGTTGTTCCAGCTCATCTGGCTGGAAAGTCTGGTCATCAGGGAGTGGAGGTATCTCATCGTTAGCTCCATTTACAGCTTCTGCTGAGTCAGGTGTTTCCCATGCCCAACCATCCGAAGGCCAGATGGTTGATCCATTGCCAAAAAGGGAAATCCAGATTTGCAGCATCTGCAAAATCCTTCAGCTCTAGGAACCCATCACTGGGGCTGGAATTATTTAAAAATTCTCCAGCATTGGCATTTGATATGATATTTCGATTAAGCATTAAGCTATTTTGCTCTCCAGGTTGAACACACTGAAGAAAATTAGAGCTGAGGTTTGGGTCACTTAAAATGTCCCCAGAATTTCCATCTACATCTTCAGAATGGTTGCTATTATTTGAAGCATCAGAAACTAGCAAACTAGGTGTACCATTTCCATTTTGATCACCAAAACCCTGAAAAATGAAAGAACATAATTAGAACCATGAATCTACCAATGTAAATTTGATACCAATATTAAAATGGATTGAGTAAACAAAAAAAGGTCACCTATATGCCAAAACTTACAGAAAAAGAGAGAGAGAGAGAGAGAGAGAGAGAGAGAGAAACACTGCATGGATGGATAGTAAGCCTCATTTTTACATTGAAGAAATTTTTTCTTAAAAAACTTATTGTTAAGGAACTATTTTTTTTTGACAGTCTGCACTCTGTAGCATGCTGTGGAGTTCACACCACATAGTTAAAGATGGAAATGACAACACAGAATCCCAAACCTTTTTAATATTCAGACATGAATACTATGATATCATGACTCTTGTAGTCGTGATCTCATACAACTTGCTACCTAATCCTGAGAGAAAAAATAAGGTTTATTGCCAGACGACAAAAAAAAAGTCAGTGTCCTTGCTACACAGCATGGGATAGAATTTCGTCAGTACAAGCTAGAACAAGGTAAATACCAAAGCTGAAGGAAATCCAGCAAACCTGTCAAGAGCAAGGTACATGATTAATCAATATGATGTAAAGGCGTGGCAAGAGTCATGTTCTGTCGACAAGGCATTCCACAGCTGTGGGCCTCTTTTGACAATGAGCAGAACATGAATCTTATAATGGACTACACGCCGTGAACTGTTATCCTAGAGAGGTGTGGTAAGAGAAAAAGTTCAGATCACCATAAACTGTTATCCTAGGTGCGCTAAGAGAAAAAGTGCAGATCACCATCAACTGTTATCCTAAAAGTGCTCCAAGAGATGAAGTGCAGATCGATAATTTAACTGGTCAATTCTCTAGCTTTGAGCCGTTGACTCAAGATTGCAAAATAGATGAACTTTGGGTAACAGTTGTCCAAATCACATTTTATACTAGCATCTTTTTTACTTCAGTCAGACTCAGAAGTTACCCATGAAAATTCGATACTAGACAACCAAAATCCAACTTAACCCACCTATAGAACCCAAAAACATTCAATAAATGAATAACTATATCCATAACAACTGCACATTACCCATGAAGCAGTGTATTATCAAACAAGGTACCAGGAACTTTATGAATGATAGATGGCAAAAGCAGTACTACATAACATAGTAGGCCATTCAAACAATCCAGTCAATGCTTCAACCTAAGTCCTGATGTGTACTTCAAACATAAAAGTGGGATGTTTTATCATGGAATGGAATTATTCAGTGCATAACAAAGGCCTCATGAAAAGAAACAAAGATGCTATGCATAGGAACACAAAAAAAAAATGAAGGGCTCATACGGAAGATTTATGAGAGTAATTCATACAACTAGGGGCAATAGATAACCCATGAGAATAAGATTTACAGTATCTATCCCTTCTTCAGGTACCATTCATTGTAACTACAATGATGTAACACTTTCAGAGATACAGCAAATATACCTCCCTTCTTTTATTATCTTCAGGTTTTGATGGCTAACAAGTACAACTTAGACAATATGAACATCAAATTGGATTTTATGTACAGAGACACTGTCACTTCTTTTAAAAAAAAAAAATCATGCAAGTTGACTGATAGCAGACATACCTGAATGAGATCACTCATTTGAAGATAGCCTCTCTCCAAAGCACCAGGGATCACCACAGGAGAGGGTGGAACCTCAGGGTCAACAGCAGCATCACCCTCCACTGGAAGCAAACCGACATCTGCGTCATCCTCCTCCCATTCCTCCTCAACGAAGGGCGCTCCATACTGTGCGCCATTCTGAGGACCTGGGCCAGCTTTCTGGAAGATCCGGCACACCACAAACGAGTCCTGTGCAAACAAATTCAGAAATCAGTGTCAGTACTAAGTACAGTGCATTTGTAAGGGTACAATCCGTGGTGTCAAAAGTAAATTTAGCCCTTTGGTTACAAATTCGCATTGCAATCCGCACATGTCCATTTTTCACTGGAATCAGGTAAAATGTTCCACTTCTCATTGAGGAATCATCAGGTAAAGGTCGTAATATCAATCTAACTCATTTCACACCGAATCTACCGTTCGTGTAGTCAGATACAGCGTGGGACGCAATTTCGTGTTCTTATTATTAACAGAAGATTGCACCAAAGAATAGTATTCAGTATTATCACTAACATATATAGCAAACACACTATAATAGTACAGGCTTGATAAAATGGTGAGACGGACTTGTGAAGTGCGAGTAACACGCGAGCAAGAGGGGGATAGATATATACCTGCGGTATCCCCGCGGCGTCTTCGCCCTCGAGGCGGTACTCGTGCATGACCCAGTTGGTGCGCTCGCCCTTGGGGGCGCGCCCGGCGTGGAAGACGAGCGTCTTCTTCATCCCGACGACCCTGGAGCCATGGCGCACCTCCCTGTCCTTGCCGGTGGTCTTCCAGTAGCCTCCCGACGTGGCGCGGTTGGTGCGGGCGCGGTTGGCGTGCTTGCGGTCGAGGCGGCTGAAGAAGTACCACTGGGAGTCGCGGGAGCGGAGGCGGGAGCGGGCGGGCAGGTCCCAGGGCTCGAGCTTGTAGAGGTCGACCTCGGCGATGGCGTCGACCTTGAGCGGGCGGCCGAGGACCTTGCGCTTGAGGTAGTAGGAGACGAGCTCCTCGTCGGTGGGGTGGAAGCGGAAGCCCGGCGCGAGGGAGGTGGCCTCGGCTGGTCCCGCCCCCGCCGCCGCCGCGGGAGGCGGCAGCGGCGGAGGCGGCGGGGCGGAGGACGACGACGAGGATGGGTGGGTCATGTACGCGCCACCCGAGCAGGGACTAGCGGCGGTGGCGGAGGCGGCGTGGCTAGGGTTGGGAGAGGGAGAGGGAGAGGAGATTGGATTGGAGTGGATTGGGGAAAGTTCGGAGAGAGATGAGATGAGGAGAGGAGGAAGAAGGGGGTGGCTTGGGCTATAAGAAAGGCCAGGGGCCTTTTCGGAACACCATGGTAAATAAGCTGAGCAAAATCCAAGGATTGTGTTATTTTAATACGGATGATGATTCTGTTTCCAGCCGAGCTGACCCAGTGTCCAGTGACCCCACGGCTTGGCCTGACCGCCCTGACCTGGTGGCCATCCGCCATTGGTGTGCGTTTTTTTTTGCAGAATTCACCCTCAAGGATGGTGTTTTTCTAGTTATAGCCCCTTTAAAACCCCATCGGTTTAAATCCCCGTGGTGTTGCCTCATGAAAATTTTATGTGTTTTTAAGTTAAAAACAAATTAGGTTGGAATTTAAAAGTTTTTTGGCATGTGTTATTGGTTCACCATTATGTTTTTTCTTTTATCAATTTACGCACTATCATAGCATGTGATTAAAAAACTGTAGCCAAGTTCTATGAGACCGTTAATCCATTTTGCTTAGCATATATACCAAGGAATTTCTCGGATTTGAAGAGCAACATCATGCTTAAATGTCACGCTATTTGAGTTGAAACGAAAGTGAGTGCCATTCAATTATGGTGGCTATAATGGATGTCCATGCAATTCATTGTGGCCCGAAATAATAATAATAATAACAATAAGTATAAAAGACGTCCAGTTTAACATACCACTACTCATCTAAAATGAGTATAGAACACGCTTTGGCTTTTAAAAAAGATTGTAACATACTAATCGTGAACATAGATACAACACAGACATATATAGATCCAGCCTTTTCTTGTTAGGGGGATATAGGAATCGACACCAAAAACCACGCATGACGGATGCGCACCACCAGCGCACAATAATGCTGCGTTGCTGCGTGTATACAAGTAGCAACATCCTACAAATAAATATGTTGGATGGAAGTAGCCAAGCAGCACGTGCGTAATGATAATAATAAGATAACAGTGCTGGTGGGGCTGCGCAACTGCAATGCAAATTGCTAACAAACGAGGGTGCAGTTTGGCTAAAGACACTCCCTTTCCTCCCGGGGGAGCGGAGGAGACGTGGAAGTGAGCTGACGCGAGCGGGCCGGGCCTTTTGCTTGGCTGTGACCTGTGGTGGTGGGTGCTTCGCCTCCACGGCTCCGCCGCGGCTGGAACGGACGGACGTTTTGGTGGGTCGGGTTGGCGTCGGGTCCACGGGGAAGTTTTGCAGCTGCCATGGATTGGCTGACCGTGGACTTTTCAATCCGTTCCGTTCCAGCGAGCGCGCGCCGATTGGGAGTGAGCTGAGCTGACGACGATACTCCTCCTACATGACATGACTGGGACCAAGATTAGCGGCGGTGATGAGTTTTTCCGCGTCACTGATGAAGCCGCTGCAACCCTCGTGTGCGCGCTTGGCGCCACGTCACGTGCCGGCCGATGATGCCATGGAGGGCAGCTGGGAGAGTCAAATTAGTAGCATATTTTTTGTTTCCATGTAAGCCCCCGGCAGAAACGACGACGTCGTCGTTGCAAAGAGCTACACCAATGGAATCGGTCGGTTTCACATCTCACACGCATATATACACATGTGACATCTTTTCAATTTGCTCCATCGTGTCAGCATCTTTTCTTGCGCAAATCAAATCAATTCGTGCACGATACAGCTAGCCAGCCCAGTTCTGTCGTTTTAAACAGACTAAGATACTGGTGCGTTCCAGTTCGATTTAGTTTGGCTGCATACAAATAAACTTTAATCTATATAATTTAGAAGGAATTGAGATGTATTTTAGTTTAAATTTCTCACCTTCAATAGATTGAAATATATTTTTACGTGCAGCCAAAATAGATCTCGTCATATATATTCTCATTTTAAGGTCCTCTCGTGTGTTTTTGGAGAAATAGAAATGATGGATGTCGTTTGAGTACATATAATTAAGCGCCCTGTGCTATGTACCTTAATTTTAATTTCTAGCAAACCCTTATTAGATCGTGCTCCTTTTTTCCAGGAAAGAAAGCAATTCTAGCACACAGTGATGATTTAGTACAAGTTTCATCAGTTATATATATAAAATGGTATCAATATTTATAATATTAAATAAGTACAGTTACATTAATTATGAAATATATTTTTTATAATCAAATTAATTTGAAGTCATAAATATAAATAATATTTATTAAAATTTGGTTGAACATGAATTACTTTTGTCAACACGTAAGTCGTGTTGCCATCTTTCTTTCTTGCACGGATCCAGCGGACCAGCATTACACATTGACATTGTATTAATTTGTAGACTTTAGTACGTGACTGCTGTCAGCTACCTATTACACTTAACTGGCTCTGATTTGGCCTGTTTAGTCTGCTTGCCTCCAACGCAGAGATTTGGGGCCGGGGTGGTTAATTGCTGCGTCTACCCACGCATGATTAATTCAGAGCTAATTTTAAGAGTAATAAATATTATCGATTAGTATCATATTTAATTTCGTCCCCTTACCAAATTATTTAGAGTCGGGTTTGTAACCATATACTAAAAAGGGACTATGATCGTCGGGTTTGTAACCATATACTGCTATGATACCTCGTTGACGGAAGTAACCAAGCACGTGCGTACCAATAGTAAGATATAATGCCTGGTGGGGCTGCAAATCACTAACTAACGAGGATTGGGTGTTAGTATAGTACTAGTAGTACGTCTTATGTTTAGCAAATCTGTATACGTAGCTCAGATCAGCAGGCTACGATTGCAGTT
Source organism: Chrysopogon serrulatus (assembly GCA_015844335.1). Classification (NCBI taxonomy): domain Eukaryota; kingdom Viridiplantae; phylum Streptophyta; class Magnoliopsida; order Poales; family Poaceae; genus Chrysopogon; species Chrysopogon serrulatus. Next base: position 217,014 of record JADLZL010002787.1, read on the forward strand.
TTTGTATGTAAAATAAATTATAATGTGTTCAAGTATTTAAATTCCCCAAGTATTTATATTTAATGTGTTACCATCATTTCAGGTTATAAACAAACCTGTATACGTACGTGCTGCAGACCAAAGATTTCTTGAGCTACAGATAGTTACTTCTGAGAAATTCACATACGTGACTAGCTAGAGGCTTAGAGCTATGCCAAACAAGTGAAACAACACAGCCTAGCGCTGAAGCTGTCAACTTGGTCAATCCATGTGCCATGTGGTCGACGGATCCGTACGCGATTGTACCGCACACAATATACAATTCCAGTGGGGGATTATCATTTCGCTTTGCCGCTCCTTTGATCGTGCAGAATTATACTAAAAATAGTAGCGGAAGGATGGACTAACAGTGGACGTATACATACATACGAGTATATACACCACCAACAGTACCTGTCCCATCAGTAACTTTTTGTTTACACTGATACGACGGTCAAATGCATTACTACTACTTTGGGTGGAGACGAGACGTTTCATGGACGTCCCACATTTTTTTTAACCGCGCGGGGGAGATTCCGCGTTCTCACTCAGCGAATGGAACGTACGACTCGGTGGGTTTTTTTTTTTTTTTTTTTTTTTTTTTTTTTGACACCATGAGTCTGGATGGTTGACCTCACACCTAGAGCGTCTGAACCAAACGAGCTAATGCTCGTAAGGAGAGATTATAATCACATGGCTAATAATGATTTATCTTCGTTGATAGTCGCTATAAACGTTTCCATAGCATGGTCGGCATAAAGTACTTGTGTGCTTGGAACTTCCTCAATGCCGATT